>JAPTHL010000039.1:5487460-6097178 GCA_028455855.1 Meloe dianella
ATTATAACTAGTTTAATATTGTGGGGGAATCGATCAATTATGCGGCCGTGTTTCATGGGTATGCATTTTTATTATGACATGGTGAATGCTCAATAATTATATCCTTTGATATCCTTGTAAATTGGCACACGAGTTTCCCAATCGAAAAGCCATATCAACATTAAAGGATATTTGTTTTATGTAGGACGGACATTTGTTTTATCAAACCTTCAAAACACTATGAAGACTAATAATTAAAAGAAACAAAACAAACACAAAAATATTGTTGTTAGATAATTATAATTGAATGCACGTAGATTTTTAATCATTTCTCTTACGATATGTTAATGATGTGGAATTAAAAGAAATTGAACTGGAAATTTTCACCACAATCAATCTAATAAAAGAGAAAAATTACGAAATGCAAGCTCTCTCTTTTTTGCAATGTTCGATATGGCTCTTGATGGACTCTTGTTGTGATTCAACAACGTTGAAAAAATAATAATTGAAAGAATTTCAAGAATTTCGTCTAGATATTTTCAAAGATAGAGAAAGTGGTTATTGAACATGAACACCACACATATCAATATAATATAAATATACATAATTACGTTATAAAATTATTACGATTGTTCATAAACACTTTCCTAATGCGATATTTATATAATCTCTATTGAATTAATTAATGCGAAACAAATGCAATTAATTAACAAATTTATCTAATAAAGCAAAAACCTTAAATTTCTTGTTAGATTTCGTTTCTATATTTGTAGAAACGACCAGAAATCTTTGTAGGTTGCTTAAGTGGAAATCACTGTAGGTTTTCAAAACAATTATCTTTCCTTTAGGATACTTAATCATAGAATAATAATAAGTATCTGATGTTATTATAAACTTGTATTCGAAATTATAGAGGAGTCGTTTCGATGAACTTAAAGGCCTGTTTGGAATTCACCGTGAGTCATCTAGAAAATTTTCGAAAAAAAAAATACTCATTGTAAAACCAATCAGAACTGCCAGATAACGATTTTGTTTTCTTTTTCTACATCTTCAAAAACACATCTATTTTTAGATTATTTTAATGCAACGACCTTTGTTTAAGGATTCAGCCTTACTTTCCAAATATCAAATATATTAAATCATTGTAAAAGAAACTTCAATTAAACATAATTTTCTGATGATAAATGAATACATAAATCTTCATTAGTTTCATCAAATTTTCTGGGAACGTTTACCAAACAAGCACAAGAAAATTGCTTTCATAAATGGGAAAATCTCCTTTCTATCAAGTGAAACCATTCGATTCCAGAAAATTCGTTATTTTTTGTGGTTTCATACACACGCTGACAATAATTCACTTTCTTTAACATCAAACTAAATGAATTAAGTAAAAACTAATGTGGTTTCTTTGCCAGTTTCTTAAAGGTCAGTTTTTTTACAGTTTCGTTTGTCCAAAATAGAAACCTAGTGTTCTTTAAACACTCCAAAGGGGTTGCGAAAGTGGAATTACAATAAACTGACGTTTAAAGAATTTGAAAATGCAAGCACAAGAAAAAAAAACGTTATACAACCGTAAGTCCACGCTAATGCGCTACCGTGTAAATCGAGACCAATTAGAGCCACCAGCTGTTGTCATAATTAAACCGTTCACAGGTACCCACAAAGCAAATTAAATATGCATGATCGACTCTTTGGGGCAACAGTAACCAATCTCTCAATTCAAGTGAAACTGTATCGTGTAAAATGGAATTTCATCCTGGTTTACCATCATGTTAAACGAAGGCTGTGTAATTTGAGTATTATGTAAATTGGAAAACTACATTATTTAGGCTAATTATAAAACTCGATTGTATTTATTTTATATCTGTTCAAGTCCCTGATTTTCGTTCGGAATACCGAGAAGCAACGTATAATGATATGCAACAAAACAATAACCAAAACCATTAAAGCCAAACCCATTGTTTTCGTATTCAAGTAGTAACGTGTATGAGAAAGACTGAGAGAAATGTCTTTTAAAACGTATACAAAAACTTGATGGCCACCATGAAACTGTAAACAAAAATCGGTTTCTACATGTCTGCAACTTTATCTTGTATTTCATAAATATTTCCCTTAAATTCCTTAAATTAACGAAAAATTAACATAAATGCTATTTTGAATTAGTCTAGTGCGAGACATGCATCAAATTACACGGTATCTTCTGTACACGAGTTCAGATTTGAACTATTTAAATCAATGATCAGGGTAAAAATTACTTGGACGTTTTACATTATTCTTTCAGCTTTATGTGTTCATTGCCAGGATTTGATCTGTTTTGTCAACGTTTATTGTTTAATCGGTTTTTTTTGGCATTAAAATTAAAACGCTCATCGATTCGACTACTTTTTAACTTTCGTTCGTACAGGTCTATCGATTTCGTCAAGTTTTTGTATATAGAAATAACGAATATGGCACACCAATTTTGTAGCATTTTGTAGATTTAATCATAATCGCGTTTTAATCTATTCTCTTTGGATGTTTCGCAATAATGCATGTGTTTACGCGGTCTCAATTTAACACGATATCACTGTACACGATGAATCGATGTTTTTTTCTGTATAGTAGTATTTTATTTTTCTAATATTTTCCCTATTCATACATATTTCATATGAATTTCATTAATTAAAATAATCACCATTTAATCGTCAACAGTATTGCCACACACTAGAGAATCGGGTTTTGTTGAAACGTACATATATAATTAATTTTGTTTTATTATTATTTTTTATTTCCTAGACTTAATATATGCGATCAAAAACCTTATAAAGAAACGATGTGTAACATCTAAACTCTGCAAAAATCATAGAGCCCAAAATTTCAACTCTTCCTTTCTAGATTGAATAAAATCATTGAATGGCGAAATTCCCTACAAAGCATTTTAGTCTTAATGTAAGAGGTGTTTTCATACTTATGGCATTTCCTATATAAATACACACACTACAGCAAGTGCATAATATTATTGCAAATAATAAATAACATTTAATAAAAGCAAGCAACGTGAACCCACAACATTCACTCAATCGTGATACAACATTTTCCATTTATTTTCAGTTTATTACAAATTAAATATATAGAAAAAATAAATTATACTTACTATAAAACCAAGAACTAGATCAAATTTTATTTTGCTTAATTATTAAATTTTTGGTTACAATTTGAAATTAGTTCCAATAAAGGCAACATTGGAATGCATTCATCGAAGGTGAACTTGTCCTTTACCAAAACGACCACTTTCAATTTTTACCATCATTATTGTAAGAGTTTACGTTGTAACAATAAAATGTTGCAACAGGACAAATTCTACAGGTGTGCCATTCTTGTATAACGTTTATGACAAATGATTGCTCCCAGTTAATTACTAGAGGCGATTATTTTTTTATATCATAGTATTAATGTTCATGTATATATATACGTATACCATCCGTTCAGTGAAAGTTTGTGAATTTCACCACTTTCACTAAATAAAAATTTTCAAACCAATACATATCAAATATTGTAGAGAACCGTAATTACTTAACAATCAAGATGACATTCTTTCATCAATTAGAAAACAACAAATTCATGTTTTATTATTAACGTACTGTTAATTTACAGATTTGTATGTGTATTTGATAAGGTCATGGATACTATAGAAGTATTTATAGTTTTCCAAAAGCTATAGTGCGAATAAACTGTAAACGATCAGCAATCACCGGATGAGAACATAGTTCGGGAAAATTAACTTATGATTTCGATAATAATTGTTTGTATTACCTAAAAGTTCATTGACTTTCCCAACAAACAAACTAAAGAATTATTTTATTATTATTCAAAGTTGTTAAATTAAAATAAAGAGCTGATTAATCAATGAAAATTTGCAAGGTGATTTCCATAATTTCTATACACAAAGAGCTATTTTCGTTATTAAATGGTTACGTCAGAACAATTGTTAAACAAACGGTTTTGTTCTTAAGTAGAACAGGAAATACATAAGGGGAAATCACGTCCATCTTTCGCCATACATTGAGGATATGCAGGACCTTTATTGAATGAATAAACGAATCGAAAAACAACGGTAATTAATTTAGTATTCTGATTTTAAATTAGCTATTTAAAAAATTGTGCATTATAAACATTAACAATCATTAATTTTCACCTAGTAATTAGTTTAAATTTAATTACAACTCGAAAACATGACGAACGTATTTGAAATACAAGGAAATAACAATAGAAGGTGTCTGTGAATCGGCCAATGAATAAATAATGTAAAAGAAAGGGTCTTTTCTAAATAAGTTTTCATTTAATAAAGGAAAAAAATTATATATTCCTCAAATACTTTCTATTAATATTCGAAATAAATAAAAGCTTAATTGCGAAACGAATTCTTTAAGATTGTTTAAACGCAGAAACTCTCTTCATGTACACTTAGTTTTTTTTTCTAGTGTAACAAACGATAATTATGTCACAATTTTCTAAATTATTCTCATCCTGAAAAGTGGAACTACAACTACTTTCCGACCTGTATGATGAAATAGCATCTGTTTAGTTCCGCAGTGTTAATTTCATAATGTTTGTTTTAATAACTATTGTTTTTAATAGCCTTGTAGAGTTTTAATCACATTATCAGTGTGTTCGTTTTTCAATAATTAAAGTCCTTGCTGAAAAAAATTAAGACAATCATTCAAACAGAAAATTGCTGTTTGTTTTTTTTGGAAATACGCAATCTTCCCAGGTTCCCATTAATTTTTCGAATCAGATAAGCGCTTGAAGGTTGTGATTCTGTAAAATTCCCATATTTAACGGTAACAATAAACCATTTTGCAAAATTTCATCTAATTAATTCCAAATGATTTATTTTGAAAATTTACTTTCAGGCGCACCGCTGTCGATGGTTGATTCTGTTCACCATCGTTTTTCTACTTCATGTAGATAATACAAGTGAGTTTATTTATGTAAATAGTTACTAATTAAGACTAAATGTGAAGTAAAATCATTTCAAGGCTCTCCAGCCGGAGACACACCCAATAAAAAATGAATTATAACCAATTACAATGTTTCTGTGACATGTTTTCATGTTATTTATCAACACTATTACGATGATTATTGTTACAGATTCCAAAGAAATTCGTGTAGTTTGTTATTATACGAATTGGTCAGTTTATAGGCCAGGATCAGCCAAATTTAGCCCACAGAATATCAATCCATATTTATGTACACATTTGATTTATGCATTTGGTGGTTTTACAAAAGAAAATACATTAAAACCATTCGATAAATATCAAGATATTGAAAAAGGTAAGCAGACGAAATGAACAATTGTTCACTGTTTCTATTTGTATGGAAATTTTTCTATGTAAAAGAAAAATGAATTTGACATTGGAATTGTGATCAGATCTTGAACAAGACTTATGTAAATTTCTTCTTCTTATTATTATTATTTTGTGGAACAATGGGTGGTGATTTCGTTGTTTTTTGTGTGTGTGTGTGTGTGTGCAAACTAAATAAGGTTTTGTTTAAATAATCTCAATTTTTCGAGAGAAAGTTGTTGAGATTTCGAAAATTTTCATAAACATCTTCAAATACTTAACATACAACAACTTTCCGAAATTCAATCTATTTAATAAAATTAATTAAAATACGGAAATCGACAATAATTACATAAGGAAACCGCTCCTTTTTGATTTCAATTTTTTTTTTGCCCTTGTTTGACAAACATTTCGGTGCGGCATTAAGTAAAATTTTTGAATTGTTTCAAGGTGGTTATGCGAAATTCACTGGCTTAAAAACGTATAATAAAAACCTGAAAACGATGTTGGCAATTGGTGGTTGGAATGAAGGCTCATCACGATTTTCACCAATGGTAGCAAATGGTGAACGACGTAAAGAATTAGTGAAAAATACAATAAAGTTTCTACGACAAAATCATTTTGATGGTTTAGATTTAGATTGGGAATATCCAAGTTTTCGTGATGGTGGTAAATCACATGATCGTGAAAATTATGCACAATTAGTACAGGAATTACGTGAAGAATTCGAACGGGAATCTGGTAAAACTGGACGTACACGATTATTGTTAACAATGGCTGTACCAGCCGGCATCGAATATATTAATAAAGGTTATGATGTACCGAAATTAATGAAATATTTGGATTGGATGAATATTTTAAGTTATGATTATCATTCAGCTTTTGAACCAGCTGTTAATCACCATGCACCATTACTATCATTAGAAGAAGACTCAGAATACAATTACGATGGTGAACTTAATATTGTAAATCTAAATGAAAATTCCCAGGTTGCAAACTATAAAAAAACCAATTATTTTTCAGGATTACACAATTAAACACTACCTGAAATTAGGAGCAGATCCTAATAAACTCGTATTAGGAATACCAACATATGGTCGTTCTTATACGTTGTTTAATCCGGACGCATCTGAAATTGGTGCACCAGCAGATGGACCTGGTGATATGGGTGAAGCAACACGTGAAAATGGTTATTTAGCCTATTATGAAATTTGTGAAAATATAAAAAACCAAGATTGGGAAGTTGTTGATATAAATCCAAATGCAATGGGACCATATGCATATAAAGGTAATCAATGGGTTGGTTATGATGATGATCAAATTGCTCGCAAGAAAGCTGAATATGTTGCTGAAAATAATTTAGGTGGTATTATGTTTTGGTCAATTGATAATGATGATTTCCGTGGAAATTGCCATGGGAAACCGTATCCGATTATTGAAGCAGCTAAAGAAGCGTTAATTTCAGCTTATGGGTAAACAAATAATTTTTATGAAATTATTAATTTATTTTTGAATAATTCTGAATTTGTAGATTAACTGATGACAACTCAATTCAACCAACATCGAAACCTATCAAAACCAAAACAAGAACGCGACCTCCAAGTCGGAAAACAACTGAAGCAACTCTAACTGAAACGAAAGACGTTTCGATTTCCAATCGTCGAAGAAATCGGTAAGTTCAAATTACCAAAAAAAAATTGATGATAATGTTAATAATTTTATTAGAATCAAGCCGAAATCATCAACGAATCCAAGAATAAAATCCCGTAAAGAGTCTCGAACTACTACAACTGATGGTAGAGTGTATAGCAGTTTAGAATTGGTAACGCCGAGCTATACAACACCAGCACCACCCTCGACTCCTGATCAAGGTGGTAGTTTTAAATGTGAAGATGAAGGTTTCTATTCGCATCCAAACGACTGCAAGAAATATTACTGGTGTTTAAGTGGTCCTGGTGAATTTGGTATTGTTGCACATCAGTTCACATGCCCAGCTGGATTATATTTTAACAAAGCAGCTGATTCATGTGATTATACACAGAATGTATTGTGCAATAAAAAACTGACAACAACAACAACAACAACGACAACAACAACTGAGAAAGCTGTAAAAACTCGAATTAGTCTGAAACCAACAACTACAACAACTACAGAAGCTCCATTCGAAGATGAATATGAATATGAAGATGATGTTGAAGATGAAGATATAAATGACTCGGAAGATCCTAAAGTGATAAAAGAATTACTTGATTTAATTAAAAAAGCTGGCGGTATTGAAGAATTGGAAAAACAATTAAAAGTACACGAAAATGGTAGTGCTTTCATTGCAAATTCTGATGCAACAACACCATCTTCAATTAGTAAAAGTCTTGTACAAAGAGTATTAAATAACGCAGCTAGAAATAATATAAATAAGAATAAAATCAATACGAAATATAATGTAATTAATAGAAATAGTCGTGGTCCACAAAATGCCGGATTAGAAAGAAATACCGATGAATCAGAGAAGAACAAGAAATCTAATAATAAATTAACTTACACAACAATTACAAGACAACGAACATCAAAAACTAATAATGACGACAACGACGACGACGACGAAGAAGAAGAAGATAAAAAAGATGAAACTTCGAAAAAAACAAAATATCCTGAATATGTGAATATAAGAAGAGGACGTGTCACTTCGACAACTGAAGAACCTGAAAATGATTTCAAGTAGAATTTTCCATCAATTTTTCAATTAGTGATTTATTTCAAAAATTCTTTATTTAAATAGGTTTTCAAGAAATAAAATATTGGGAGAAGAAACAGATGCTGATAATAATCAAGGCGATGAAGAAGTGGACGAGGAAGAAAAAGTGGAGAAATCAAAAAGGCCAACAACTCCACAATATATCAATATTCGACGACGAAGACCTTCTTCAACGCCTGAAGAAACTACAACATTAACGTAAGTAGATTTTCCTTTCTTTAATTTACAAATTTTCATTATTTTCATCTTAGGAATGCAATAATTAGACGAAGCAGCACAACTGAAAATCCTGCAAATTCTTCAGATGATAATACAACAGAATCAAATCAGTAAGTACGATTATTTTCAGGCGATATCTTTTAACACTTATTTAAACTTAGCTCTAGGAGAAGAGGAACAACTCTACCGACTAAAGATGAGAATTCAAAGTAAGATATGAGTTTACAGTTTTCTTGAAATAACACTATCATTCGCAGATACCAGACAATCCGTCGAGGCACCACAACAACAGAATCTATTGTAAAAGAAACTTCAACGGAAAAGTAATTCTATTTAGTTTCGATTAAACATAATTATCAAAAATAATTTTATATTTGTTTTAGGCAAGAATCAACAACACCAGTTGCTGAAAAGGCAATCGTAACTGAAACTGAAATCCCAGTAGTAGTCGCCATTACAGCAACACCTAAAAATATAAATATACGAACAATTTCTAACATCGGTGTAACAGACGTAAACGATGACACAACACAAACAACTCCATTTCTATCACAACCGCGCCCATTTTCATTATCATCATCATCAGCTTCATTATTATCAACACCTATTCCATTGTCATTAGCATCATCTGCTCCATTATCATCATCATTATCATCATCATCTATAACACCAGTCACTGAAACAACATCACGTGTAACAAAGGTGAGTGCAAATTCTTACAAAAAGCCAATAAGGCACAAAGAAACCAGCACATTTAGCGCACCATCATCACGAACAAGATCTAGATTTACAACACCAACAAGTGTAGACACAACAACAATAAAAACAACAATACGACCAACAAATCAACGATCTAGAAAACGTTTCACAACAATTACACCTACAGAATCATCACTATCATCAAATGATGAATACGATTTGAGTCGAACGTATCGACCATCAGAAATTGCTGATTTATCATCATTGACGGCTGTTGATTTTGGCGTTGTAAGAGATTTGAATCGAATATCTAGTTCACGTCCTAGACGATTGAGACCTACAACGACACCACCACCCAGTTCTACAACAGAGAGAGTTGAGGAAAGCTTAAAAGCAAATTCAAGGACTATACCCTTACCGAGAAAATTCATTCAAAATAGTCGAAGAATCGTGCCTAAAACAGCAGACGATCAAATTAATTCAAGTACAGATGTGAAGAGTACACAAAGAATACGGGGATTCAGACGTACCACTCCTGGTACAGAATCTACAACAGAAACAACTAGAAGTACTACCAGAACCCGTAAAATCATTAGAAGGCTACGACCAACTACTAGTACTGAATCTTCAGTAACCAATGAAGCTTTCCAGAAATCTAACAATCATTATCTTAATAATAGGAGACGTTTATCAAGAACATCGACAATACCATCTTCAACGATTGAAAAATCAACCAAATCAATAATAACAACGACACCGATTTCATATATTTCGAATGATACTGAAACAGCAAATGATGTTGATTCAGATGAAGACATTACAGAAGAGGGTGAAAATTTCAAACTATCAGAATCAAATATACGTGAAAATAATGATATTAATACAAGTAACATTATTGGTTTTCAGAAAACTGGTAAAAGTTCAGTTAAATCGAAAAATGAAGATGATTTTAAAATTAGATCAACAACTGAAGCGAATATTATAATTCGAACAAGAAAAATAATACGAAAATTAAAACCAACCGAACCAACAACAACAACAACAACAACAGAACCAACAGTTACTCATGGCCGTCGAAGGAAAATCATTCGACGTTTAAGACCAACAACTGAAAATTCAGACTCAAGTAATGTTACAGAATCAACAATTCATATACGAGGTAGGTCGTTCAGGAAACCAACTGAAAATGATACAAATATTAAAACTTTTGACGAAAAGACATTTACACAATCGAAATTTAATATTTTAGAAAAAGATCGTAAAATTGATGAGAGTACTGATGAAACACAAAAAAATAAAAAATCACTTTTAAATCGATCAAAATCAAAATTTCATTTGCCAATTGATTCAACAACTGAAAATGTAAAACGAAGACCAATTGATAGATCACGATATAGTACAATCAATAGAAGTACAACTTTACCACCAAAAACTACTGAAACTGTACAACTCGATGTGAATAATGAAAAAGAAGAAGATGAAGAAGAAACAACTGAAAAGATTCTAAATTCAGATAATTCCAACAATGAATCAGAAATTATAACAAATGATCACTCCAATATTACAAATCTGGAGACGACTTCAACAACGGAAGAGAATCGAGTTGATGATGATGATGATGATAATAATAACGAAAACACAACAGATGAGCTATCAACAACATCAATATCAGATTTTTCACTAACAACAATTACACCAACAACATCACCATTAACGACAACGACAACAACACCAATACTAACAACTGAAGGAATCGATGAAAATCCAAATGCAACTGAAATTTTGGGAACAAATCAAAACATTACTGAAACGACAACAGTTAGACATTATATAAATCCAATTTTACAAAAACAAAAGAATCGTCCAGTTTTCCGCCGTGTAAAATTAACAACACACGCTCCAGCATCAACAACAATAAGGAATAAATACAAATTTAGATCAACCAGTACTACTACTACAACAACAACAACAACAATGCCTGAAACTACAACTGAATTAACACAGAATCTGGAAAATACCAAAACAACCACTGAAGGAAATTTCATAATTACCACAACTCCTCTTGAAACTTATCAAATAACCACAGAAATGAGTTATGAACAAAATAATACGCCAATTACTTCAAAAACAACAACAGATGGAATTTTAGACGGTACAATCATAGATTCTGAAGTATCAACTCTATCTGATTTAGAAGCAACAGAACTATCTGAAATCATTTCAAAATCCACTACAACAGCAGAAATAACTGATGAAATTACCACTACAAATAGTACAAATGATGAGCAAACAACTGAATATTCTACTTCAGTAACTGAGAGTAATAGTGAAGACATAAATACTACATTTACAATTGAAAGTAATAAAGATACAACAATTTCATCGACAACTGAAGTCGCTAAGGAAGTTTCAACCAAGAAAACTCCAACGACAAGACCGTCAAGAATATTTAGACCACAATTAACAAGAAAACAACAAACAACGAGTGTGAAACCAAATTTTAAAGCCACAACACCACTACGCAATAGATTTTTGTACAGATACAGTACGACAGAAAGAAATCACAATAATAATGAAGAAAAAATCGATGTTGAAGCAATTTCGAAACCAGTATCAAAGTTTACACCCTCACCAATACGCAATAAACTTTTATACAAATATAGCACAACTGAAAAATATCAAGAAGAAGAAGAAGAAAGAGATGAAACTGATGGAGACTTTGAAGACGAACAATATAATGTCGAAAACGAAGAGGATGATAATGATGATGAAGTAGAGACACAATTCAAACCGACTACTCGATTATCAATAAAACCTACCCAAAGGCCTATTAATAAATCCAATGGATTTTTCCGTAAAACAACAGAAAAACCACTAGTAACAGAAGATTTATCTGGAATTAATACAGAGGCTGTCAAAAACAGAAATAAAAATTTATTCAATCAAAAACGTAAAATGAATACCCCATTTGCTGGAGTTGCAACAAATTCAGCAACAGCAACAACTTCAGCAACAACAACAACTAATACAATAACAACAATACCAACAACAGTAGCAACAACCGAAAATCCTGAAGATTCAGTTACACCAATAACAACACCAGAAATTACGAAATCAATAACAAAACCAACAACAATTGAAACCACAACGGACTTTTTAACAACCTTACATCATGTATTTGCTGCAAGTGACTCAACTGAACCAACAAGTAGTACAGAAAATGCACCAGAACCAACAGCCCAATCAAAAGTTGAGAAATTAATCGAAGTCAATCGAATTATTGAAGTACATGGTGATAAAGAAATGAAAAATTCAACGAGTTCCGATGAGAAAATGAAAGTTTTAGATAAAATCGGCGCCGTAAATCGTGTTACCGTAATTAAAGTCATCGATCCGGATGGTAATGAAATCAAACAAAACAACAGTAATATTGATGAAAATCAAATGAGTAATCAAGATTCGATACAAAGTGGTGAAATAGCGAAAGTTGAAGAGATTCCAAACCCACAAACAAATCGTAATGATCGTAAATATGAATTAAATTCGAACAAAAACTTAAATTTCGACGATAACAACAATAAACCATTAATTATCGATGGCATCTCAAATATAAACGTAATAACACCAAGACCATACTTTAATAACGAAGCCTCAACAATATCGCTAGAGGGTCTATTTCACACAGACAACCCACAAAAGCGATTCACAAATATCGATAATAATGAAGAGATTTTAGATACTGAACATTCACAATTTATAAAAGTGCGCGTTTTGAATAAAAACAATCAAAAAGAAATTGACGATTATATAACGATGAAAGCTGAAGTTGTTGAAGTAACACCAGCATACCGTCATGAAACGATTAAAATTGCACCAATCCAACTAGAAATGAAGAAACGTTTAATTAGCAATACAGATTTTATAACGGAAATGATTGAAGGTGTTGCAAAAGTTAATATAAAATTGATTCAACCAGAAAAAACAAATTAGTTCCATGTTTCTTTTGTAAATAATTAATTATTTTATTTGTTACTATTATTATTATTTAACTATGAACATGTGATTAATTATTTGTAAATAACTTAGCACTTTTTGTAAGATATTTAGCACATTTTTATATTAAAAAATCTAGTTCGGTGTGTGTGTTGTGCCATAATTTCTTGTTTGTGGCCCTGTTGTTTGATTGTAGTACGGCCAGTGAGTCTGTCTTGTACTCTTTGTGGAAATATATCATGTTAAGTATTCTTGTTTTATTATTGTTACTATTACTATTTATCCCTCTATGTTCGTTTTTGTTGTTGATTAACAAAGTGGTGGTGGTTTTTTCTTCTTCTTATTTTTTTTAAAAATAATTATTATTCCTACAATCAAATCACCAAATCGCACGTGCACGAAATTCTAAGCAAAAAACATCACCGAAAATCGTTGAGAATTCGGAATTTTTACAGACAGCTCGTGTGACAACACCTTATTTATTCCGTATAGGTGGTAGAAGAAAAACGTCACCAATCACTTTGTCAACAACAACAACAACAACAAGACCATCAACGACAAAATTTAGTATCCGTCCGACTAATACATTATTACGTCGACGATTGTCAACAAAAACACTACAAACACAAGGTGAGATCGCTTAATAATTAATCATTAACTACGTAGCTAATATTTTTATAGAATTGACAACTACAACGACAACAACACCCAAACGTCGACCAACAATTAATCGATATCGATTCGTATCAAGAAAACCATTTTTCAAATTAACAACAACTATACCAACAAAAAATAGTATAATTGATGATCAAATGAAAGAATCGAGTAATCAAGCGATTGATGAGACAACAAAATTAGCAACTTTAGCTGATATTTTACAAGAAATACAACAAGCACCACTACCAACCAAAATTCCAATCCAAATCACCACTCATAGTAAGTTATTTGTAATATAAATATATTTTATTGAATAAACAAATTTAAAGCACCTCGGCAACCGCTTGTCCGTTCAACACTACCACCAACACTACTACCATCACCACCACCACCACCAACAACTAGGAGGAAATTCATTTTATCTACAGTTCCACCGTCGACGTTGATTCCAACAACGAGAAAAATCCCAAATCAATCGCAAATTTTCGAACGAACAAATCCATTAATTTACGATTATTATGATGGCCAGCCAGGTGTTTTGGGGCGAATTCCACAAAATAGCAAAGTTCTATTGCATAGTAACGGTATAATTGAGTGTTTAGATCAAGGCAATTTCCCACATCCGATTTCATGTAAGAAATTCATATCATGTGCGAAAATGGAAAACGGTAAGGTCCTAGGATGGGAATATACATGTCCCGAAAATTTAAGTTTTGATCCAATCGGTGGTATATGTAATTGGTCAGCCGATGTGGGCTGTAATGAATAATGGGAATGTGGACCAGAGGCCAGTGATTTAAATGGCTGAAATTGTAATTATTAAAGAGATTTCAGATACATTTAAAATGAAGCGCCATTTTTTATATATATATGTATATGCTAATTTTGTACAAATAACGAATAGTAGAATAATAAACTTATAAAGTTCGTTTACTAATATTTTTATAGCCAATCCCTAGACAAGTTAATTGTACCTTACGTGATCCTGAACAGGTATCTTCCTCATCTTCCGGTTCATAAAATTCTAATTTAAATGTGACACCGAAGAATTCTTTTAAATGGCGTAGAAAACCAATAGCATAATCTGATAGTGGACCAATAACAAGCTTTGAAACATCTTGTTGTCCTAAAGCCATACACAATATGGCTAATGCTTGACATGTTGAATTACACATGCCACCTGAATAGATTTCATATAATAATCGTTGTGCTGCAGCTGTACCAACATCTTCAGGTACTGACGGCTCTTCATTATTCGTCACAACATTTGAAACCTAACAACAAATGAATCGATTAAAATCGTTTCTTTTCTGAATGAAAATATTACTTGTTCTGCTGAATAGATAACACCATTTGTCGTTTCTGCTTCTAAATGTATCCCAAAACCAGGACTTCTGCCTGATTGTTTACCGTGACGTTGGTCAGTATTAATGTAAACGTCGGGTAGGAAATTTAACATTACACCTTTTGCAGTGTCCACCATACGATTCGCCATTGCTGGTGAGACACGTAATGCATAAGCTACACCTCTTATACGTTTCACCATACCAGCATCATGCAATTGAACTGGACGTAAAGTCTTACACAATGGACATTTAAATACAACTTCACCACCACCTAATGGGGGCATTCCACGTTTTAAAATTTTCAATTCCAAACCTTCTGTGTCTAATACGAATTTCTTTAAAGTACAAAACGTCGATGACTTAATTACATCGACGGATGGATCGATATTATTATTGGTAACACCACATAAAGTTGCATTTAAAGGTTGTTTACAAAACACACCCAACATTAGCAATATTTCTAAATAATAACCTGTAATATAAGAACAAGTAAAAGTATCAAATTTAAATGATCATTGAGAATTTTTACCGATGCCTCTTTGTGATGAACAATCATGTTCAATTACACCACCATGTAATAAACCAGGTTGAAAATACAAGGATGTGCCAGTTTCATTTAATTCAATTATTGTACCATTTGTTAGTTTATCTAATAAACGTATTAAACTAATTTCAAATTCTTTTAAGCCTGGCTGATCGTCTAAAACACGTATTGAATTAATACGCACTGGACGTCCACTTAATACTGATAGAACTAAACGTTGTCGAAAAAAATTCGAACCTTTATAACACAAAACACTGCCTTTAATCGTTGCTGTCGACATTTCCTTGTTATTTAAGACAATCAATTCGAAAATTCACATGTGATACAAACAGGACGAAACACGAAATGATTTTGTGAGGTTATGGTCGTCTGTCAAAATTTTATGAAGTTAACGTGACTAATTGTAGTTCCATTTACCAACATTTTCGCAACGCCTCCGGGCCAGTGGCGTAACTAGGGTATGGCACGTACCATGGGCGCCAACTGAAGGGGGCGCGAAAAACCACCCAACGTAAAAATATTTATATAGATATAAATATGAGTATTAAAAAACTGCGTAGGCAAAAGAGAGGCATTACGAGAAATGGAAAAATGCAAGATGAAATATCTTGTTCCCAAAAAAACATCATAAATCTATGTTATATTGAAAGGGACCTCTCAAGAGGGCTAAGGGCTAAGGGTTTTACTAAATTACTAACAGATGTTAAACAAATTTGTAGTTTTCTTTAGAAAATAAAACGTAAGCAGCCTATCGCCCGGGAGGGGCGCAAGATCGGTGTTTGCCATAGGCGCCATTTACCCTAGGTACGCCTCTGCTCCGGGCCCAAGCTAGTTGTGTGCCCACCTATCTAAAAACTATAATTATTGTTAAATTTACGATATATTGAAAGTCCTCCCTACTCAGGAAACGTTGATGCACCTTATTTTCAGCATTCTCTTTCGCTTCTAATTTAGCTTGTGGAATTGGCTCTCTCTGAGGTCCACATTTCTAAATAAGTGATCACGATAATTATTATTCTAGCTAATTATTAAAAAAAAAGTTTAACTTTACGTAGTGTAGAAAAAAAGGGTTGGTTATTGCTCATTTCACCTAAACCCCCCGGCGCTTATGCCGTTTCTGATGGATGGTTGGTTACTGCTCATTTCACCAAATCCAGACGCATTTTCTATGATGAGGGGACCTGTAAAGGGCAGAGATAAACTTTTTCTACGATGAGGGGCCTAGAAGAAAATCTGAAAGTCATTTTTCATATCCTGCCGGGGTTCGAACACCGGACTTTTCCGTTGAAAATCCAATCCTTTTCCCATTGAGCCATTCGGCTCGGTAATTTTAAGATGTAAGACTTCGTATAAATGAAAACGCCATTTTTCGTACGGTCGAACGGAAACAGCCGACTTTCCATCGTGTGTAATGCCTTCGAAAACGTTCGATTGGGTGTAGGTTCGTTTTTCCATGTATTTTCAATACATGTCTATGGTACGTCCATCTGGTTACTCAATAGTTGGCCATGGCAGTTGTAGAGTGTGCGTTTCTCCATATTTTTTCAATACATGTCTATAGTACGTCCATCTGGGTTACTTAATCATTGTCTCTGAGTGTTGTAGGCGTATGCGTTTTCGATGGTTTTTTTCAACACATGTCTATGGTACGTTCATCTGGTTACTGAATAACTGTCTCTGAGTGCTGTAGCATTATGCGTTTTTCCATGTTTTTTCAATACATGTCTATGGTAAACGTGTGCGATGAAATCAAACAATTTTCTGTATTAAACAAAAGAAGAAAATCACAAATAAATCAGATATTTGTATACTTATTGTTAAGATGCATCTGAAGTATTTTGCTTTTGTAAACATTCTCTTTTTTTGAATAATATAAGAAATGATTTCTTCCAATTGGGGGGCTCCCTTCGATCTTCCGTCTCCGAGCCGTGAATTTGAATCAGTCTATTGCAGTATAGTAACTAATCAGAAAAACCTTCGATATTGTGAAGCAAATTATTTATTTCATAATCTACAGCGAATATTTTTAAAAACACCTTATTCACAACTTAACATTATACATCCAAAAAACAAAAAAAAAACTGTGTACTTATTGTCTTGCTATGATCTCGGCAGTATAAAATATTATTTTCGATTTTCTTACAAAAATATTAACATAAAATAAAAATAAACAATTAATAATAATAAAAAAAATTGAGATCAAAGACCTCAGATGCATATCATTGTCATAAATAAAGCTTCCATAAAATTATTTATACAAAAATTATGTTATTTAATAATATATTATTGTTATTATAATACAAAAGAGAGAGAGAGAGAGATAGAAAGAGAACATTAAAGCCATCTCTATTTAAATATTGCTTATAAACTATATTGTTATAAATCATTATTATCAAATATTATTATCATTATTATTAATATCACAATGTACATGTTGTATTTTTATATTAAATCTATATCTGTCTCTATTCATATATGTATACAGGTATAAAACAAATTGTTGAATAATACGAATGTAAGGCTCAAAAACAGTCTTTTCCATTTCCATAATTATTCAAAATATATAAATAAACACTATTGTATCAATTGTAAATATCTATTTTCTTCTAACAAGGAACTGAGTGATGAAGTCATATCGTTAACAATCATATTTGAACTTGTATTCTCTGTACATTTATTAACTGGATGTGTACTACTTGTAACACTCTCCGGATTCGTTACCCACGATTGACAATTCTGTACATATTCCAATGTCCTTTGATATGTGTCTTGGCGCATTCCATTCGTTACATTATTCACATTGCCTTGTTGTAACGGTGGATTGATGATACTGGGCGACATTTGCGATTGGCTAATATCTTTGCACTGTATTTCATCATTTGTTGTTGTTGTACGTTGTTGATGATTATTAAAACATTTATGCGGTTGTTGATTGTTGTAAACAATCGCTTTGCGACAGTTACAATTACAATTGGTTTGTTGATTCGCTTGTGTCGGTATACATTGTGGTGTGTATGATTGTTGATGGTAACATGTTTGATTGTAATGATGGGTACACGGCCGGCTCATTTGGGCCTGTTGTGGATGATTCATCATTTCTGGTGGGGCTGGTGTTGCCATCGCCGGTGATGGTAACGGTTCATTTACATTTTGTATACAATTATATGATGGACTATGTATTGATGGATAATAAACATTATTACAATTATAATTATTTGATGTTTTGGTAACTGCCATTGGTGTACAACCATTTGGTGTCGTTATATAACCGTTCATATTACACACAGGATAATTATGAGTTGAACATTGTGATGGTGGTGTAATTAAATTATTTTGTAATATCTGTTGTTGGCGACAATAATCGTTGGAATTATTCAAAGCATTATTACAGATTTGATGTGGTTGTTGTTGTGGCAATGGCAGGGTTGTTTGTTGTTGATTCATCAAATTTTGAGAGCACTGTCGATTTTGTGAATGGTCCCATACGATTCCATGTTGTACGTCATAACAACTTTGTCGATTATAGCAGTGATTTTGTTGTTGTTGTTGTTGATTAGTTTGTACAACGTTACAGTTTTGTATCAATTGATGATGATTAGGTGATAACATCTGAGAATGGCATCGTATAGGCGATGGTACCATTTGATTACTAACATTTGAAGCAGGCGATGACACCATTTGTATACTTGGTGATGGTGATGGCATAGGATTCGTAATTTGTCCGTAATTAGATGCTGGTGACGGCATCATTTGATTGAAATTATTATTATTGTACTGGTTTAAACTAATATTGCCTGGTGATGGTATCATTTGACCAACTGGAGACGGTTTCATTTGATTAACACTGCCAGGTGACGCCATAACTTGATTTATTGTCGATGTACTTTGCGGTGATAATACTTGACTTAAAGGCGATGGTGGTAATATTTGTTGTCCCAAATCTGTCGTTGTACGTGTTAATGGTTTTTGTTGTTGTTGTTGTTGTGACGCTGTAGATTCCGACCAACTCATTGTTGTTGGAAAATCATTATTCTGATTGTCAGCAACTTGATTTAAATAATGCACCATTTCATCAGGTATAACCAATTTATTTTCAACCATTTCACCCTCACCAACCTCATCCAATACAACAGCTTGATTTGGATGTAATTCCGATGAGTTTACCGTACCTTTCAATGGTGATAAACTAACAGATGCTGGACGTGGCGGTGGACTCTTTCGATCGGTTAATGTGTGACAAGGTTCTGACATTCGGCGATTATCTGAATTTGTTGAATTATTGCTCAGTGGAAGATTACCAGTCATCCAAGTTTGTTGAATAGCTGTCTGTTGTAAAGCAGCATTTTGTGTCTATAAATAAACACGTTTTATATGAATTAAACGGAAAAGTTTTATTAAATCCACTTACTTGAAGAACAAGATTCTCGTTTCCTTCATTAATCTTGTTAGGAACATTTTGTAGTTTTTGTAATTGCCCAGCGAGTAGATGGGATGGTGGTGATGGTGGTATACAGACACCATTCGTGGTAGCTGTTGATAATTGACTCGATCTACGCGAACTACCTGCCGATATCGGATCATAGAACGATCCTGGTGCCATACCAGGTCTCATACTAGATGCCTGCGATGCTAAACTACTCTTTCGACTAAAGTCAGTGCTACGCATACTTCCATAATATGAACTAACTGTTGAATTACTGTCCCTTCTAATTTGAACTGGAATATTCGTGTTAGTTATTGGTGGTTGTAGACGTTGTTGTAAATCAACGAATTGTGGTTTGGAATGAGGTACACTATTGATTAGTGTAGGTGTTGTGGTTGTTGTTGTTGTGGTTGTTATTGTTGTAACACCACTTTCCATCTTTAAATCATTGATTCGTTTATTTAGATCAGTAATACCGATATTCTTACGTGGGGCAGAATTCATTATTGGTTTGGTTGGTATACGAGATTTTATACGTACACGTGATCGTTCACCTATTGCAGCAACACCACCTCGATCACCACCACCACCACCACCACCAATTCCAACCATCTCTCGTAAGACTTCTGGCAAATAGTCAATCTGTAATTGTTCAAAATTTAATAGAATTAAAACAAGTATTGGAAAATTTACTTCAAGATCCTCAGCTTCATACGCCCAACTAGGATCGTCAATAGGACCAGTTCGTTGTACCTTCGCCGTTGTTGTTGTTGTTGTGGTTGTTGCTGTTGTTGTTGTATTTAAATCACCTTGGAAGTCATCATGACAGCCATTTGCTAATTGTGTCACACCTAATGGACTACCTTGCTGTTGTTGTCCAGGTGAATTAAGGTCTGATTCTGATTTAATACTTGGACTACTCAAACTTGCTGTTTTATGACTTTGCATATCTTCACTTCGTGGACTCGAATCAATACCGGCTGGACCATCATCTGGTCCTTTATCGTTGCCTTTATGTTTCTTCTTTGCATAAAAATCAGTACCGTGCACCGTTTTCACATGTTTTCTTAACGAACTTGGATCGGTGTAACGTTTTGTACAGCCAGGCGCTTTACATACATACGGTTTCTGAGAAATTATTTAATTAGAATAAATTTGAAATAGAAATAGAAATTATGAACTACCTCATTACTATGCGTTCGATTTTGATGTTTTGCTCTATCAGAGGCATTACTGAAAGCTTTCGAACATCCTGGATACTCACAAGTGTAGGGTTTCTCACCTGTATGCGACCGCAAATGAGTTTTTAAATTTTCTAATCTGGAATAAGCCTTCACACATCCTTCAAACTAAAACGAGCATTTTTAAGTTTTGGAATATTTGATATAATAATTGTCGATATCTTACTGTGCATTTGTGTGGTTTTTCGCCGGTATGTCGTCGCATATGCACAACTAGCATATACTGTGCTTTGAATGGTTTTTCAGCCCTTGAGCAACCCTCCCAGCGGCATACGAATGACTTTTTATTTGCTTGTATATGATCATTGATATGTTTAACTAATTCATCTTGTGTTTGAAATTCTGTGACACAATCCTTCCAATGGCAATTCGTTTCAATAAAATCACCCGGTTCATCTTTGAGATCTGTACCATCATTTTGGGTTTCATTTAAAGTCGTACCAGTATTACCACTCGTATTGCTGGATGGTTCTTTTTTAATTTTTAATTTCCTAGCATTCACATCCACATCCATATGATTAGCGGTCGTACTTTCTGGTTTCTTTCTATCATTTAAGGCCTGTAATTTTCATTTGTTATTATTTCTTTTTTTACTCATTCCGTTCTTATTTGAATTACAAACTTACATCAGTCTTTGTAATATTGTGTGATGAAGACATATGAAGCGGATGATGGCCTAACGAATACATGGTATGTGGTGGTGCTGTTGGCGGTAATGGTAATAACGATCCAGCACTTCGCATTAAATGCGCCTGGAGCTGTTGTAAATGCATTTCTGGATGCACATTAAATGCTGGACTAATTGCGCCGGCTGATAAATGACCATAAGAACCGCTAGCACTTGATGACCGCGAACCATTCACGATTGATGCTAAACTATTTGGTGAGAAACGTATCATTGAATTTATATCGAATGAATCTGAATATGGTGATGATGATAAGGCACGTTTACGTGATTGTCGTATACTGCCAGGACGGGGACTGTTTAGACGTGAACCTAAATAATTCAGCATGAGTTTTACCAAAAACAAAAAATTTTTTTTATTAATAAACATTTACCGTCTATACTGAAAGGAAATTCGCTGCTTGCCAGTGTTGATGATGGGTGTAATTCGGAAAGTCCTCGAACACTGAGGTATTCTGACGATAATCCCAAACCTATACGAGAGAAAATTTTCAACCATCATTTAAAACAAATTCGTTAAGTTATGAACAAAGCGGTGTATTTTTAGAATAAATATGAGGAAAGGAATTTTGACGAGATTTGTCAGTCTGTGTTGGTTTAAATAAAATTTCTTTACAGAGAGACACGGCTAATATAATTGATCGATTGTCTGTACCGACATTAAGACATGAGAAACGAACGAAATCCCAAAAAAATAATAACAACACGATCAAAACCAAACATCATTCATTTGGGTTCTATTTAAAATGAACCTCATTGATGTGGTGATGATCTGTCATCTATTATAAAGGGTTTCAATTTGTTCTTTATTTTTAGGCGGCTCTGCGCTATATGTATTCCAATTGAGCCATGTGACTCTTTTTTATCTCGAAAATTTCAATATAAATAGCATTTCCTTTCCTGTTGTTGGACTCCAAGAAATATGTCAAGAAAATCAGTAAAAGAGGAAACATAACTCTCGACTGTTGTATTTATTTTGGCTTTGTTTTCGGAAAACTTTATTAAACTGAAACGCAATAATTCCTATATTTATGCAAAGTCTGGCGCCCTTATAAGCACTCTAATTGACTGTTATTAATTGTAATTCTGTGTATATTTAGAGGGAATTTCCTACAAACACACATTGTATACACAATTTCAATAATATTAGACGTGTTATATACATCAATTCTAATACCATTCAGATGTTTAAAATTAACCCATCGGACCAACGTGCTCTCCACACATACACACACGCACACACACAAATACATCCACATATAATGAACTGAAAATAGCGAGGGCAACGGTTCATTAAGTAAATCATCAACGTATAACGCACACTTTTACCATCTGGTTCTAATGAAGAAGAAGATCATTGTTAAAATCGGAAATGACGACATCAATTCAAGTGTTGTCTCTTTGTTAAACATCCCATAGTTACTATTCGAAAAAATTATTTTATAAGAATTTTGACTTTTACTCATATGGAAAAGATATTTATTTCTACATTGGGTTAGAGACAATTTCTTGTTCTAGTAGAATGTGCTATAAAAGTCATATTCGATACGTATGTAAACATACGTTTATTTCGTCTGTATTTCTTTTTCTCTCTCCTCTCTTTCAACTGTCTCTTCAGTGTATTTTTTATTACAAGTTTGATGTTATTTGAAAACATAACTGTGGACTGTTGTGTACATCTGGTTAGGTGAAATATATATATGTATAGTAGATATTGGAGCTATAATCTATTTTTGTTCATTCTCAAACACACATAGTTTTGGTTTTCAAGTGAATCCGAACAAAAGGAAGACGGGAATTTAACATTTCATCAAACAGATTTCTTAAATGTCTTCGGTTTCAACAGTAGTTTTTAATTACGACACAATTTAACGAACGTTGGAATAGTTCGAATTTATTGAGAGAAATTTTAACGAGACTCAAATGCACAACTCTTCCACCTAAACATACAGAAAGGATAGATTTTGCCATGCATACAGATCCTTCCACTGGAGGAATTGTGAAATTCAATTCATATAACACGAATCCACATAACAAGCTACTTTCTAGGCATCTAACAGTCGTTGTTAGGGAGTTCTTAGTTATCAAATATTTTTGCTTCGAAATCACATCAAAATAGATTCTATAGAATGAATTACATGCAGACCAGTGCTGGTCTGAGGAGGTTTCTAATGGGGCGCCAAATCATATATTAGACTAGCACGCTTGTAACCACCCATGTATGCCCTGGGCGCAATTTATTGCCAGTCCGGCTCCATTGCAGACACTATCAATGTTAATCAAAGTGCAAACGAGGTTTTTAGACCGCTATCGATACAACAGTGTGAATTTACGCTGTAAAACAATGAATAGATAAGCATAGGGGCATACTCATTCAATAATAGAACAAATTTAACAAAAAAAGAGGCTCCTACCACCACTAACATCCGGTTAGCAAACAGTCTGTGTCGTTTAGAATAGAGGATGAGTTGGACAAAAAAAAACAAATAATAATAATAATCATAATAACACCAGCATCTCTTTAATTCCTCTTTCTGATTTAAGAACACTCTTCATCAGATTATTGTTCGTTCAATTTAAGCTGTTAAATAGACAAAGAAAAAAACGTGAAGCATCTTTACAACATCACAATCATTATCATCATCATCATCATCATTCGATGTTCAACTGTAGAGTTATTAAAACAAAAACAGGATATTTAAAATTGAAATAAACAGATTACGATTATAATTTTTAATAGGCGGCTTAACCAGTTAAAATCTCGATAAAAATTCAGGTCCTTCTGCTTTGCCCGTTTTATATACTTTTAATATATATTTAAATATATTTCAATCGTTCTTGTTTCGATAAAGTCTTTATTTTATTACGAACATATAAGAGATATTCGTGGAATCAAGCTGGGCAACCATTTGACTTTTACGTTACTATCGAATATTAAACTATTCGAATAGATGGACTTGAGAAATTATATGGCGACATTTATGGAGGAGAGATACACAGTTGAAGAGAAAAAAATGCCAGACTCTCCTCGCCTCTTCATTTCCCTTTAATTATTTTAACACGTAACGATATTTATTTATTTTATAAATCTTTTATTTTTATTTATAACGTAACTTAATGATTTATTTTCGCAAGATGATGTGTGTTTGTGTGTGTGTGTGTGTGTTTTTTTTTTGTTTATAAAAGAATGTAGAAATAATTTCAGTTCTATGCGTTTATTTATAAATTGAGTTCTATACGTTTTGTTTATTTTCACAAAAGTCTTTATAAATGTTATGTGTTGACACATATGTTTGTTGCAAGTCGGTTAAATAAAAGGGAGAGAGTTTATTTACATCATAAATGGGGTTAAATTATAATCAATTATTAGTGTCTTGAAATTCTATTTTTTTTTTGTGTCTTTATGGCCGGGAAATATTAGTTTAATTGTTTCCTATAGTTTAGTTTATTAAATATTTCTCTAACAAGGAAGTTTAGGTGATGACGAAAGGATGAAGAATGAGTTATACTGTGTGCTCATTTAAAATCAATCATTTATTCAGATTTGGTCTTGTTATATTGGCTTTTTTTGCCTACTTATCATTTTATTGTCATTTGATCTAGAAACGATTATAATGGTAGGTGATTTATAAAACTATTGTCAGCAGTACATGTACCTTTCACACGTTTGTGGGTTATTTCACAATAAAGTTAGCGTGACTGATAAAAGCTCCTCAGTTGCTCCAATGTAGTCGGACTTTAGCACATTCAGTAGTAGCTTTTAAGAACTTAGTTAAATTTTCTATTGACGCAAGGATATTGATAAATAGTTGGTCATGATTATTTCTAGCAAATTGTGATTAACAACTATCCGCAAACTAAGGAAATGTCTAATAGAATAGACAAACTTTCTGGTTCATCTCGGCCGAAAATGGTTCGTGAGCAGACGTGCACTGGAAAAGTTCCTGCCACCGTTTTCTGGTACACAAAAGCGACTCTCTTTCAACTAGACTTCGTGCCAAACTTAGAAGAAATTCCACTTCAGAAAGTGTCAAAAACGTTGGCATCTAAATAGATCGAGATTTTGCATTTTAATTCTACTGTTGTGTGTAATAGAAAATAAAAAGAAATAACAGGTATAGATGACAATTTTCAACATATTATCGATTTAATCGTTCAGAGGATCACTTTACATACTTTGATACTCAAATGACGCCAGAAATAAGATTCTATAAGATTCTTTCAAAGAACCGACTTGTTCATAGTCCCGTTGTATTATAAGATATAAATTAATCGAAAATCATACCTTCTCTGGAGGTTGTAAAGTATAAGCGCAATGATGAAACGATACGGTTTCTTGTTTGGAAAGCTTTAGAGGAAAATCGTAGAATATTTTGCCGTAAGAGATGCGTTTGTACACACAAACAGGCTTGGGGCGCTCCTTTAACGACCTTATTGTAAAATTAAGTTCCTAGACTCAAACGCACCCCAGTAAGGTTATTATCCTTCATATCGTTCTATCCAGTACTGGAAAATTGCGGCGACATGCTCAGATCAGTGGAATTATTCTCCCGATATAAGTTTAGCAATTAATAGCCATTCATTCGAATATTCCAAATATTATTAAGTATTGATTTGGCGTCCTCTATTTAAGTAGCAGTCCTGGTGCCGGCCCTGTGCCACATCTAGTTATCTAGTTTTAAATAGACGATTTCGCCATCATTCGCTCGTTAGCAAGGTGATGATGTTAAAGGGCGCCTTGTTAATTGCAGGTTTTGTTGCAAATTAAAACTCTTTCGTCAACAACAGCACATGAACTTGAGTAATTTTCCTTCTACTGTACTGTATTTCGGAGATTAAAAATACCAACACAATCGTCTCTTTCAAAACTGAATTCGCATTAACAGATAAAATATTTCATATCTATCAAATGATTCAATGATGACATTTAAAAAGTTATAAATACATTCGAGAACAGTCCATAATTTGTTAAATAAAATAATTAAAATCTTACCATGTATTGAATTGGTAGTGGAATGCTGCAAGGAGTAAAGGTACTCCATGTGGGGTGGAAGACGATAAGCAGGATGCAGTTCTCGCCCCAACAATTGGAGACTTCCTGGACTTCCACTCACTCTATAACAATAAAAATTAAAAATAAATAAAAATAAAACATATATCAGTAACACGTTCCTTTAATGAAAAAATGATGTAATAAACACACATATTTGACTGTTTTAAAAATAACGTTGATATAACAAATCAACACTAATTAAAGACTTCAGTCAGGTAAATCCATTCTAGTGCAACTAATTTAAATTAATTATAATAGAATTGTGCACGTGCGTGTTTATTTATCTGTATGTATAAACAATACATATTCAAATTCACGTTAGAACGATATTTGCATAGTACACGATCAATTGGATTTCTACTAGTTTTCTATTAAGGTGTGGAAATTTCGTTGAGTTGACCATCCCTACCGGCCTCTACACTAAAACTCGCTTATAACGAACATCTCGCTATACAGCCGTTATTTGTTGTAGCTGTGAAACAAACACGGCTAAACGTGCCACAAAATGACGGTCCCACTCTAGAATCGAATGGTAATTTTTTTAGAATTAACTAACAGCCAACTTTACTCTATTTGAAATTGAAATAAGAAATGTTAAACTTGTGAGAATATACCAAACACTTCACACGTATTTTAAACGTTTGTTATCAATCAAAAAATAAATAATTAGACGTATTTACATTAAACATGAATAATGTGTACGATTCTTTTAATGAATTATATGTGAATTAATTAAAATAATGAAACTGTGGAGAATAAAATAAACGGAAGTTAATAACCGTCTCTATCTCTCTCTCTCTCGCTCTACTACCACCACATCATGTTTTAACTAAATATAATCGTCCAACAGTTGAGAGATAGCTAGAGTGCAATTTGTCCATTATCTTGCAAGAGTCAATAAAATAAGCCGATAAAATGGAAATAATGAGGATGATGATGATCACTGTGATAATTGGATTTCGTTCGTTAAGAAATTCAACAATTTGTTAGTTTTGCGAAAATAATAATACTAATAATAATACGGTACAACCCAATTCGTTTACGTAGTTTGCGGACTGTCGTAGTATGGAATTTGTTGTTGTTTGTGATCTATCTGCCTGTATTTCTAGAGGGAAAAACGGGTAAAGGAACAATTTCAGGTAGTTGGAATTATTTTTCTTTTGCCCAGTTCAGAGCCATAAAAGGAGGAGAGACAGCACTGTAATGTTAATTCTTCCACATTTATTATCACATGATGTTTGTTTATTATTATTGGTAGATAATTAATATTTTATTTAACCTTTACGATAGCTTTTATTATTATTGAAAACAATAAATCTACAGTTGAAACACTATTTGTTTATAACAAATATCAATTGTTTCCTATTGATTGAATGAAAATCCTTTCCGATTACCAATAAAATCGGATGTTCCATAAACGATTTTTAATTTTTTTATTCTTTTATACCACGAATCGACAACTTTGCAGTAAACGATATTGTCCTTAAATCGGACCAGTACAATACGATATTATAATCGAGTCTAGTATTTACATGGAGTGAATTGTTGACTGAGTGGATTCCTATCAAGATGTGTGTCTCGACAATTCGACTTTGTGCCAATTAAAGTGACCCACCCTTACGTGTGTATCATGTTAAAGTGTTGAAAAGGCTTCCACAGCTTATCTCATATCAATTAAAATGCCCCGCTTTTCTTCCCGCTATTTATTGTTTACACGTAGTGCTAGTCATTTTAGGAAAAATAAAAGGAGAATACGTCTAAATTACGACCATCGATAATTAATACATTAACATAAGAATTCCAATTTAACGCATTTGTGTTACTTTTATAATTCCCAGTTTCACATCACTATCATCATCTGTTTTGGTTAATTTCACATAGAATACGTTCAAACGATACGCTTATTTAAGAACGATAAAATTGTTTCTATTGTTTGATTAAATGATTATTGTTTATTATTTTTTCTATTTATTTATTTAAATAGAATTATAATTTATTTTCATATTACTACGCCTATAGAGTTGTGGTGGTCGTTATTGTTGTTGTTGTAACCTGCCGAGCTTTCGATCAAGATTAGAACTAACAATTATAAATTTAAATAAAATTTTATAAGGCAGATCGAATATCAGGGGGGCAGGCTAAGCAACTATATGATTAACGACTTTATTATAACCCTCTCTCGCGCCCGTACAGATACATTCATATATATATATATAAAATATATAAAGGAGAAAACCGGATTTTGTAACTTCATCATCAGTTTAAAGCACTCCCAACACTTTAACCAGCATTTCCAGTGCTTGCATCTTCGCATTTATGCAAGATTTGAAAATTGAATATTTCTGAAAACACTCCTAAATCCACCTCAAAATAACACAAATAAAATGCAATTCAATTGAATGTCAGTGTGACTCGTTAAATTTGAATTGATATGACCGTGAACATATCACGCATTATACAAATGTGTTAATGGATTGTAAAGAACTCGAAACATTAATGCTTTTAACATCTCTTAATTAACGTCCACTATTGTTGAAATGTGCGTGATTCCACCCGAATTGCTGCAACAATCAAACGCGACATCGAACTTCATTAAATGTGTACGATTTTCTTACGTTTCTTTCTCGTTTATTTATTATCCGGGAAAAAACGAGTCAAATCAATCAATGAACACACAATATTAAACGTTCTCTAACAAGTTTCAGCTTTTAAGTTCGATCGTATAAGTGTCCTTTTTCCCAATCGACGTCTAGGCTAGGTCTGGTTTTATTACGCTGTCAAGTGAAATTTTCGTTTTTGTCACCGAATACTACAGTGGTTTTTATACCTGGTTGTTCCTTCACATTTTTGTATGTGTTGCTGTAGATTTTATTGAAAAGAACACATAAAATTCTCGTCCATTCGTTTCTCTCTTAATTCCAAATTTCACCACATCCAACGAAAAATAATGTGACAATTTTATTTGGAATTTATATTACAACAAACACAACAAAAAGGAGGCGTTAAAACAAAACAAAAAAACAGGGCCAGGTGGTTGTGGTGTTTTAATTGGATAGATATCACAGAAGAAGACACATTTTTTCACTGTCATTATCATCATCAAATGGCGCGAGTTAATTAGAATGTTTTCGGAATTTTTTAAATTATCGAATTACTCTCTGTTACGTAATGTCCATATATATGATGTTGATTTATTTTTTATTTCCTGTATGTCTTCAATTAAAATATTCAACTTACAGCTAATTCTCCAGTTAAAAGTTCGAATTGTATCTCGCTTAACCTACTATTGAAGTCTCTAAGTTTATATGTTGTTACTAAATTAAAAACACCACAATGATTATATTAAGCGGTTTTTATTAAAATTTCATTAGTTAAATTGCAATTAAACACAATATTGACTAGATAATCAATGAAATCAAATTATCACAATTGAATTTCTTCTTTGTTTTTGTTGTTGTATTTTACACTTGTTTATATTGAAAATAGAATTAAAAAAACACACAACACCCACACATGGCTGGTGAATACATGATGTTACTGATGCTAGAGAAGGGGAGAAAGAAATAACTCTGCTATCTACGAACGAACGCAACTCACACATTTGATGTTGTCTTCGAAAACGTCGTCATTGTCGTGTATATTTCGTGCATTGTACATCACGTTTATAAAAATGATGATGATGATGATGATGATAAGAGATGAGATGTTGTTGTTGGTTGGGATCGCGGCAAGTATGATGTAGGGAGGCTGCTCAAGTCAAACTGAAGGACTTGTGGTTTTGTGAGATGGAGGAGCAGCCAGGTCGGGAGGAGAGGCCACCGACCACCCATGCCGTTAGACCAATCTCTGTTCAGAATGTCTTATTCCCGTACCGACAATATAATAAAACACAATCACGGCGAAATAAGACCGCGAGGATGATTGAGCCATGGATTTTGTAGATGTGTAAGTGTGTATATATATATATGTGAGGACGGGATGGACAGACAACAGACGGCTGGGGGGCTGATCTCTTCTTCTATATCTTTGCATGAATGTATACATTTGTCTATACATACAGGCAATAAGATGGCGAAATTAGAATCGAATTAGAATAAGGAGTACGTGCCACCGATACCATCACCATCCAACTCGACAATTAATGCTCCTTGCTTATAATTTAAGATTAACCGTGGCTTATACTGTGTCTAAATTAGTATTCATTGCATTTATTTGCAATGTATAATTACACAATTGCAGGCATACAGGATGTTTCAGGATTCCATGCAGTGATTCTGATCAACAAATGAATATTTTTGATTAATAACCTAAAGGTCTCCCTAATGTTACTATTTGTTTATTATTAAGTCATTGGCACATAACCAGTAACGCATATTCACATAGAACAAATTCTCCAATCTTTCAACGTTTAAAATATTTATAATGTGGAACGAAATATATATAAATATATATATATATATATATATATATATATATATATATATATATATTGGAATTTACTATTATCGAAGAATATTTAAGCACCTTTTGTTTGGAAATTTGCATCGGTGACTGTATAAAGACTTATAAGAGCCCAGTGTTCAGTCTCCCTTTTGTGTGTGTTGTTTCTTTATTGCAAAAATTCCAATCCAGTTTTGTGTTTAGTATCGTATAAAGTAGTTATAAATAAATAATTTTTTGTTTGTCTTTTGCCCATTTCGTCGTTGCATTTCGAACTATATAGCAGTTGTTGTAGTTATTTCAGATTTGTATTGTCAACGACAACAGGTGGCGAAACCGTCTATTAAAACTAAATCAAAAATTAATTTGTCTATTCCAACATTATTTGTTTTTGAATCTATGTTGAATTCGATTGGTAATAGAGATAATAATATTTTCCTATTTAATAATAATGCGTGAGTGGAGAAGATTCTTTAAATAAATTAAAAGTTAGGACTCAATACAGCAATCATAGAAAGATAGATAGACAGAAAGGAAGAAGGAAAAAAACAAAACTTATAATTGACTTGTTACAAGATTTATAACCATCTAATGATAATAATTTTTTTCTTTTGAAAAAAGATTTTATCAATTTTATCATTTCTAAACGAAAATAGTAAATAATTATTTTTTTGTTGGTTCTTTTCATAATTAAATAAATTCGAATTGGATATTGTGGCATGGTAGAGAGAAATTGTCGTGTCACGTCCTTTCTTAAGAAAATCTACTATGTCGTATAAATAAAACAAACAAGTTCCTGTGTCCTTTCCGTAAACGTTGTAGAATCTTGACTAAATATGAATACAAATCATCATTGCCATCCATGACAAAGCTCATGTGTGATACGAATAACTGATAAGATATTTATCAAATCACACTACAACAAAAACCAGTGATTATTTAAACAAACAACACAAACCAACTAAAATGTATTGTATCGATTTTTCATCTTGTTTGTTTGTTGTTATGCTACCAGACATGACAGGCTATCTAGAAGCATTCAAGATCTAACTAAGCGATTATAAATTAAAAAAAGAAAACGTTTAAATCGCATAGTGGATTGCTTCATTTATAAGAATCGTTGATGGAACATAAAAATAAAAACACAAATAAACTATAGGTAAATATATGTTGTTATATATATGTTCATATACCTAATAATATTAAAGGAATAACTCACGAAAAGCCATCAAAAAGGCGGCATCATCATCATCATCATCATCGTTGTTGTTGTTGTTAGCCGTGATAAACAAAACGAGTACACCAACAGAGTGAAATGAAGTATGAGAAAACAAAATTGCCGCAATTACTGGTTTCGGGATCGTGGTCAGAGACCGCCCATGTAACCACAACCTCTACAATACACATTCAATATAGTGGAGATACCACAAGTCTTCTTTGCTATATAATATTCGATCTTCAATATCTCAATTATATTAGTCAAGAATGAGAAGAGATGGGTGGTTTGTTGTTGTTGTTGTTGTTGAATGAGAAGATGCGGAATTGGAATCGCATCCACAAATAAAAAACAATGTCTCAATTATTGCATTGATGAAGTAATTTATAATGATTTTAATCGAGTAATTTTTTTCGCTTCCATTTAATTATTATAAAATTTAATTTGATTTATTTATGTTATCTTGATTATTAAATTAATTTCGAAATTCCATCATCTCACCTGCTCATCGTAATAGTCATGGTAATAAATCAACAGACGGTATTGCCTTTTTTTCTTATTCTTTTTCCGTTAATTCCCTCAACATTATTACTCAGCATGAAGACATATTTTTATTTTTAAGTAACTAATTTATTTTACGTACAGTCTTGCTATAGAATAAAATCCCATCTTGATCAATTGTAAAATCGTCAATATATTCACAATTGGAACACCAAAAACACTGATTATCCCATCGGAGCGGAGTGTTAAGATTCAGCGAAGTGGTTACGGTATATGCTGATGGAAAAGAACACATATGGGAACGCGTTATAAAAGGTACTAATCGAGCATGCCAGACCCATAAACTGTTATTTACGTCGACTAATGTGAGCACATCTTGTTGCATGTTCGCTCTTAATAGCCGTTAACATCCAACCATTTTAACAATGATTAGAAATTGTTGTCGTTATTTATTTTTTTGGTTAACAAGCAGACAAGGAGAATGCGTATGTTGATGGTATTTGTTGTCCCATTGGATATATCAGTGATGTTATGTTGTGTCAAGATCAATAACAATGCCGACATGACCGAAAAAAACTGGACTCCTCTTGTTGGCTCAAAGAGGAACACATGTATCGGTTGAGGTCCACTTTTTGCCCAAACGAAATGCAATTAGTATCGAAACGAACAAAGATTTTTGTAGTTGATATTTTTTTTTGGTCGCTTGATGTTGTGTATGCGCCAACATTCCACTTTTGTCAATTTGTATTCGTTATACCCCAATTTCTTTCGTGTCCATCTCTCTGTCTCTACTTGTATCTTTCGTATATTATCCAGTGATAATTAGGGCGCATTCCGGCAGCCTAATCAAGTCAAGCCGGTGATGGCCAGAACAAGTCGTGGCATGCCTCTTCTCCATCATATGTACACAGGAGTTTTGTGTTAATTGAAATGAAAAATTCCAATATGATTTGTTAACTGGTTGTGTGCAAAAGTGTTTTGAAAAGACAAACAATCGAAAACTAGTTCATAATCTAAACTAGTTTCTTGACAGCGGATCTGTTCTTTGATCATTCACTTTTAATAATCGATACCTCTTTTTAGTAGACAACAAAACTTGCATGATTTTACGTTCTAGTTGGGTACGCAGCGGGTTTTAATATACTTTACGGGCTTTTTTTTATATAAATGATTCTTCTTTCTAATTCATGACTCTATGAGATAATGTTTGTTTATGATTCAACATATCATAAATGTGTCATTGTTATTAGATGTGAAGCTGATGAAAATGGTAATTTATACACAATTTATTGATCAACATGTTGCCCAAGCTAAACAGCGATGTGTACACCCATGTTCTTCATGTGATGCCACTCTAATTTCATCAAATCAACACGGTAAAAAAATTGACAAAAATCGCTTATTTAGTTGATGACACAAGGCGAGTCCGTAACAATCTCCCATATCGATGAATAATACATCTCTCTACTCAACAACAGTAGAAAAACTTCTTCGTTTAGAGGCCATTGTGTTTGGTCTTTGTTTCGAAATAATACAAACAAAACTTATATCAAAATGAAAGTGTCGCATAAAATTAGCAATCCAGGCAGGTCGTCTTGTCTAATAAGAATTAGTTTAGTCCATTAATATTAATCGTATATATATATATATATATATATATATATATATATATATATATATATATATAACACCTACGTTGGAATTTTTCTTGTTCTAACTCGGATAATGCTCTGAATACAAATTGTTTGGTTTCACGACTACAACAAACGATGCTGATAAAAGAGCACTAGCGTCGCAATTTCTCCAATAGAAATCTAAACTGTACAAAACTTCTGATCGATAATCTTTTTGGAAATTTTCCATCCGATCAGCATTCGATTTCGAAACACGATTTTAAGGTGTGCCCATTGAAGTTCTTTCCTAAATGGATTAGTGCATGGTATACTACTCGTTGATATCTCTCTTACTGTTTAGCAAGTCTTTGATTTGGAAAAGCACTTGTTCATGTCTACGCATCTCATTTAAGAATCAAACAACAACCCAACCAACAATAACAACAACATACGAATGATTACAAACATATATAAAGGTAACTGATTTAGTTGTCTAGAATCTCGTAGGCGTGTTCTGTTTGTATCTGGAGGTCAGATGGTATCTCTCCAAGTCTTGGGGATGTACACAAAGGATTTATAGCCCTGAAATTTATCCATTATAACTCACATACGACTATCGTGATCATTGCAGGGTTACCACCATTAAATATGTACAGTGTGAATACAAATAGAATATCGTAAATATCAAAATAACTAACTAGATATGGACATCTTAAAATTCGATCGATTATTTACAATCGTTTCGAGATTGCAATTAAATTCTTTTTGGTGAATTCCATCAGGTAGATAATTGAACGATTGTTACGACATTCTCTGGCCGTTGCGTCCGATTAACAAAAGCGTTATGGTTTTTCTGTTTCATTCCAAAAAAAACACACGAAAACACAACATTAAACAGTTTAGAAGCAACAACGATGAAACCGGTAATTGGATGCATGCTACCTGTGTACGAAATTGGCCAGTTTCATGTCCGACAGATTATAGACAAGAATCGAAATCGTCGCATTTAACGACCATGCTCTACTTTCCCATGATTGATTAATTATCTCTTTTACAAATATACACAACGACCTGTTGTAAATACGGTGGTGTTTCTGATGGGATTTGCCATATATCAAATGGGAATGACCTCTAAAACAGAGCAAGTTCAATAAATTCTCGACAATATTCTTCTATTGATTAATCAAAAATTTTAAAGTGTTGCAATAGTTGAAACAAATCTATAATAAAATAATACAATAATGGTATTGTAATCAATTATGCAAGGACAAAGGTTTCAATTTCTTGTTGACCATAGATGAAAAGCAATTATTGAAAGGAAAAGATTGTTCAATGATCGATGGGTTATCAATTTCAATTAACTACCACTCTTTATAAAGTCGAATTGATTATTCAAAGAACCACATTAATAAAATCGATAACATATGAACTAATTGATGGATGGATTGTTTTCAAGAGATCACCATTAAAGTTTTAACAAACCATCAAAGGACCATCTTCCGGTCCAATATCTCTATTCAAATCAGTCAATAGATGAGGGAGTTTGTAAGGATTTTGAAAGAGCTTCTCGGAATTTTTGACATCTTTTCAATATTTAGAAAGTACGAAATTATATAGATTAGTGATGAGTGGGCAGATTTTCCCTTTTCTTTTGCCTATCTTCCTTTAGTTTTTTTTTCAAAAACTAGCTCTTTATAAGTATAGCTGTTGTTATTCAAAATGGTTATATGTTGAGTCTTTAAAATCGTGCCGCATGTGCGAATTTTAATTCTTTACGACTTCAGCGAGTTTGTTTATGTTGTGTTTTGGTTTTATATTGTCTTTTACTATTGTGTTGTTGAGAGAAAATACTGGCGAACCGGTCTGTTTGTTTGTTCGTTGTTAGTTGAGGGCGTTGAAGTTCGGTTTTCTACACCACCATCTACACTTCTTTGTTTGTATTGTTTAAAATTATCAACGATATCCTTCTCTCTCTCTATATATTCTCATTAAACCAAAACAACAAATTCTCTAATTAACAATAATTAAAAGACAATCATTTGTTAATATGTTAATTTGGTAAATTGCTTGTAAAACATGGTTGAAGAAGTATTGTTAATGATTTCGTTAATATACCGTAGATGAACGACGAATTTACAAAACATAACACAACTAAACAACAACAACATGAAGAACATCTCATCAAGGCGAAGCTTCTGGAATGCTTTCATATAATTAATAATAACTGTGTGTCATTTCTCAAAACGACAGACGGCTCCTTAAATCTACCGTGATAATCTCAACAAACTTATGCCGGAGTATATGTGCTTTCTGTCCAGAACTGACAGGGCCATCTGTTAACATATCTAAGAGAAAGAGAAGCTTTTGTTGTTGCTGTTGTTGTTGTTGTTGTTCATATGTGATTATAATACCTTAAGATAAGCAAAGCAAACGACGCCAATTGCTACTACAGAAATAAATATAATTTAGCTGGTTATTGAACATTCTAAAAGTTGATTTTTGTAGCATTTCCCGAATAAAAATCACATTAAACACCAGATATACACAAATCAAAAAAGGAAATCTTTTAAGCTGATACACAAATGATTTTTTTAAAAAGAGGTGACCGTAATCAATGTTCGTAAAATAATATAATAATAATTAACAAATTTATCTATCTTTCTCGATTCTAGAATAGTAATTATCGTATTACATGGCATATTTACATAATAAGAGCCTTATTATGCTTACAATATAATTTATGGTAAATAACTAATTAAAGTTTTAATTGTATGCTTTAAATGGTCCATGTTTTCAAACAAAAAGAATAACACATTAATTAAAAATTGTTGCGCCAATTATGACCTTCTCGGATAAATTGATATATTTTTTTTATAATCTATTCACGTTTTACAACAATACGAATTAAATTAATCATAATGTCACCATTAATTATCTAAATTCGCAGAGTGCTTTATTTCATCATTTTCAAATGGGGAAATGTTTTAGAAATGCTAATAAATCATATTGGATAAGTCTTGTTGGAATTGTATTCCTGTGTGGAGTATGTGTGTGTGTGTGTGTGTGTGTGTGTGTGTGCGACAACATTGACGTTTCCGGTAAACATTTCGAATTATCGTGGGTCGTTATGGTAAAAATGCGCACCCATAGAAACATTCACGAAAACCACGAAAATTGCGAAAAACTAAACATTACAAAAACACAGGTATATGTATAGTGAACCGAAACTAACTTGATCGGCTCATATCTGACATCTATCAAATGCGATGGAATAAATGTAGCAATGACTCTTGTTTGCAACAGCTCAACTTTAATAACAATAAATATACAAAAGGGGAAAGTTTCTTGGACATGGCACGAATGTAGCGTAAACCATTAACTCCACGGTTTAGCAAGATTGTTAAATTTCACATAAATGTAATGGAAATTTCGGCGAATATAAATTACAACTTTATAACAACTATTCACAATATTCTCATATATCTACATGGAAATGATTGGTTATTTTCCAATAATAAACATTGACTTGTCAATGCGTGGGTTGGCGTTACAAAAATTTAATTGATACGAAGCTGAATAGCAATATTATTATTATTACGGATCATCATCATCATTATCTGATCATATCCAATAAAGAAGTGGGTGTAGAGAACATCGAATAACGGCTTCTAAAATCGAAAATAAAATCTCTGTTTGAATTTAAAATTTCGATAGTTTTAAGTTTTCTTTTCAAGTGTGTGTGTTTTTTTTTTCAAAAACGGTACCGTATGGTAACTGTCATGATTTAGAACAAATAACTTAACTCAATATGAGACAAGTTCACGGGAAATCAGCAGGATGCTTAGAAATAGAAACACGACATATTTCAAATGTGGTAAGCAGATATTATTAAAAGACTAACATTCTGATGCTCTTCTACTAAAGTGAAAGGAACGAGACACCCTGCGTTGATAGAGAACACTTACCACTATGAATACGACATGTAGGCAGGTAAAATGACAAAAATATGTTTGAAAATACTTCAAACATAAATAAATTGATACAATTTCGCCATGTATGTCTCTTTTAACAATTGTCCTTTGTGTGTGTGTGTTGGTTGAAATGAACAGAAAAACTATAAAGAACAATTCCAAACTGTCGGCATTCCCAAGAACTGACACATCAATTAAACAACTCCACTCTTTCTCTCTGATCATGTCAAGAAAAAATCAACACATCAAACAGCTCAAAGTTTTTCGATATACACACAACTGGCCGTTTTGGTCACATGGAAATCGATGCAATAAAATTTTACGAGTTTTCTTATATAAATGTACACAGTGACGAAAAAAAGAGGCAAATCTTGTCCTGCAAAAGAGATAATAACAGCAAAAAAAAAAGTTAAAAGAACCCAAACGTGGATATTGTGGAGCATCAATCATTCTGTGTGGTAAATCTATAGTTTTTTTGATTAGCTTTTTAGACTCCATAGATAGACCATTTATCTTTTATAAATAAACAAATTTACCGGTTTCCTTTTTATTTGTTTATTAAAAACGGTCATTTAGGTGATGCCATTTTCCTTAATCGTCAAATTGAATGAACCTAAATGTATAGAAACACCAATCAGCTTTCCTAACTGGCAAAACCACTTCTGGAAATTCAATATACGGCGAAAATGTAAGTCATTCGTTAAATTAAATTATTTCAATATTAAATTACAAATTGTTGTATGTGAATCCTAACGATTTTGTATAAACAGGTTTAATTTTGAAAATAAATGGTGGCAAGTTCACGATTAAATGTTGGCGCAACTATTAAATGTTATTGGCGACAAACCAATGGATTCAGTTTATGTATGTCTTCATAAAACAAGCTATTAGTGATGTAGAAGAGAGAATCTATTGCGAAATTGCTCTTAATCTTCGACCAGTGGCTATGGTGAAAAGTGCGATGATACACAGGCGCTGTCGCGTTAATTGCCGTTCCAAGCCAAGCCAATTACCTTTGAAAGGTAAACAAACGGAACATCGCGCTTTGCTAGTTTTTCAAATTTCCACACAAATGTTATTTTAAATATGCAACTAAATTATTAACACATAAAACTATAAAATAAAAAGAAAACCGGAGAAATCCTAGTACCAATAATAAAAATTCTTCGTTCGTAGTTAGTAGATTGTATATTATGCATTAACTGTTTTGTGTAGATGAATATAATGTGAAGAGATACAAAATTTCGACAACACCTGATCGTCTCATAAAACAAAGTAAACATTTGGAGAGTTGATATTGAGATGTAAATTGGTCACCGGACGCTCTTAGTGTTAATGCGTATGTTTGTAGAACTTGATTCCATAATAGAGCCGCATTCCTGCAGGCTTGCTATATATTGTGAGAAGAAGGAAACACAGAAAAGATGAGAGCGATATAAACATACGGCAATAATATTTAAATTTACTGCTTGGTTTTTTCTTCTTCGTTTTTATTAAAAAAAATAAAAAATAAATTTCTGTATGATACATCTTTGCAGAATCTACTAGAACATTAGACGATTGGAGATTGGTTTTTTGGCTTCATGGTTGGACGACTATTGGACATTATTCTACAAAGTATTAATTTAAGATCGATCTATTAGAATTGACGGTTGTTTGTGTTGCCAAACTATTAAATATAACGTCAAAATAACATCACGAATCACTTCAGGCATTATCGATGTGGAAATCTGAATTTATCAATGTTGAAGAATTATAATTATCCAATTTGGAGTACAGTAAATCGTTGGCTATTAAAAGCTTTTTTTTTAGAAAACACTTCAAAATTATATTCATTTCAGGGATATTTTGAAAATTGGCCAGGTAGAGGTATACTATCTACCAAATGAACACAATAAACGGTGAGAAATTGAGTTCAATATTCCGTTTCGATAGCAAAATGTGCAGCAGTAGTAAACAAAGGGGAATACACCAAAATAAAAATGGTCTTATGTAGATTATAGAGAATTTGCACTGTTGTTCCTTAATGTACAAATTCTTTAGAATTATTAGGCTTTTTAGTAGGTGTGAGGTAGATGGGCCCCTGTTCTAATCAGGCCCTGGAGCATGTGCTCGTCGGTGCCCAGCTTAATCTGGCATTGAATTTCTGTAGTTATCATATCAGAAGTGTACGTGAAAAAATAAAGTTGCTTTCGGCAGTGGTAAAAGCAGAGAACCATAATTGGAAACGAAATGTGGATCCACTAAATCGATTTAGCACAGAGTCCCGAAAGATCTGCAAAGTTGCTCTGCTCCGTTGCGGCCCTTATCAATTTACACTGATTTATTAGTAATCGACTTGTGCTGAACTGCTCCGACTTAATGGGTGCACTACTTTTTGAAGCCCACTTGGCGCTTGTTGATAGCCTGCACCGAGAATACATGCAACTAGAGTGGAATATATTCCAAACGATATTTTTCAAATAAATCCTATTTATACATAACTCTCTGTAAGGAATATTTACTTCTTAATATATTTCGATGACCTCAGTTTGTTTTATATGTGGTAAGACTCCTTACATGTACTGCCAATATAAAGTTATTGTTGCATAATTAAACCAGTAAATAGAAGCAATTATCAAAAATGTTTACCAAAACCATTTCACGACACTTTCTAATTTTTTTCGCCACGCTCTAATTTTACTTTATTCTTGGCACACATGCATTCGTAAAATTTTTATTGTTTTACAAAGTTAAAAGCTTGAAATAACCAGTAAAGTATTTAACATGAACAATAAAAGAAGAGCACGGACGGCTTAGGCAATTACGTGCAGTTTTGACAAGTATTTGACATATACACATCAGAACGAATCTTTCCATACTTTTAACTATAGTCGTACACAAATAAAGCGAATTCTCTAATTTCAATAAACGCACCCAAGGTAGATGATATGAAACACTGTACTGAATATCTTCATTAAAATTATTTACTAATCATGCCACACTCTGTCCAATGACCTCGTATAGTTCCGTTGTAATTTCTAAATTACTTATTATTGTTTTTGCCAAATATTCACATCCAAATCTGTTTAGAATTGTTAATTTAATGTTGCCACTTACAACTAGCTAATAGTGAACAACAATCGCACAATTCAATGAATGTAAGACACTCGAATGGGGAATGTAAATTACACCAAAATCATAGATGTCAAAGAAAGAGGTCATTATCTAGCCATCAAATATTTGGGTTATTCAAAATCAAATCGAATCTTTCTCTTTTCTACACAATACGTTATTAATCAACGTTGAAGCTAATGCCACAATAACGTATCAACACGTTACTGACGTTTTCACGCAATAAATTTCCATATGGAATGGCATAGAAATACGAAGATTCATGTGATTTATCAGAAACTTCAGTCAATCGAAATTTCAAGTAAAATGAATGGTGAGAGAGAAAAAAACAGGTCGACAACCTTATCTAGCCCTTGATCTTCTAAACAACTTAAATCAATTATCACTTCACCAAAACTTGTCAAATATATTCCATATTTAGAGGAGATTTCGAAAATTAAACTAAATTTTTTTGAAAAACTAACAACACAACAAACAATTACGAATAGTTTAGAATTAGTAAAATACTTAAAAACTGATGCTACCGAATTGTAAAATAAATAAATCGTTGTGTGTATACATTTATATGACCCGATCTGTAAACTTTACTATATTCCTTGTTCAATATTTATATTTGCGGTGTATTTAAATTTACTTTTGACAGATACACACATACATTATACATACAATACATATAGACGTATCTACACACACACACACACACACACGTATAGATACCACTCAAGATTAGGTGCTTAGTAGTATTTGTTTTTCAGGAAGTGTTAAATGTTTATTTTTGTTAAGACGACGGTGCCAATTTTCGATATTTATATGTTAGTTGTTAACTAGTTGTCGATTACATCATTGGAAACATTGTAGAATTTGTCTGTAATTAGATTAAAAGGGCATATAAAATCGTATCGTTATCTCATAGTTTATTAAATAGTGATCCTTAGAAGTATAGGAATCCTTTTCGTCCTTGTAAAAATGGTCATCTTGGAAGTTTAACAATGAGTCAATATCGGATTTTTATACTACAAAATAAATATTTCTATGGGGCTTTTTTCAAAACCAACAAATACCATTCGATTCGCTCTAATTGTGTTTATTTTGTCATCGCCTACCGACTTTGTTGATTTGTCACACATTTCTAAAAATATTGTCGAAGCAAAGCTGTGGATATATCCATCCAGCTTAATATTTAATTAGGAGCAACTTAACTTTGTAATAATAAAAACAACTCAAATGTGGTTCATTAAAAATGGTAACGATTTGAATTAACCATATTTTGTGATTATGGATACATGATTTTTCGTCCTCTTCAAATTTTCATCAAAACATCTAGAATGCAAACGCAGACCACACATCAACACTGGCCAATATAATCAAAGTGAAAATATTGGAAAGACCCCGAAGTGAACAGAGATCCATTAAAATACCAAAACAACAAGCCAAAAAAAAAACAAAAATATGATGTATCGAATTATTATCTCGAATGAAATTTACATTTTTATTGTGGATTCTTTTTTTTACATCATAAAACGTTTTATTAAAATAATAAAGTTGTTAAGATATTTTTGTGTGTTCTGTTAATATTTTGTTGGATATTTTTATTACAGTGAACGTTAATTGTTTGATTCTGATGAATGTTGACAACTCTTCAGGTGTCTTTTTATATCATAATGAAACATATTTTTCTAATTGTATTGCCCTAATAAGTAAAACAAATACGGTATTAAAACGAAACAATCTTGAGAAGCAACGTTGTTTTTCTGGTTTATATGCCTACATCAACTGTTTTATAAACCGTCAATTTATGTGCAATGGGTAAATCAACATAAAGACACACCGACCGGGAATGTAGTTCTCAAAAATAATCGTCGAGCACACAGATCCATGCGTCAGTCCGCGATAATAAACGACTTGTCTTTTGCAAAACGTGTACTCGTTTCCACTAACAACCACAAGTCTGCGATATGTTTGGAATGAACAACATACGCAAGTATGTCAGAAATGACGATGATGATTGGGAACATCATCACAAGGCGTTAAATAAGAATCATCAAACCAAACGATTTTTACACAAACACAAAACCTATAAATCTTGAATGAGAAATGTCGCCTTTCGCCTATTCTTCAAAGTGAACATACAGACACATACACAGATAGTAGTACCGAATGAAACTGTTTTGTCGATTGATATATAGACATGTCGAAAAGAATGCAAGTTGAAAGAGAAGAAACGGACGTCGTGACAAAAACCAGCCCAATCACGGTTCCAAGAGATGAAACTGAAACGAACGAACACAGTTGGCTATTGACAGGACAATCCAACTGATAAATGGACACTACGTATATATTCAGATATACGACTGGCAAACCAGGCACACAACACATACACCTGTAGGTTATATGTGTGAATACAGAAACACAGCGAGGTATCAACAGAAGAAGAAGAAGAAGAAGAAGAAGATAAAAAAAAGACCATCATGCAATATATTTTTAATATAAATTGAATTAAAACGAAAATTGACAGTTGACTATAATTTATACAGTGTGATTCTTAATTACTAACACTTGAAAAACTCTAAGTTGGAGTACTGATGAATTTATTTTAGATTTTTTTTTCATTCTAGAAAAGAATTCAACATGACAAGTCAAATGATTCAAGGCATTTCTAAGATTTTTTATAAACATTATTGAGAATTAATTGTTATTTTAAACAACTTTTTAACGTGTGCTTTAGGAATAGATCCGTTAGACAGTCTAGAAATAAATTCGTACAAACAAATAATACTTCGACTAAATACGATTGTCTTTCGCGCGCTTGTTAAAATCAGACGAGTAACTTGAACAAGTTCCGGGAAAATTGCTTCTACCGTAACATTCAATATAAGTACATAAGGAAAAAGAGTCCGATATATTTTTGTTCATGGGAGAGAGAGAGAGTGGGACCATTGTCCAAGGGCCTATGGGTGGGTGTTGTTTATATCCGAAATTTCTCGCCTATGTTCTCTTTATCTCCTTTTAACTTATTTGAATGCAGTAAGATGCGGTGACGCTTGTCTTTACCCCATGTACCTAGATCCTTGAATCGTACGACATAGCTCGATACTGTTAGTTTTGTACAAGAATTGGATAAGCTTGTGGAACTTGTACAAGGCAATTTACGTAATCAAATTTCACTGGTGGTAGCCAACTGAAGAAGCTAGCTTGATAGCGTTATCATACCCTTATTCTACAATTTTAGAATATTTCAACAGGAATGAATGCAAAAGAGGCTTCCATAATGAGTATTTTATTATAGTCAACGCATTATTATAATACTTAGAAGTCCGTTATAAACGGATTGTGCGCTAAAGAGTTACATAAGTTTGTATTTATTAGTTGACGGCTTGAATTGAAACAATTAAAATTGTGATTTCACTTATAGTAAACCAAATTTGGCTTGGTCATTTTTTGTTCTCAATCTAACTGATCGTTAGTGAATTAAAGAGCCTCCACTTACAATCAAAAAGGCATTATTCGATTGAAGCAAATAAACTCAACATTCAAGCAAATACTTAAGCTTTCACTTTTGCACGATAGCAAACTTCACTTCAGTGTAGAGCTTATTTGGAGCTTTAAAAATCTTTCAATTGCTTACAATTCAAATGGGAAACAATCGAAAAAGAAGCTCACTTTGTGGTTGCGGTTATATGGTGAAAACAATTCATTAACGATTAATATAAATTGATTTTCAACGTTCAATGTGAATTATATCAACTCTATTACGAAATTATTTACACTCGTAAAATTTTCGAAATAGTTCAAAAGAATGCCCCAATTGATCATCGATGATTTCGTTTACAGCTCACCTTATGATCGGATTAAACGTAAAACAACAATTACAATACAACCATACGTTTTTAATCGTGATATAAACATATTTATATTCAAAGCAATTACAATATTTTAATATAATGCAAGGCAATAATTATTTTTAATGTGAGAAATAATGAGGTGGTAGGGTAATTACTTTATAAATATGTATTAAGTTGAGAATTACGATGATGATGACGATATAGACGACGGTTAGACATGGGGACGTACAATTTCAAAATAATTCCAATTCATTAACGAAATATCTTTATTTATCTCATCTATAATCTCAAGATTACATTATAGTGGATAAACAAATAAAGATACCTGCAATTTTTTTGTTGTCCATCTTTGCTAACTTTCCTCCCTTAGACCGGAACATCCCAAACTAACAAACAATTTAATGACATCGCTGAAGATTCGTGTGTAAGAAAAGGGACTATGAATAAAAATCGAACAATCATTTTTCTTAGAATAGAAACAGAGAGAGATAGAGAGAGATTTAGACAAAATAAGACAGATTACAGCTATGTAACATTGAAAAATCTTTTGGATTTCAACAAACTCATGATCCCTTTTGTTATATTGCTTGTGTGTTTGTACGGATTTTTGCTCAATGTCACGGCCAATTCTTCAATACCCATTACAAGAGGATCAAGAGAAGAAATGTTAAGAAGGCTCTTTTTCCATCCCTAACCAGTAGTTCTACTACACGGCTATAGATTTTTATGTTGTTTTGTACTATTTCCTGGACCAACAAATCCACCTTGTACGTGTTCTAATTTAAATTAAACGATTTTAAAATGGAACATTTCCAAATAGAAAAAGATTAATGGAAATAGAAATATAACGATTAAGATATATAAAAAGAATTCTCTCAGTTGAATGATCAAAAGAATTGTTCGCTAAAAGCCGAACAATATCAAATGATTCGGCACAATTCGATACACAATCAAGTGATCGGTTTATGATGGAATTTAATGTAAAGATTTATTGTTCTATGTGACTTTATTGTAAAATTTTGGTTGTCACCAACCGATATGTGGGATGCATTCTATAATTATTTATACGTCAATAGAATTTCAAAGGGCATATTAAAGCACCTACTCGCATTTGAAGTTGCTCGCTGAGATGATCAAAAGGAGTATTGTTAGTCTTCCGCAGTCTTTCAAACAATAGCTCTTCATTGGTATTATTTTGAGTGCAAATATTTACATTCTACTTATGGTACTTGTTCAACAACCAATTTTGATTATTTCTCTGTTGAATTATGACAAAAACATTTGGATAAGTATCGCAAAATATGCTGAAGGAATCGATAAACTCCTCCTCGACGTATCCAGTCTGTTATTTTTACCAACAATTGATCGAATGTCGATTGGACCACAATCTCGTGCAAATCAATTCAATTGGATGGTGTTTATTGATGGGCCGGCATTTTATTATTGGCTTACCCTGGCGGTGCTGCTGTTGATGGATGATGGAATGGTGTGCCGGGCGGCGGCTGCATCCTCGGATCCCAAACGTATCTACCGTCGTGTGTACGTTGATCAACCGGAAATGGTGCATGGAAAGCCGCAAATGCCGACGGAAACTGCAATGGCAGACCTGCTGACATAGCCGCTTGAAAATCGGCCTCCTTTTCAGGCATATCGCACAATCTTTCCTCTTATTACTATTATTAATAATGTTTCATCATCATCATCACAACAATTTATACACTTGATATATTCCATAGCCGTATTTCAGTTTGGTTTTTTTTTGTTTTTTCAGATTAAATCACTAATGTTTATCGGATTTTAATGGAATTTCTAAAAAGTACTCAAGTAGGTAAGGCGGTATGTATTGATGGATGGCGAAAATGACGCGACATCACAACCAAAATATAGGACACTTAATCGAACAATTAATCTGACACTATGCGACAACAGTTTCTTGGTGTTTGTACTACCAAAAATGCATATAAGGCACTCAAATACTGATAATTTTAAGTAACAGTCCAACGAATTGTCTGCATAGACAAGGCACTTAAAATTTGGTATAGTTGGCGATATTTATTTTTAAATAGGCACATAATTTGCATGCATAAATATGTAGTGATTATACATACATATGTAATATTTATGATATCTTTGTTAATGGATGAAGTACGACACAAACTACTCAATAGACTACGGCCAACTAACTAGAGTAGAGGCAGGCAAACAGTTGACAGCCAGACCTTTACAACTCAACTAACGAGAATAGGAAAAGAGGGGCTTGGGGGAGGGGCCTAGCCCAGACCGACTGCGAGGGAAATGGACTTGCATTCTATCTACACTCTTATTCATCCAGTGGCGTAACAACATGCATCCTAATCGGAATTGTATAAAAATGCCGCTTATGCTACACTAAATCCCCACACTAATGGTTCTAAATTTTGACGATTCACTGAAAAGTCATAAGGAAGATTCGCTGAATCTTTGCCCTATATAAAGATCAGCAATCCATCACACTGTCTACTTTCAACCTAATTCAATTAATACGACTTAATGAATCCCAACAAAAAGTAATCTGAATGTAAAAAAGCTTACATGTTTAAGGTATCTCTACGTTTCATTTTCTCACAATAAGTGGTGCGTTATCCGATTGTCTGCGGCACCCATCAACAGGGCACCCCCAAACTAATGTTCTATAAGCTCATTACTGTAGTTAAAATATACCCCCCCCCCTGAAGAAAAATGTCTGAATTCAACGATGTAGAAAGGTGTCCCCAAATTAAGGGCTAACGCTATAAGTCACCACTGAGAGTTCGTGTACCGAAGTCTTGGAATGACATGTACTTCAATCCCCTTACATTTTATCTTGGGAAACCGTAAACAAATTACTAATCAGAGTATATAGTTATTTACCATTATGTACGAAATCATATTGAGGCATAAACAATGTACAACTCTAAAAAACTAGTATTTTGTAAGTGTAATAAATCGTTCAAATAAGACCAATCTTAATTGGTGCATTGCTACTGTTACATCCTTATCTTAATTGAAAACATCCTGAATATTGATTGATCAACGCCGCCGCCACTGATTTCATTCGTGGATATTCTTCAGATACTAACTTCATTAATGCCGTCCAACAACTGCGAAAGAATCAATTCGATTTAATTGTGATAGAACGAGATAGGAGAGTACATGTCAACAGTTCGAAAAGAAGAAGACGAAGAAGACGAAAAAGAGAATTTCTTTCACACACACACACACACACACACACACACACACACACATACACAGAAATTTCAACAGGGTCTCTATGTAGTGATCAATTTTTAAAGGGTCCTACCGGCCGTTCCGTCATCTTATAATTTCAAACCTAAATTAGATGTTTTTTGTGTGAGCCCCGAAAATATTTAATAATAACAAGGCGTCTTTACAACACATCTGGATGATGATGATGATGATGATGATGATGATAACGGCGACGGATTTCATTCTTTTACAATGTGTTGTTATCGTGGTGGAGAAACTGAAGCTTGGCTTGATACAGCAATTTAGACGATCAAAATTTCCCGATTTTTCTCAACTCAACAATTTCTACACAACATAAATATTATGATAGATGTACACAAATTATAAATAAATGAATTTTGATAGAGATTTATAAGGAATAAATTGCCCTTAGGCCATCTATAAACACACACATGCCCACACTGTAATTGAAGCGTTTTTCTCATTTTTCCCTCAAAAAAAAATATGTTAATTTATTATAATTATCAATTACAACATGGATTTATTGGAATTGTAACGGAAATTTTGAAAGTCAAACGAAACAAACAACACAAGAACAACAACAAAATATCTTAATTAACATCTACAAAAATTGGCTACAAAAGAAAAAAAATGATCACAAATGGTTTAATCTAGAGTGTACAAAAACAGGGAATTTCTTCAGAAATTGCCAACAACGTCAACATCCGAATTTCAAGTAAATATCCAGTGACGCCACTGAATTTGGAGGAGGATGATGATGATGATTTCGAACCAACATACAAGAACCAGATTCAAAATCGTAGGAGTATTCAGATAGACTCTTTCATCAGACACACGCTACATATACAGAAAAAAAGAGATAAAGTAAATAGAAATATTGTTGTTGGATGGAACAATCGAATGGATATACACACACCACACACACACACACACACACACACACACACACACACACCACACATGGACACATAGACAAAGCTTTTCCAAAAACGCATTCGAATCGTCTCTTTCAAACACCAATCACATTAAACAAAGACACATATAGTTCTAAATGACCTTAATAATGCAAGTTAAATAAAGATGAATATATGAAGAAAGAGACGAAAACTGGCGAGGGCAATGAAGTGAAAGAAGAACCTGCTGTTGTTGTTGTTGTTGTTGTTGTGGCTGTTGTTGCATCCAAATTCTTTTAGGACTCTCTTGGTCGTCGTCGTCGTCGTCGTCGTCCTCACAAATAACTTGTTAACTCGACTATAACGATTAAAAAAATGATGGATATAAAATTATTTTAATCCTTTACTATTAATAAAACATTCAACAACAACAACAAAAAGTGTATTAAATAACCAAAGTTTGATACTGTTGAAGTTCATTGATATGTGGACCAATGATTGGATATAGTGATTAGGCTGGTTGGAACGAAATAGGCATCGCGGAGAATCAAGATAGAAGGAGAAGCGAAAACAATAATGCTGATGGGCAAGAAGAAGAGACAAACAACAAAAACGGCCACAATCTACAGAAGAAAGAGAAGATTGGATTGACCTTGACTACTTAAATGAAGTTATTAAGACATTAGGCGGTCGTGGCCACACTCGTTCGCTTCGCTTGAATTGTATTATTATTATTATATCTCTCCGCAAAATCACAGGAGCTATATAATATCTAATTTGCCCAAATATGTATTAATTATAAAGTGAACAAAATCTGGTTTATTAAAGTTTTGATTGAGGAAAAAACAACAACAACAACCACACATATGTTTTTTTTCGATTCAAATATTTTCCAATAGATTCATAAGATTCTCGCTCTCCAAAACCGGACTTGTTCCATGTTAGATTTAATGATAAGTGTGACTCGTGATTTGGATAAATTATGTTTTTTTTCCCTTGCGTCTCTTACTACTTTATATTTATATACCTGGAACCTGCCTATTTCCCAAACGTCTCAATAGAGCTGGTTATGTAATCGTTATTATACTGAAGACCATTATTGAGACGATCAAAAAATAACTTTCTTTCATGCAAGGCAATTAAGGCAGAACTCGTTTGAAATAATACAGAGAGACAAAAACAATGAAGAAATTTTCAACTTTCTAACGTTTAAAAGCCACCATCAAATCCAGAAAGGCATCTACGATTACACTCGAATCCTAATGATAAGGTAGGCCTACAGGGCCGGTGTGTTATTCAATATGAACAAGGCGTTACAAAAAAGATTCGAAACACACATATTTCTATTGTATTTATCGGTTTCTAACTCATTCTAAGCATGTGTAAAAAATCGCTTTGAATAAAGACATATTCATTCATCTATTATTTATTTTTATTGAAATAACTTTTGAGGATTTTATGTTGTTTTTTTTTTGTGACGGGCGGATCCGGAACGAAACGTTTTATCGGCAAAACCACACTTTGAAACGTCGAAACATATAGCAAAATGGTTATTATCGAACTTGACACACAATCAGATGCGTTCCTTCTAATACACGTCGTCTTCTTCTTCTTCGCTTTTGCCTGGATGATTTAGCACCACCTACAAGCACACAATAAAATAAAATGCTGTCGGGCCTTGTCTAGAACTTAATTATCTTTTCATTCTTCTTTATCATTCAAATGAATGGTGTGTGATTATATAAAACACAAAACAGTCACATGTCAAATGTTGCTTGTATTTTTCTCTGTGTCAAAATGTTAACGAAAATATAGCTCGCTAATATTTTTAATGCCATCAATTTCTCGCTAATGACAGACGGCCAGTTATTGTTAGAAAATAAAAATTTGTTCCATTGTACAATTCGAGTGGTGCCATTTATCATTTATAGTTGGTTGGTTGTTGTCTTTTTGCCGTCACAGACATAAAACGCCTATTGTTAAAATGATGGCATGTTCATTTGAAATTTTACTTATCTTGTTAATATTTCTAGTTAATTTGAAATAAATGATCTGTACCTATATACACTTATATACATATTTATATAAAAGTTAATTTATATCGAATTAATTATACGGTTTTTGAATAGAATCAATTGTTTCGATAACAAATCAACAATAGCTTAATCGTGTTGTTTGGCTTGAATGTACATGTGAACGATGCTTACAAGCTGTTATTTCGGTCGGCTTTCTTCACAGTCATGTATGATCCTTAAGATTGATAGACAGATACATTTTAAATGTGACAAGCGGTAATAGCAAGATTCATCATAACATGAAGCTACAGCCACATTTCGTATAGATGCTGTAAGAATTCCACTTGTACATCACTCCTACATCCATACATGAAGACAGCATATCTGGAATGAATCGTACACTACCAGTGATGACATTATGAATGATAACTGAATCGAATTGTATTAGAATCAGTCTAATCGTATTTTGTATCGTATTTGCAATTATATTGGACAATAAATTAATGGTTGTCCCTAGACATCATTTAGTACACCGCCGCCGACTTCTGCAATGTTAACATGCTAAGCGATATTGAAGCAAGTTGTTTTTGCCATTGCACTGGCGAAGAAAAAGCGCAAAAATATGAAGGACTGGTACAAAAATAGAGATTATTAAGCGAACCTGGGAGTGGACGTCCAGTCATTTGATGACCTGTTGAAGATGCTTTCGCTTACTATTATGAAAATTAATACACATTTGCGAAACGGTATTTCTCCAACGAAGCTTTACTCCTTCGATTTCAAATTCCATAACGTTGGTAAAGTGGTTCAATATACACCAAAAGAAAGTTTCTCTGCTCCTTTTTGATGAGCATCTTGAAAACTTAAAGTACAACGGAGTTTACTGCACAATATTCGAGATAGAAGTGAACAAATATTGTGCAATATTAGCCACAGATTGTGCAATTTATTTCGGATTGTGCAATAAAAATCAAACTACATTTGATCCGCACAATTATTGCACAACCTTTACAATTTTCCTATCTATAATAACAGTACGGATAACAGTTTTTCAGCCTTTTCCAAGAATATTTTCCAGTGCGGTTTCAAGTTTTTTTTAAGTTTTTGGTTCCAAGCAGTCCAAACTAAAATACTCTGAGTATATACGAAACATAATTAATTATGGAATAGCCTTTGGTAAACTAAATAGATTAAAAAATAATAATTAAAGTTAAGACCCTTAACGCCGTCTTTTGAAGTTCTTAGAAAACGTCGACTTTATCAAGCAATCAACAAAAAAGAATGTTAATTTAAATTGATTTGTTTTTTCTCACGTTTACAAGAGTCAAAAAATGGGGGAACATTATTAAGAGAGCTCAATTAACTGGCGCAATTTCGAAAATTATTCTATAAGGATACGTAATAGAAATTCAATTACGTACTATTAAATATGAATGTTAATTTAATGATTTATTAATATTAATTATAGACCTCTTAATATCTGTATGAATAATAGATAGGTTATGTAAAGCGCAGTCCACTTATAAATGTAGTTTTTATGGTGGATGATTTGAAAACAACGATCGATTTTCAATTTCTATCTATAGTATGACTTTTTTTTGATTTATTTTCCAATTTACATTACGCATGAATGTTGATTAATGTAGCCTTACGAAATACGTCGTATCCAACTTTGTGAGGAAAAGTATATTTTTCTACTCTTTGTCCACTGTTGCTACCCTTAGCTTGCCCAGTGAGCTTTTGCTTTTGCAATTACAAGACACAATTATTGTTTAGAACAAACGAATCCATTGTCAACAATTTCTTGCAAGTGTTTGGGCAGCATTTCGATTACTCTCGGTTCGAATTGTTTTGCTATGAACCAATTTTGTAAGGATAAAATTCCGACTTTGCTATTTCTGGGGAATATGGTGGATGCTGAAGCAAACTTGCAGGATTTTCCAATGGAATTTAGGTGGTTAAGTACCATTTGTGGAGAATATGTCGTCTTGGAGAATTGTTTTTTGCTTCCCGACTTGCTCTTTATGCCTTCATATGCCTATTTTTTGTAACTCTCCATCTTTCCATTCGATATACGCCAGAGTGCTTCCAGGAATTGAGGCGTAAACCGAGGGCTACCTGTACACCACAACTAATTATAAACATTATTAAAAAAGAGATCACACAAAATAGCTTACGACACTAATGATATAGGCTAACTCAAATTGTAGCAAATGTACAACCTATCTATTTTCAGTAATTTGTTATTAATGACCAAATGTAGTTTGAGATGAAAATTCAGAATTCTCAGACGGAGAACCCACTTTTTTAAAGCCAATGCTATAAAAAAGCACCATCTGCAACTTTCGGTACCATCTGCACGGTCTGTGACATTACAACACTGAATATATAATCATTTTACAAGTAAATTCGCAATATTTAATAGAACTGTTTGTATTTCAAACAAATAGACCACCTGATAGGTAATGCATTTACAAAAACAAAACATAGCTGTCTGTTTTCACTAATTTAAAGTTATGTTGCTATTAGAAAATTACCGAAAATCACATGTACTTGTCAAAATAAGTACAAGATGAATGCAATTTTACTCATAATACACATTTTCTCATAATGATCAAACATAGTTTATTGCTTCAATAAATTACTTGTCGGCAACAAAATTTCGTCTTCGTGGTCTATACAAAAACAAACCAAAACACACACACACACGCACACATAAACAGGCTGAAAGAAAGAAAAGTAGATTGACCCGAGGAACTGTAGCTGCCTAATCATCACTATTAACTCAACTTGAAGTGTATGAGAAAACAACCGTAACGACACTTTGACTAGCTTTTAATGAATGGTCTTCGTATATTAAACTAGCATTTATAGAACGATCCGTCAAAAAATATTATTCTTGTTATTGTGGATGTTGTTGTTGTTGTTGTTGCTTATAAAATATTTATGTATTATAGATTCACGTTTGTATGCTTTCTTTCAAATTACTCAACATTCATTTTTTGTGTCTCAATTAAATAAATGATGGTCGTATTAATGTTTTGTAAAGAATAACTTGATCTTTATCAATCATAATGTCATATCTATAATATAATTAGCGTTAAAGCTGTATTAGTAGAAAAAAACATGTAATGTAATTAATTAATTACGAATTAAACTTTGTAGCGTGCTAAGAACAACAACTATTTGTATGGACTAATGTTAAATGGAAGGAATTGTTAAAGACATTTCCAGTTGCGTGTAAACTACATCTAACTACCATCATTACCAATCATGGAAAATAGCTATATTTAATCGTTCTACAAAAAAAATATTGTTTTCTTCTTCTTCTTCTTCTTCTTCTTCTTCTTCTTCTTCTCAGTATTCTAAAGTTGATGGTGTTGTTATTTTCTATTAACTAGAACCATCATTTGCCACGTTAATTGTTAACTGATCGAAATCTATCGTTTCTGGAACGTTGTTGTTGTTGTTGGTTGTTTGCCGCATTTCTGTGACAGGTTTTCGCAATTATACATCTACAAATTTGAAAACAGCTCGAATGTGTAGACAAACCGTGTTGAAAATATCTTAAAAGAATCTTTACCTGAACGAAAAACGAAAGAATCTATCTAAGATCTTATACTAAAGATACCAACAACAAATTGTGGAATATTTCCATCAAATCTACAACCGAAAAACCATAGTAACGTTACAGTGATTCTGTGGAAGTTGTGTGTGATTGATTTCTGTTCTGTTTTTGTTGGTTAAATGGTCAAAAAAGAGAAAAAACACGACAATAGCACACAACGTCAGTAATAAATATATCACGTATTTACTACAACAAAAGCAAGAAATTCTTTTATATCTATCGATGTATAGATCTATTGAAGGATCTTTCCTCGTTTTTAGCTTCTTTGAATAGAAAATATTGGATGTGGCTACCCTTATACTGCCCTATAGTTAATAGAGGATATCGGAATCTCTATGTTTTGTTGAATAGAAGACATAACTAGGTGGTTTCGGCGTCATGCGACTTACAGACCGTGAAAATGGATTATTCTACTAATTCGTTTGGTTATTTTACAGATAATCGTATGACTATTTTCAAATATTTTACCAAAACTAATTAAAGAATTGCAAGTAAAATTGTAAGAAATTACCACGAAAAATAGTAAAATTCAACTACAATCGACGCTTGAGTGATTAACTATCCATAAAAACCAAATAGGTCATGATGGAACTACTTTTTTTTTAAAGCTCTTCTGTTTCGATCCACAAACAATAGTCGAAGAATATAACAACACCTAATCCCTTAAAAGTATTACTAAAACGACCAATAACATAATGGCTAATAACTATAAACTAGAAGACTAATTGAGCTGCATTGAGTTGTATTGTATATATTAACACTAAAAATGGATTTTTTGTTAAACAATTAACTAAAACTTTCACTACCTGCCCTAGTTGAGCGTACAGGTTGTTCAGTGATTTAAGAAACTGACTTAAAGTCAGCCAAACAAGTCTCAATTTGAATGTGCACTGGTTATTGAGCAACAACGATTCCAAACAAGCGTCAGCTTTGTTAAAAAACATTTGTACTTTCCGGTTGACACCGCACAAACATGAAAGAATAGTTTCGTTTGAATTACGGCCAGAAAACGGATCAGTACTCGCTACGTTCGTGCTTTCTTTTGACGCCCACACTATGTTCGTTCGTTGTGAACATGGCTTAACGAAATCATTACACGCTGTAGCAGGATTTGCGCCATTGACAGTGTCTCTCTTTATTTGTTTTGAGGGATTAACATCAACTAATTCTGGTGAAATTCATTATAATTCATTATTATTGCTAGCAGTGTAGCCATCCTAAACACAGGACTAAATGGATTGTAATCCTGGAATTTATGTTTTTATTTGTTTAAAACTTTACCGATCACCCCGATTCCGTGTATTTTGTTATGGAGAGGAGCGCATTATTGTTAGTAGCCCACGGGCGCCAAATATCTTTGGACGGCTCTGGTAAGGCGGTAAGTTACTAACGATAAGATGTAGCTCCTCAACTTTTGATCATATAACATTGTGCAACAATTCATCATCTCGATGTGGCTCTGAAACCTTCTATGTCGCAATTATTAGAATTTGTACAGAAAACCCACCATCATCCATCAATGTAAAAGCTCCTAAAACAGCAAATTCATAGCCCAAAACGTGGTTTGATTTTAGTAATAATAAGCGACAAAGTCGAGAGACAAACTGGCTCGACTCTGATGATAATTAAACGAATCCCAACAAGGCCCCAAAGCCATGAATTAAAATCATTAGAATCTTATTAGAACAATAAGGACGACCGTGCGTAACATGTCGCAATAAATCGGCTTTCACAGCGTTATTTTTACTATCGCAAATTCAAAATAAATTAAATAGGAATTTATAAATGTTTTGTTAATAAAACTCTAAGAAAACATGGTGCTTGTTGTAGTTACAATAAAAAATTAATAAAATAAATACAATCAGTCAAATGTAGCAAAGTGTATTTATTGGTGTAGGTACATATTACTATCCTTCTAACAATAAAACCAACAATATACTGTGTATACGATAAACAGGCACGTAGTAATATCACTAACTTCGGATATACCAATATAAAATACCCATAACCATATAAAGTACAAGGTTAGAAATTTCTAACATTATAATTATGATAATGTTGTTTTTCTTACAACAATATCGTGTGTTTTCCCATCGCTATGTTTTCTCCAAGTACACTACTGCTCACATTTTTAGTCACGCATTATGTTAGAAGTTTGCCCGTCAAATGGGCAACAAATAGCAATAATCATTGTATACGTATTCTGTTTTGAACACAAAGAAAATTCGAAATAAAAACGAAACAATACAACGCCGGCCATTTATATGAAATAACAAACTGCCAGTATTGTTTCCATTTTGACATTGTCGAGTCGGGCACAAGAATGGAATTCCTGTTGATCCATCAAAATATTTCGTTCGTAGATTGTGTGTTCGTCAAAATTCACTGAAGGCCAGAAAACGTTCTAAGGTCGTTTGCCTTAGCGTGCGCGTTAAATGCAAATTGGGCCTTCATTAGTGATCAACTCTATCCGATTAAGAACTCAACGTAGCTGTCGTTAAACCGAAAGAATGAGCGATAAAGAACACCTGTTTAATACCATGGATAAAACTCCTCAAAACATTTTATTATTATTCGTTCATCGAAATCGCATTAGAATTCGATTTAAAAGTGAATTGGAAATCGATCCGTATTCCGAATAATAAGAGTGAAGATGGTGTTAGCGAAGAAGAAGCAGATAAAATCGTAATTCAACGTTTGGAGGGAAGACAGGTGTGCCGATCTTCGTTATCGTTTATTATTATACGTTTCTACTCGATGACTCTATAGAGAAGCTGTCTGATTGCTTTATCATATATACACAACAGACACACATGCTGGTCTCGTTTCAGTCATTCGATATTGGAACGTTTCAAATTTTTCACAACTTTTACAAATAACCAGAATGAGGGGGCAATCATTTAACAACTGGTAAAGTTAGTTATAAAAATGCTCCAACAATCGCTTGTTTCGTATAGTTGTTGTTTTGTTTTCACGTTATCTAACCGGGAAATTTCGCAGTTGCTGGAATTTAAATAAAGTTATAAATCAAATCGGCAGATAAGATAATCCATAATTAAATTTACTGTTATATTTATTATACATTGTTTAAAATAATTTTTAATTATGTCTCTGTTACTTTAGCGTAAGTTTAATGATTGTTAACTAAAGCGGTGCCTGGAAAAAGTCGAATTTAAATCTGAAAAATTCGTCTAAATTGAAGATTATTTAAATACATACAGCATGGGCCACCTCATCTAGACACATGAAGCAGACGAAATGAAAGAGCATTATAATGTGCACGTGCTGATAAGAGATAAGTCATAAAAATTGGCAACCGCCCATCTGCTCTTACACTGTTTCATTTCTTCTAATAACTCCAATGTTTCTAGATCAAAGGCCAGCCCTGTACACAACAAGTACAACAACATGATTGATTATAATGAATTAAATAGAAATTCGTATCTAATTAATGTTTATTAATAAATCCTTCGAGATAATTTTGTTTGTTTATTGAATAATTTATAAATGGAAAAATAAAGTCGAATGTCAATAAACTTGAGACGAATTCCAATCATCTAGATTCTGTTGTATTTTAGAATGTTAACAGTTAAAACTGTTTTTGCTTTCTTTTGCATTTTTCAGGTAAAAGTTTTGGCTGATGAAATTTTTGAAGAACACTCCAAACTCTATTGTCTGTGTACGATTTGACACATAGACACCTCATTTGTTGTTCTCATAATAAGAAAAATCGAAATTGATGGATGATGAGACGGTTTTGTTGTTGTTTCTTCTATACAATAAATTCTCGTTCTATCTGTTTAATTCTTCGTCATTTTTCAAATATTGTTCGCATTGAAATAACATTGAAGGATACGTAAATTTACAGATATGTCAGAATTTCAACAACAAACAAACAGTAAGTATATAAAAACTTATTTCCACAAGATACGTTGGCTGATAACCCTAAGAAATATTAGTTGTTCACTCTTAGATGAACTCAAAGTAGACTACAACTAACAGCTTAAGTCTAGACATATTTTTTGACTGTATACAAGTACAAAAAAAAACCGTACAAAATGTGTGTAGTGTAATTTTTTTATAATTAATTCAATGTGACTTCACGCATGTAAACTAAATCGTTTCACTTTTGTAATTGCAAATTCTTTTGACCCTCACCAATCACGAATGTAGCAAATACCGGTTATCTTTTGGAATCTCATGAATTTCATTCTAAGTGAATTTTATTGTATTTTAATACGGATTTCTGAAATATTTGCGTCTATATATCGACCAGCTAAAAGACGCTACATTATTAAACTTCGCCGTAGAGCTACAGTTTCCACACTTCGTGCGAAAAAACAATCGCTTTCTGCACTTCATTCACAAATATTGTATGCGTTTCGATACTACCTGGCGTCGATGAAATTGTGGTGATTAGCAGAATAAATGGAACTAATCCGAAGAATTAGTGATGAGTTTTCCAAGGATCAAGATTGCAACAAGAGAATGCTACGAAGCCCTAACAGGCAAAGGGAAATAAACATTGAAATTGGAACTGAAAACATGTCAGTTCCGGCTAGAATTGGACAATAGGAGAAGACAACTTTCTTCAGATTTTGCATATTTAGGGAACATCGCCGATTTGGGTTAATTCAGCTTGAATCTAAAACCCATCTTCTCCCATCCTAGTGGTAAAGCTTTTTCGAGTTGGGGATCCCAGACAAATCAGAATTTTGGCGGCCCGTGTACAGTGTTGAATTGAAACGTCTTTCTCCGGCTCAAATTCGTATTCTTCCTACAGTAAAAGATTGTTTTTGGGCAGCCCAGCATTTTACCATCAGGACTGTTATTAAGAATTTTTCAATGGATAACCGAAAACATTCTGTAAGCTGTAAAATAATTGTGTCTACCACTTCTGAACGAACTGTACACAAACACTAAGCAAGAATGAATAATAAATTACTTAAAAAAGTTGGAAAAGCTTGACGTAGGGATAGGTAAAGAAGCCTGAAAGCCCCTTTAATAACATTTCCGACTGATACGTTAATTCTACCTTTTATTGTATATTTGACTATTTTATAAGCGAACTACTGTAGTCGGTATAACGATTTTATTAGATGTATACCTTTTCAGGTATACCATCATATAAATAAAGACTGACAATGTAAATTTATTAGTTTTGTATAGTATGGGAGGTGTTCGTTTTTTTTTCTTTTATTTTCTTTTAGAAGCGACTAAAATAATTTACCAGCTTTCAAAGTAATTTTCATGTCAATAAATCGCCCTCAAAATTCATGTTGTTAAAAAAATATCTAACGTATAATTCCAACAATTATTTCTATTCTTTCCAGATAGAAAATTTTATACCTTCTAACAGTTGTCAATTAGATGAATGACCATTTCCGTAGAACTGATCACCACCTGCTTTAAGACAAGGATAGAACTGTAGATTGTTAATCTCTTATAATTTCTACGTTTGTCAAGATCTTATTAAAGTTGATTATTTATTTCCCAAAGAGAAGAATGTCGAAAGTTGTTTTTTTGTTATTTTCCATCAAGAAAAATGCGTTGGAATCATTTGATCATGCAATATCACCGATTGAGTTATCTTCGCAAAACTAATGAACAAATACGGTAATTACTTGTGGCGATACAATAAGAAACGATGATTAGACATCTTTAGAATGAAAATATAGTAATCAAACGTGCGCAATCGTGCGTTACAAATGATCAATGTATGAGTTACACAGACTTATATCCTGTTGTTTTTTTACGATAGCTAAATTAAAATAAACTCGTGCTGTAATAGTTTAGATTTATTTGAAAAATTCAATTTCAATTCAGTTCTAGGAAGAATCAATTTGTGAAAATGATTCTTTTTCGAACTGAATCATCTGTACATTACAACGTTGTTGTTGTTGTTGTTGTTTTTTGTTTGTTGTCTTGTTGTTATCCAACAATTCTTCGGTTAATTTCACGCCATCTGAAAAAGATTATTGTGTCAAAATAACATTGGAATGAAGTTGATAATTTTTCAAGTTTAACACAATTTTTTTTGTGCAACCGACACCAAGAAGATTACAATTTCCTTTTCAATGTCAGGTTGTTGGATGTTGTAGTGGCGCCAACTAATTTACCAATTATTCCTTTTTTTCCGCTACATCTTCAAAGGACAGAGTGAACGGAGCATAATCGTAATAAAATGAGAAGAGTAGTAATATATAAATAAAGACTAATCTGATCGTGATTAAACGAGTGACAAAATTCTTAATCAGCTTACTTTATTAATGCAGAAGAGAATATAAACGGGACATGGCTGAATGTTGGGGATTTTCGTCGAATTAATTCGACAGATGGAATTTGATACTTGCTGCCCCGGCCAGTGGAAGGATTTGGTTACTTAAAACAAGTGTTTGAGTTTTTACAAAAAGTAATTGCAAAGAATAAAAGTGAAATCGTAGTGTTGCCATTTTCCCAGTTGTTTGATTTTTAAATTAATATTTGTGTGAGAATGTATTTTGGCATATATTGGCGTTTATCCAACGAGAAATGATTGTCCTGTGTGTATATTTATGTTTGAAGTGGAAAAGTAAAGTTGGTAACGACAGGCGATGGTTGTGGTTGTTCCAGTGTTAGCACCAAGTGCCTGTTCTAGTACCTACCACAAAAGGAATGCGTGTGAGCCCGTTAGTAAAAGGCTGGCGGGGTCGCGCCCATGACAGGGTGTAATATATAACGTCCTCAACAAACAGCGCCCGGTCCTCCCACCGCCGGACAAGATCTTCATCTGCTGTAGCCGCCACAGCTGGCCTCATTCCAAGAACTATAGCGTATACCTGCTATAAATGACTCCATTTGTGGACAAAATCTCGCATGCACACTTAATAGAAATAGTAAAATATTTGGAAATAATTTTGTCCGAAATTTCGAATAAAATAAAATACAAACATACATAAAAAAAAATACAGTCAGTTTTGGTCTACGATCACAGAAAATCCATCTGAATTGTTTATGATTCCATAAATTCGACTTAATTATTGACTACGCAAAAAAATTTCAGAGAAGTTTCTCGCTTAATCTACCATTGAAATCACCAATTATAGATTTGTTGTGCAAAATCAGAAATAAATCCATAAAATGATGATAGCTCTCTTTCATTATTAATTGTTCTTTTTTTTAATGCTTATTATTAGTACTATTATTGTTGTTTATTGACTAAGAGATTTGTTGGGTACACTCATGCAATTGCATAAATAATATTCATGAAAAGTGTGTTTATGGCAGAATCGAGCCGCAACAATTATTGTACGTTAGTCGTGTGAATTCTCATTCACAATAAGTGCATTTTACCTTTATGATTGAACCATGAGCGCAACTAAAATGCCGACAAACATATACGTTTTGAGATATATTAAAATAAATAAATAAAACTACCACTCAAATAAATACGTGTAACACGATTATAGTCACTTACTGTAAAATTCTATATGACCAGAATAGTTTTGTTAATATTCCGCTACATGTACATACAACAATTACTAATTTGGTATGATGTGGTGTTAATGAGCTAGCCAGATGAAGTTACAATATTTATTATTGTTGCAATTAGTTTCAGATGCTTTTGTCTAGATATTTGTAAGAGAATAAGCCGTCAACACCTCTTTCAGTATTTGACTTTTGTGTTTTGTATTATTTGACGTTGAATTTTTATTGTGTGTTCAAATAATACTTCAACTGGTAATTCCAATTAAATTTCAATGTAAGCAAATGATTAGAAAATGTCCAGAACCGGAAATTCATAATCTTAATCTTGTGGAATGAAGTTCTTCCAGCTTAACAAAAACAAAAAAATAATAAAAGTAGAAACGTAGGCAGATACACACCACGCATACACATTATCTTGATAGAATAGTGTTTTCTATACAAACATACCGATCATTATACTGTAAAAAGAGAGACTTAAGAAGACACAAAACTAGAACCGATCCAGTTGATGTCTCATTTCCATCAATCTGATACTACCGATTGACAACCGTAACTCAATATTTATCATACGATAAATTCAACGAAATATATACGTCTGCAATTTAACGTATCGGTAGAACAAACATAATGTAGTCGTCATTATACAAAAAATAAATGTATCAAAAAAAGGGTGGAAGTATAGAATTCTTTTTTTTTTTGTAGAGGGTAGAAACAGGTAATGGTAGATAGTGTGGTTTCCCACGTGCTAATAGGGTGTGCCGTTGTCTCTCATTATTAAATATGTCAACATGTAGGCAAAGAGAGTGAGAGAGAAAACAGGAGAACTTTGACGGGACCTATTCAATTACAAAGATTTAGTAGTTAGAGGGTCGGTCTACATTATTATTGCATTTATAAATATCAGGTATTCGTCTCGTTTAACAAGGACAGATAAGAATGGAAATGGAGCTGTGTGTTACTAATACGATACACTTCTGGATCAACCCTTAAGCACGCAACGGCATAGACGAATGAGCCACAATAACAGGTTGGTTTTAAATCGTTTTGATGAATTTGCACGGGATGAGAAAATCGCTACGGATCTTTATGGCTCCAAATTTACACGCAATGCTTGGAACAACATCATGTGGTAAGAAGATACTGTGTAGACGCAGTGTGTTGAATACAGGAAGATATCCCGACATTAATTTGGGACGAGATAAATCTGGCGGTGAGTTGCAAAAATGACAAATGGCCGTACTAGCCAGGAAGTTTGAACATGTGTCGAAAACTAGTAAACAACTTGTCACATTAATGACAAAATTCTTGAACAAGTTCTTCTAAGAAACATTTGACACATTCAATCTAAATTTAGATAATTTTTGTCTATGTTTTATGTACATATATATAAGTTATTCAAATTATAATTTATTTGTTTATTTAAATTTGTTAGAATTGATTTGCTAAAATCATTTTCGTTAATAGAGACTGAAATGTTTAAAAGTCATCGCTTGTTTTTGTTTTGTTTTCAAACATTAACAAATCACTTTTGGCACCATATGTAGCGGACACATTGCCTTTGTTATTCGATAGTCTAGAATCACAGAGGCGACAGTTTACGTATAATTATAAATGTGGATGTGTATATTTGTAGAGGTATAAAAACGTGAATTCTGTCTAAATATCAAATTACTCCACACACACACACACATAATTGTATGTATATTTACCAAAGTAATTAAAACAATATTTAGAATTTCATCGATGATTACTAATTGAAGTTTTATGTTCTTTACGACATATTAATGATAACAAAAAGTCTATAAGAACCGGTTGAATGTTGAAATAGCAAATAATATACCAGTGGCAAGATTAATTAGTTTTTTTTTGACAAATTACCATCAATATTTACATTAAAATTCATCGACTATGTTAAATATTTGCACAAAATGTTCAAGTGTTGCAAAATTGTAAATATGTGAATTGTTTGATTATTATTGTGATGATGATGATGATGGTGGTGGTGATGATGATGACAGAGATTTCTGACATGGAGCAATGGTGCGGTTGTTGTTTGTGGATGTGTAGATCAGTCAACACCCAATGTCAAAAGGAGCGACGTCGGCTGGTTGTGAGGCACCACACAGCATTTCTTCCAATTATCTTGCCCATAAAATTAAGAGCACAGCATACATCATAAATAGCAGTAATTGGCATCAACAAACACACACACACACACACACAACTAAGATATGTATATTGTAGTGAAGGATTTAAAAGTGAGCAAGAGAGACGCGCGCTCACCTCTCCGTGTAATTATATTTAAAAATTTTGAAATGTAATTTATATTGATGTGTTTTTGAATTGAACCAAGTTATAAAGCTGTCAACAATGATTGATAATCTCTAACTATACAGTGGAACAGGGCAATGAATCGATCCACCTGCACCAAAGAACTACTCAATTCACTCTATACTTGAATAGTGCAAAGGATTCGCAAGCCTTCTGCGATTTACATTGTAATCATCAGGTAATCAGGATTCATTCCTCTCGCTGTATATTGTACAGATACTTTTGTATCTTTGGATATGTAATGTATTTAACTCCTCGCCGTAAGATCCCGGACGAACGAATAAACTTAATTGTACGTTGACATGGTAATCAATCCAAAATCCAACCCACTATCATAAACCGGCTTCTCTGCCGACGTCAACAACCAGCAACAACGGCACTAAAATGAAACGAATTGAAGAAAACCGTCCGAAATTCAGTGAACCAACAGCCAATCTCTTCATTAAAACAGATAAAGAAAGCTTTACTATCTGACAACAAAAGTATTCAAACAATTTGTTTGAAATTCCCCACTTAACCGATAACAAACTAATAAAACTCAAATCAATTGTATTTTATATTAGAGTGTTAAAACGTTGAAATTGATGGTTTAGTCTGTGGCATGGAAAACGGAACATTAACAACAAATATAAAATAAATAAACAAAATATGTTTTAAATAATAGTTCGAGTTTTATATTGTGTGGGAAAATGGGCACGTTGAAAATTTCAACTGCTTTATTAAGAAAGTCCAGTTTAGCATCGTAATATGAGCTTGGTTCACTTGACTTGAGACATTTAAGCAATTTATTTTTATTTCAATTGGTGGTTGGTGTTTTACTTAGACTTCTTTATTTATTTATTTTGGTGTTTGTTCGTTTTTTTTTGTTCATTTTTCGTTAAACTGAAACTGAAGTCGTTTAGGCAATTTGAGCATGCAACACGAAACGGTGGCGGTGATAAATTTAGCAAGGGGCGCTGAAACCAGTTTCGAAAATACAACGCCATCATCGTTTGGTCCGTTGGTCTTTTGAACAAAAATATTGTACCTAAATTCTTCGCAATTTATGTTTATTTTTTGTTACGAACAGGTGGATGTGATTATATTACACGGTTGGCGGATAGAATTTTTGTCAATTAATAAAAACAACAATTTGCTGATGTTGGCGATCGAAATTTGGTGATTTTCGTGCATTTAGCTGTTATGGAAGTGGAATAATGGGAGCGATTATGTATGATTATGGTATTGAAAGTTACTGGCAGCCGGTCGGTACATTCTGAGTGTGAGTCCATGCGAGAAACGCGACCACTGTGAAAGATTAACAGCTAATTTGTGCAAAGCGGATTATAACCATAAATTCTCAAACTTTATCCATTGAGACGAGATCGGCCCCTTCGTCTGTATACATGTGCCCTTTTGTGTGTTAAACTCGAAAGTATTCTAAATATGGCGACAGCGGTCGTGATAATTCAAAACCATTAAGTTCTGTTCCCTTTTGCTCATTTCCAACTAACCCCTGGATTCATTCCAGATAAAAATCTAGAATTTTCGTCAAACAAAACGAACAAACAACAAATAAAGACATAATTGCTACATAACCGTAAATAGAAACACAGATAATGTTAATAAGAATTTTAATTGTAGGTATGTTAAATTAAGACAATTTTCTCAGACCGGTATTTTGCAAAATGAAAGTCTCTCTCTCTCTTACTCTTTCTTTTAGCTAGACGGTTGTTAAGCTGTCAATCGATAAATGATGACCATGCTGCAAACAAGATGGAAATGGCTCAATTATAATCAATTGACTTGCAAATCTGTCAATGTTTATCATAAAACAAATCGAAAAATTATTTAATCAAAACTAAATTACGCCGTTTTGAAGAATATTATTACAAATAATATTGGGTATTTGTGTGTGTGTGTGTTCATCTTATAAGACCGTCAGCAACAACACACGCAAAATACCAAGTCTCTAATTATAATTTTCGCCGCTTCATCGATATCTTTTTATCTGAACCGCAAGATCAATTTTGAAACGTGTGGCAATAGCCCACCTACAAACTTATCCACTAACACATCGACAAAAAGACAAATAGATTCGTACAGAAAATAAAACAGATTGCTTCATTATTCTTGGAAAGTTCCAATATTTAACCTTATTTTAATCACTAAATTTAAAGACACGTCGTTATCCTTGAACGTTGTGTGGAAAAATCGAGGTAATAAAGTCAAACCGGCACGATATCGGGGTAATAACTTAATTTATGGTTAACTCCGCCGATAGATACAAACATCGTTTTTTTTCTACTTGCTGTTGTTGTTGGTGTTTCAATCTAGTTATCTACTATATTAGATGCCTTTGTTGAGAATCATATCCTGCTATGCCTAAATTAGCTTTGACGAAGACCGAAGTAAAATATAGAGAAGAGAAACAACAACAACAACACGACAAGTAAACCCTTGAAGAGTAAATTTATAGTAGCGTGTTACAAAACCACAAATTTTTGTCAGTTACTAACACACGTACACATTCATACACGCATATTAAAATTAAAAAAAAAACACACACAAACAATAAAAGCTGGTATAAATGGAAAGAAACAGTGAAAAGGTGTTGTTTAAATTGTGTTCACCAACCACTACGAACCTCTACCAAACATGGAATTTAATATTACTAACTTGTTAAAAACGTTTATGACAACAAGCTTTGAACATGGAACGAAATGTCACGTGAGAAATTCCTTTTGTTGCTCACATTATATTATTATTACTATTATTAAAATGTATATGATTCATAATTACTGACTTCCTTTTTTAATTAATTGCCACCTGCCAATTCACTATCCATAAAAACATAATAATAATTGCAAAGAAACAACTATCTCTTATAAATACCAAATTGTTAGTTATTTAATTCTGTCTTTAGAAGTTTCATAAAAATAACATATTTCACCATAAGTTTTAGCAGTAGAAGGAATTTAATGGTATCCTTTCAGGTAAAGACGCATTGATAGCAGAAATGAATATTCAGATGTTTGATAAGGCGAAAGAAGGCGAAAACCACGAAGTTTTTATGTTATTGTTTAAGTTGAGATTGAGGGTTTCAATATAAAGTGAAATATTTTAAACAATAGATCAATTGTCCGGTTAATTCTTATGGCACTATTCACTCAACAAACAAACTGTTGTGTCCGTCCACTAGAACAATAGGAAAAAGAAAACCGTTAGTTCTTGCTAATTGTGGACTTTTCCATTTTGATCAAACCACACGAATTGGTGTCGAGAATTCCACTTTATCAAATTGAATTGCCTCAAATTAATGTGTTCACAAAAGACGATATTTATTAATTTGAAACTATATTTCATTATTATTATTGTAGAACAAAAAAAAAACAGTCACAATCTAATTTACTACATGCAATCAACTGCCAACAGGGAGACAGTCAACCTCGTTAAATAAAAAAGAAAACAAGAGCCGAAATCAAATGAGTGATCGAAGAAAAAATTCCAAATTGTTTAGGATTGGGATTCTTAAGGCCCCGTTTCCACTGGCAAGAAACTGACAGTTTCTCTCAAGTCCATAGCCAAATTCTTTTTAATTAAACGTAAATTTATGACGAGTTTTGTTTTTCACGCAAAAACGCAGTTTTTGAGTTCTTCTTTGCTCAGTGGAAACGCAGTCTAAGGAACAGAGAATTAAAAACGTAAAATGATATGCCGAAAGTTTCCAACAACTCATCGAAATTTGCTCGCGTTACTGCTTACAAATGCGAATTTTTTGTAAGTTTCCCGACACACTTTCTAAAATGTTTCAATGCTACGGCAAATTTCTCTCATTTCCTCAGCGAGAAAAATGCCGTAACACCAATGTTTGTAACGCGTACCTCATGACCCAAAACTAGACAAAAAAATTTGCGGACTACCTGAAACTCTTCCTTCACCACAGTCATTATTAAAGCGCATTAGATTTTTGCGTCCACAAATACAGACTAACCATGACACTGATAGACTTTTCTACAATACCACCAACACTTGGTTAATGATGGGAGCAGTTATACAAAAACTAAGTTTTTTTGCAAACGTTACAAACTCGCGGCAAGTTTCGAAAACTCCTGGAATTATCTACCATTTGTGTTTATACACACGTAATTGTTTTGTAAGTGTCTATCGGCGAGTTTCTCGTCCAATGGAAACGGGGATTAAACGTACAGTTATTGGCAATTGTATGATTTTTTTGGTTTTTACCCCATGGCTGAGCTGATTGGGATTTTTCTTACGATAACTGAAGATGCCCGTATAATAAAGCTACTTACAAGATTATTACAAAACCATGAAAAAACCCCTTCCTGGGACACTCTACTAATAACTATCAAGGCTTGTTGATATGCCATCAGTATCATGTTGAAGTATCATTTTTCTCTATTGATTCAGTTGGTCGTTAATTGTCTTAGATTTTTCGCAATTTTAATATGAAGCACCTACAATCAGAAGCATTTACTGCAGACGTAATTGTCAAGAAATATCATGAATTTTGCGAAATTTCAGTTAGATATCGATCCTTCTCATTGCGTGAATATTGTATAGCAACAACAACAACAACAACAACGTGTTGAAAGAAATGCAAACAATGCGACACCATGGTGATATTGTCGGTAATCGCAATTAAATTGTTGTGCCGTATTGGAATTTCCGTCAAGAGGGTATATTCAATAGTAATATTTGAACCCTTTCACATTTATTTATTTTTTGTTTCTATTGTTATGAATAATTGAATAGATTTTCACTTGATTGATTTTCGATAATATTGAGTGTGTTTTTATAAATGAAAATTAAATCAGTGACACGTTCACAATTTCTATCATTGGAACATATTCCTTTTATAATCATTAATGTATGTGTATGAGTTTGAAAAAACAATCATATAAATAGTGAGACATAGCAATCAAACAATTTGCATGCATTCGTTCAAGGAGTGAATTGAATTTGTTTTGATTTAATTCAAATGAACGAACAATAGACTTGACATCAACTCCGCCTTAAATATATTATTTATGTTTCATTGCATGCGAATTAATTGTTTATTTATTTTCTTATGGAGAGGGTATGAAATTTAACGATATTTCGATTATATCCAAGTCATTTCCAATTCAAGCTATTATTTCAATTAAATTTGAAACTTAATCAAGATGAAATACTAGATTGGAGGATTTGCTACAATTTAACCATTATAATAATTTAATTTTTTTTTTGCAAATAAAATTCCCAAGGGATACGAAATTAATCCTCTAATATGGATGCTCTTTCACGTTATATGCCTTAATAAGGGGCTCTGTAATCTCTTAATCTGAAATGTTCGCGGTCGACTTTGATTGTGTGTGTGATTGTGTATATTTTGTACTGCACCCTTAGTTGTGAAAAATTCACCCCAATTTCTGATCGTATAAATCTATCTTTATATATGTGTGTATGTGTAATTATTTTTTTTGGTTGTATATGTATTTATATATGTGGTGATTTATAATCCTTGATGACAGCTGGCTTGCTCTTCACAACATCTATATGGCATCATGTCAGTTAAGTCCTGATGTATCACCTGGAGAGAGATAGATACTAATATCTACTATCTACTACTAGTTATGTTAGGCCAAAAATATGGTAGATATGGGAGTCAATATGGATTAGTTACATTTATTATAAAAGAGATTCTATGGTGTGTTGTTTACAATTTAACTCCGTCATGGATGCTAAACATGTTATCTAACAAAATCGAGTGTTTTCTGTTCTACTGTTTCATTTAAACTATTTGATAAAGAAATTGTATCTCGTGCGAGTTTATTGGGCTCCGCGAGAAAAACTCGTCAAAAACCTATGATGTAAAAAACGGTAAAGATAAAAAAACGGTGCTTACTGCACACTTCACCAAATCCAGACGCTTTTCCAACGATGAGGGATCTGTAAAGAGAGATCCTACTGGTCCATGTAATTTGTTGCATGGACAAATTACCAAATTAGAAGAGGAAAATTCCGAAAATCCTTTTCCATGTCCTGGCGGGGTCTGAACTTCGGACCTCTTGATATAAATGCAATTCGGCCCCGTACATTCGTAGTTAATAAGACTTCGTGTAAATGAAAACGATTTTTCGTTACGATCGAACGCAAACAGTCGACATTCCATCGGTTTAGGTGTTGCTAAGTAACGACAAATAAATAACGTAGAAAAACGTTCCACATTGGCTAAAATCTTCATTTCCAAGTACATGCTGCGAAAATGGTCATTTTCCACACGGCTGATGCTAATCTGGTAGTGTTTGAAAGTAGTTTGCGATCAGTTTCTAACTAGAGATGCATAGTCTGGTTATAAACAAAACAATCTGGAATTTTGGGTAGGAACACACGTAATAATTTCCACTTATCTACGATAGGTACAATAAGAATCTTGGGTGGACCTTGCAGAACTATTACATATGCACTACGTGTACAGTCCACCATGAAAAAAATGCTTCACATAGTACGGATTTTATTCGTTATCTAGTTTTCAACAACAGCACCTGAAAAGCAGGAATCTAATAGGATTGTTTTAAATTCGTGTATGTATTTACTTTACATTATTAATCACTGTTCGGTTAACACTCAGAAGATTTAAAGATCGCTTAGATTTACCGAACACGTTCTTGTTTTTTTAAATACTTGTTAATCCAATTTTTAAGGTTTGTTCCAATCAAAATTCAAAAAAACCAGTTTCTGACTTCGATTGATACATTTTGATCAGTCGTGTTTAAAATTGATCTTAAAATCTAATGAGACTTCCACTTCAGATCCAATGAATATCATTAACAAACTAATTAACCACTTTTAATTCATTGCCGATCGTTTACAGATCATTTTTTAATAAATGTTAACGTGAACATTCAACGAAAGCTGCTCATGTGCGTTTTAATTCACATTACAAATCATCCTACAAGTCCGTAATTAACACGTAATTTGTTCGTTATAACAATGATTTAATATGTTAAGCAATTTTTTTATAATCTTATTGAAGAGTAACTCTAGCTCGTTGTACATTTAGTTTCCTCTTCAATTCGTCTTATTTTATCTCGTTTGTACGTAATATAAATTAATGAGATACAAGTTAGATGGGTAACATAACAAGAAGCTGCCGTTACGTGCTTTGAACACATGTTACGTTTTTATTGACGCACCATTACCGTTCTAAGTAGACGACACAGAACATGTAAGTATAATGAAGTTGCTACTTATTTTCAAAATACAACAGAGAAAACACAGATCTTTAGACTTGATAAATTGCATATACACATACAAAATAACACACAACATACAACAATTTTCACAAGTAATAATCGTTCGTGGAAAATATTCCTATTTTGTAATATTCAGATTGAGTTACTTTTTACTTTTATATAAACGATTTGTTGGAAAGTATGAAATAATTTGGAGGGAAATTATGAAAATTAGCGTGTAATTTTGGAGTAAGTTGGTAGTTGAAATTACCATTTCACTATTTCGCTCTGAGCGAATCGACAAAGAAAAATAAAAGAGGAACGCACACACACAGACCGCCTTAAAATTGTTAACAAAAACTGAATCCTTGGCCAAAAAACACACGAAAAAAACAAACAAACAAAATTAATTATCCACATACAACAATTGTTGAATAGTAATGGCGTATTATATTGTTTAATTATTAATTTACATAAATATAAGGTATAACCAATAAAACAATTTGTTTATCATTGCTTTTTATTGTTATTTATTTTTTGTTTATATATGATTGGTTTAATGTTACTTGTTATTCTTCTCATTTATCCTTTTTTTTTGTTTCATTTAGGATAATTTTGTTGTTTCTCGGCTATGTAATTTTACAGCCCCATTTGCAATCTCGATAATAGTCTATTATAACTGCTAAATCATCATTTCCATTTATATATAAATGTTCAACGAATCCTCTCATTCAGGACACTGTTGTATACCTATAATAATTGTTTCTCCACAGGAAGTCATTATGTGATATTTTGATTCTGTCAGCATCTGGCAACAACAACAAAAACACACCCATATAGACCTCAACAACATCCCCTTGTTCGGAATTCCATTTCAAAGCTCTACCACTTCATACTTGTGGTTGATTGTTACAAACAGTATCCCTCCGAAGGTGCCACATGTCTCTTCAATTAAATTCTCTAAATTTCATCACATCAACATAGTGCTGTCTAAATATTGAATTAAATGACTGCAATGACTGAATAGATCTTAATTGGATGCCGGTTTCGCCCACATATCTCCATTATAATATTTGATGGGATACTCTGTACATTAAGATAGAGACTTGATAATAGAGAACCAAGGCATAAGTAAATCGTATATCTCTACCACAATAATGCCTCGTATTACATGGGATACACGCATTTTACTATGTGTAAGATGAAGTGTGGCTACTGCAATAAATGTAATGTAAACCAGTACCGACCTACGCGGCCACAGAAGCGTTTAACATACAGATATCATCTAGTTTCCAAAAAGTTTGGCTTGTTAGTTTTTTTTTCTTAAAAGATCCCGACATGACCTTTCTTTTGTTCAAACATGACCTGAATCTAAATTATAGGGATTAAAATTTTCGTTTTTTCAAAATAGGTAACAGGCAAAATAAGTAAGTAGTTTTTTTTCCTTTGAAAATATTATATAAAAGACAAATTGCAGCTTTTATGACTGATGAAAACTATAAAGATATACCGCAAAAGGTGGGAGCCGTCAATGAGAAATCCGTAAATAAACTGAAAGTTATCCTAAAAAAAAAAATTAACACAAGCCAACAAAAAATACCAAAGGTTGTCTGTTTTAATTCAACCATATTATACCTGGCTTTAGTTCTGTATTTCTATCAATAACAACACCTATTCAATCCAGAAATTTCCAAAGATATATCAAAGAATGCAAAGTTATTATTATCTTTATTATTAATAACAATAATAATAATAATGATAGTGCCAAGAAGTGGAACGATAACTAGAATGTTGTTAGTGTAATTCTCTTGTGACATGTTCTAACATAGCCATGGCTAATTAAAAATTTTCCAGTCCTTGAATAAACTTTGAATTATAAAAGAGAGGTTTCTATACATATACCTATACGTATGTATAACACTATAAGAGATTATTCTTTGGGTGCGTGCTGATGATGTGAAGGCGTGGACGATGCAATCTTGAAACAGCGGCATTGGCTAACCAGGTAGCCAGGTGTACGATGCACAGCCCCTTCAACTGATTTGTTACCTGTCGCCTGAAATCATCCTTCAATGACGCTCATTGATGTCTCTATTTCACATTTCGTTCCATTTATTGATATAATTTTATTTATACATCTCTATCCATTATAAATATAGACACAATTTTTGATGAAACGTTTCTATTGAAAAGATTTTATGGAATGTGGAAATAATTCCTATAAAATGCAGAAACAAAACTAATTGATTGTTTCTAATTGAATAATATGATTCACTATTTAAATTTCCGTTATGAATCGACAATAAAAAATATAATTTTTTCTTAGAATTATCTTCAAATTTGTTCCAATAGATAGAAACGCAATCTTGTGTAGACAAGCAACAATTCTCTCATCTGTTTGCTGTATTGCCTGCATTTTCTCGATTACCGAGGTGTTTCTACAGTAGAGTGTCGCTTATCCGAACTGCTGTTGTACTAGAGATAGTCCACTCACTCCCCAATAATATTAATAACGATAATAATAAACATATGAAGCGGTAAATAATCATTTATTGGCCGATGGACAGGTGTATACTTAAATTTTCCCTATCACTCTGCAATTAGAAAAATCATACAGGTGTCACGTCAAAATCTTCTTATCTAACAAGATGGTTATAGGAAGGAAATGAAGCTTATATTGGCATGTTAATCAATGTCAATCAAAATCATCTATACATAATTTTTTTACCATAATTATTATTATTGATATATTGCGATGTATAACAACTGCTGCTGATCGACATGTTAAATTATTATTATTATGTTATAAGTATACAAAAATGATAAATACAAGAAAATTCTGGTTATTTTCCCAATTATCCATCAAACAAGTCTTGGGGTAATCTTCTTGTTAAAATCGGACATTTCTAAATGATCTTACAATTATAGCAGCAACAAATCGAAAATTATAAACATTTCCAATAATTCGTGGACATCAGCACAACGTTTTGAATATCGATTCTATCAACTTCACATAATCCCATAACTTTTCGATTGGATTGAGATCTGATGATGATGATGATAAAACCAATGTTTTAGAAGTGCTGAAGAATGCTCGAGGCAATCACAAGTGATGGATTAGTGGTTTTCAAATGTTTTAGAGAGCGAATTTTTCATTTTTACACCTGACAGGTGTTTGTGTTGCAAATGAACCTGTCAACGATTTACAAATTCTTGAAAGTAAGGATTAAGTTTGCACATTTAATTAAAAATTTGTTTTGCAATTTAGGAAATTGTCCGACAATTTTTTTCCTATTGAAATTAGATAAGATGAAATCGCATACAGATAACTTTTACAAAACTTTTTTTTACAATGGTTCGGGCGAATGTACAGTTACAAAAGGCGAATTGGTCTTCATTTACTTCAATTATTTGAACTTTTTGTACATTTTTATTGTTAAATTTCCTGTATTTTTGCTGTAATATAATTGTTTCTATCCCTTCTTTGTTTGTAGTACACTTTTTATCGTTTTATAACAGGCGCTGGTTATTTCTAAAGAGTTTTCCCTCAATATTCTTATTGTTTATCTCTCACTTCAATGTTCACACTTCTCCTCTTCATATTTCATTCAACTCCCTTTATATGTCCATTCATGATTCTGTTCTAGAGCTTTTTATCATTTTTTTCTTCCCTTCTGAAATTGATTGTTAATCATTGCATTGCCAATCACTGCATCAGCATTTCAACCCCTACAATGAACAGCTAAGCTCTACCGAATATTGTCACAATGCCTACCTAAGAAGAAATAATTTGCTTCAAAAATATCGTATCGAATCATTGGAATGTTCGAGCACAGTAGACAAATGTTCACGTGTTCGACTGGCCTGAAATCGTACCAAATTACATCAATTTTCTCAATTTCTTGATTGGAATATTGCCACTGTTGTGTAATTTTCTTCTGATTTCAATGATTATCGTCACACTCTTAAATCATCAATATATTTCATGAAAATAGTGGACAAAATGTTGTCAATTTGTTGACATAAACCTGTCATATAAATCATTTTTCATATGACGAATTTCTTTACGAATTTACTCTCCTTTAATGGAAAAATTAACAAAAATACTGTCACTAATATAATGAAAATAAAACCATATAATGGAATATATAAAATTGGGCCATACGACACTATGTTTGACCTGATTAATCAGAATTCTGCAGATCAAAGTTTATTCGCTGTTAAACCGACTTATAATCAACAAATTACAAATTACTTACAACATGTTATAACAAATTTAGAAAAAATCGATGAAAATTTAAATACGACAACACAAAGTGATATTAAACGAACCTATATTATTCATAAAAAACTAAGAAGACGATTCAAATGGAATGATTCTACTGAATATCTTGATGAAATATCACGGTATTTCATACAATTTGAATCTAATTCCAAACAAAATATTTCGACTAACACCAACAATGAGAATAAATCAACGAATTTCGAAAAAGAATATCAAGCAATTTCTATTAATGGTCCATTTAAATATGTACAGACACAGACAAAGGAACACTTTCATGACATAACTATGAAGAAACCATGGCTGTATCAAAGAGGGCAAACTTCTAAACGGAGCTTTTTGGTTCATTGTCTTCTTATCTGTTTTCGTTTCCTCTGTATGGTATCACTGTATCTAATTGTCGTTTTTTGGTATTACGTTGAAACAATCACCAAAATTTAATTTGAACATTTTGTTTTAAATTAATTACAAATGTAAATAATTAGTTATAAAAAGGACACACACACAAATCAAAGACTTGTGCATATATCTAAGACTCCGGTGATAAGTGATAAGGAATAAAAAAAGGTATAAGTATACATTTCTGTTGGTGTTATTCCAGCAAAAAAATGGAAGCTAGTTATCAAATACTGTATAAAACGAAACGTTTAAGTACCTAAATACCAACTGTAGGTACACTAAAAAATGTTTCAAGCTTAGTCAATTTCAGATTTCTATATTGTACAAGAACTTGATAAGTTGTCCAAGTTGATACAAACCCCTTTCTTCGGAAATAATAAAAATTATGGTCGATTCAATAATTGTTTTCATAGACAACTTTCTCCAACTACACAACATTTCCAAGATTCACAATTTCATACCTCAGACAAAATATAGAAAATAATTAAATACAGATCGGTACATGGAAAATGTCGGGGGCCACTTTCTAGACAGATCTAATAAAAAAAAATGATTTTATTAGTAAACGAGAAATTTTAAGCCCAACAATCGAATCTTTGTTGATGTAACTGGTGAATCTAATTATTGAACAAAACTGGAAGGTCCATTTTCTTCATATGGTTGCGTTAATTGCGTTTCTTTTAACAGAAACTACAAAACAACCAAAACCTAATCGTGATTCAATTTACTACCAAAATTTGGGTTTTTGTGGATTAGATAACTACTCAAACAGGTACTTACATTTGATGAAAATACTGATGGATTCGATACATTTTTCAATAAACTCCCCCAGGTATATTTACCATTGAATGATGGTATTTGGCCCATTCCTTCTTGGTGAATGAATTAATTCTTGTATAACACACAATCAGTAATCTATTGAGATCGGAACTGTGACTATTAGTAAGCTGGCAAAAAATGACGTTTAAGCACGTGCTATTCGACAAGCACGCATCACATTATCAAAATAATAAAAAATGACGTTCTTTATCAAAACACGTAGATTCTGACAATATTCGAATTTTACACACCAGTCCTGTGATTTATCAAAATAGAATAATTGATATATAACACTCATTGACAAGAAACAATCATATTTTGAATGTATAGGTAGATGTTGCAGTTTAATAGGGCTAACTTTAGTTGCACAAAGCTCAACATCGTGTAAGTGATGCTTTCCCGCGCCTAAAATCAACCAATAGCATTTCTCCAATTGATAGTCACGTGGTAATGATTAGACGTCAAAACGTTATTTTTTTTTAAACCAACTTTATTTACTACTAAAGATCTAATAATTTCAAAGAATTAATGCAATTACATTTAATTATAGTGATTATCACATTTTAAGATAACGATTATAATGTTTGTTTTTATTTTAATCTTTTGGTATACCAGCTACAATTCCACTTTCGATTCCACAATGATCTGCACCACGTAGAATTTTGAATAAACCAGAATCACCCCAATCCGAATTCCATGAATTTGCAATTAACCAATATGGGGTACCTTTCTCAACACCCCATCCTAAAATTCTAATAGCATGTCCACCTAACGCTGCTCCCGTAATATGTTGATAAACACCTAAAACCAAAACACAAATAACACAAAACCAATTGTTAGTTTACCCAATTTCGGATAAAATACCCTCTTTGTAATGTAATAAGTCCTCATATACAGTAAAAGCGCCTTCTACAGGACCATTTTTATAGATTTCCGTTTGGATTTGTTCAACATCACTTGAAATCGAATAGGCTTCGCTACCATAATGCCTGTCTTTCGCATATGGTATTTTGTATCCATTTTGACAAGCTTGTCGACATTTTGGCGTATTCGAATGTTCACCATCACACGATGGTCGTGTACCGTTCACGTGATGTTCGCATGGTGGTATCTCATATGGTCGGCAACCTTGCTGTGAACCGTATCGTCCACCAGAAACGATACCTTTCCTCACCCAGTAATGCCAAGCAGCACCTGGAAATCCTCCACTGCAACCCATGCCGCATGTGTAACAACACGATACCAAATCATCAGATGAAAATCGGAAATTACTTTCACCATTAGAATGAATACAAACACGATCGGACATTGCTTCTACTGCGCCAAAAGCCTAAAATAATCAATCATAAAATAAAAAAACAATCTAATAAATATTTTCCATAAAATTATCTGAGAATTTGTTTGGTTTTTTGCTTTATATTTTATTTACCCAGCATGATCCGCATGAACCTTGATCGCGGATTTCTCGTATTGTTGGACAATGTGACCATTGTAAGCGTGCATCGAAATTTTCGGGTAATTCGATGGCCTCTAAATTTCCATGGGTTTTCACTGATGGCATGTGATATTTATTTTCTGGTAATACGCCCATTAAACGTTTTATATATGCCATTTGTATATTTTTTGCAAAATTTCTTGCTGCTCTCCATGTTGAATTTTTTTCATTGATTGATTGAATAAATTCATCGGAAAGTGGATCGAATGCATCAATTAAACTGACTACTGCAAATGTTATTATTGTTAACAATGTAAACCAATTCATCTTTATTGTTTGTAATATAACAACACAAAGAAACACACTTGTTTATTGTTTGCAGTACTTTTAAAACAACACAGAACGTCGCAATAACGATTAAGCATAGAGATCAATAATTAAAAATCCTATATTTATATATTTTCCGTCGTCAATAATGAAAATAAACAACAATGATAAGGCACTTATCAATTTTTGGCGTTTATTTAATGTTTACTAAATAAGCAATGGAACGATAATTATGGATGAAACAGCGTTGCCAGATTTTCTGTATGGAATGTAGCGCTGCGTTACAGCAATAGGCGTCCGCAGAGGGGCATACGAGCCAATTGCCCCCCCTGGAATCACGTAGAAACTTCCAAAACTTATAAACGTAAAATGGATCGAGGGGCGATTTGTCTGCCTTAATTAAGAGGTAATTCATCTCCGTCCATAATGATTCTACGGATTCCCATGGTACAACCCCCAAAAAGTTGCTCAAAATAGCAAGTGATCAACAAAACCATCTATATAATATCTGCGTAACAGGGGCGACTCGTAGGAAAATTACTGTGTATTGACTCGATAATACTCGATCTTGTAACACCTTCCCTCATATGAAAGTAGATATTATAAACAATCCGTAAATGTGATCTTTACGCGCGATTGAAGTAAAACTTGTCTGACGTTTATGGCACATATCATGAAACGATTAAACTTAACTTAAAATACTACAGTTTAGTTATATTCATTAATGATATACTTTACAAAGAATAATATAAAGCTATATTCACATTATGCATTAAAAATAGGTAATATTGTCTACAACTATATGTAGATTTTGATTTTATACATTTTCACCCTTAAGTGTGGGTATGTGGAATTCATTTAAAAATACAAGAAGATCTATACTCTGACGATTTGAATCTGTGCGACTTGACTTGACCGTTGTCAAATTGACAATTGTGGCTCGATTTCAATTGCTTTAATTGCCTTAAAGTTGACTACATTTAAGTAAACCGTATATAAATAAATATTTGTTTAACACTACTTCAATTTGATTGTAAAGCTTTACACAAATAAGTCTGATTTTTTTCAAAAATTCTTCAACCTTTTCATATTCGCAGAAGTGGACTGGTTACCCTCAACAGTATTTATTTTGAAATATATTCATTGTAAGAACACCTCGTAGATTATAGTGGCAATTATTAGGTATGTTCCCACCCACAATTCTAGATTGTTTGGTTGATGACTAGACTACGCATGTCTAGTTAGAAACTGATCACAAAGTACTTTCAAACATCACCAGCTGGACCGCATTTCTATTGAATTCATTCAATTTACAGTTTCTGATGAGAGTATATTTGATTTTCTTAAATCAATCGTCCCGTTTTCCATTACCATCTGCTACCGTGTGGAAAATGAGCATTTCCGAAGCATATTTTTGGAAATCTAGATTTCAACCAATGACATACGTTTTAACATGTTAGGTATTTAAAATTGTAGTTGCTTAGCAACATCTATACATTAATGCAATCGAGTACTTTCGGGTGCCCAACACACGATGGAATGTCGGCTGTATCCGTTGGATCGTAGAAAATCGTTTTCATTTATAGTACACTTTTCATATGAAAATTCACGAGCCGAATGGCTCGAAGGTTAACGATAGGGATTTACGCCTAGAAGTCCGGGGTTCAAACCTCGGCACGGTATGAAAAAGGATTTTCAGAATTTTCCTCTTCTTATAACCTAAATTGTTAATTTGTCCATGCCACAAAGTACATGGACCAGTTAGCAAGATTAGGATGCCTGTCCCTAGCCCCCTCCCCCCTTTGCAGGTCCCTCATCGTAGAAAAAACGTCTAGAATTGGTGAAATTGAGCAGTAACCATCATCCATAAAAGGGCATAAGCGCCCAGGGTTTGGTTGAAATGAGCAGTAAACCATCATCCTTAAGTAAAAGGGCATAAGCGCCCGGGGTTTGGTTGAAATGAGCAGTAAACCACAATCCTTTTTCCTTTTTAAACATAAAGTTAAACACAATAAGAAAAATTGTGTGCGATTGAAGTAAAACTTTTTGACGTTTATATGACACATATCACTGAAACGATTAAACTATTTTATATTCTATATAAAATTCGTTAATACCACTACCACTTTTTGAAGAATATTCGTTCATTAATTAAATTAATTAAGAATAAAAAATTAAATTAAAGGTCAAATCAGCCCATGTCAATCTACCCAAAATTCAAACCTGTTCTCCTATTCCTACAACCAACCAATAGCTTTCCTGATGTTGTAGTCACATGACTGAGAAATATCACCAGAAATAAGATACCAACCTTACATCTACGGAGTTTCTAAATTTCGTTAAATGAAGTTGGAAATTTTAGTATTATTAGGATTTTAGTAGAACTAAATATTTTAAATAGCGGAAACTATTTCGAGCGTTACTTCCGTCCGAAAAAAATTCTGAGTTACCCCCTAGTCGCGCCTAAAGAAGTTTTACTTCAAAAACAAAGCTGATAAATACCCCAATCCGGCAGCCCTGGTATAACTAAAAATATCTACGCATGCAGTAAATAGGCTATCAACGAGTTATCTATCTTTTTCTAACTTACAGTTTTATATATGTTGACTGTTGAGCCGCCACATTTAACTACCCCCCACCCTAGGGCCAAGACCTGTTTATAAGAGCATGATTCTAACAACACTCGTACATTATTGGAAATTATTAGGTATGTTCCTATCCACAATTCCAGATTGTTTCGATAATAACTGAACTATGCATGTCTGGTTACAAACTGATCACAAACTACTTTCAAACTTTTCCAGCTGGATCGTATTTCTATAGAATTCTTTGTAGAAGTAAAGAATAGGAATTAATCATCATTCAATTTACAGTTACTGATGGACTGTCATATCATCAGCTGTGTTGAAAATTACCATTTTCGAAGCATGTACATAGAAATGCAGATTTTAGCCAATCAGAGACGTTTTTTTCACGTTATTGATTTGCATCTACAGCACAATCGAGCACTTTCGAATCTACCATACACGATGAAAAGTCGGCTGTTTCCGTTTGTTCGTAATAACGAAATCGTTTTCATTTATACGACGTTTTACATCTACGAATTAACGAGCCGAGTGGCTCAATGGTAAAGGATTTGGATTTACGTCTAGAAGTCCGGGGTTCGAACCCCGGCAGGGTATGAAAAAGGATCATCTTCCACACTCCCCTTTACAGGTCCCTTTATCGTAGAAAGTGTCTAGATTTGGTGAAATGAGCAGTAACCAACCATCCATTAGAAACGGCATAAGCGCCGGGGGGTTTAGGTGAAATGAGCAATAACCAACCAACCCTTTTTTTTGTAAACAACGTAAACATAAAAGATGGAATATCTCTTGTTCTGAATTGACAATTGTTTCATTGCAAAACAGTAAAAACTACACAGGAAATGAAAATGAAACGTATTGAAAACTATTAATTTCTTTAATAATCTTTTAAAAATATTTGATAAGGTACAATATTTTTATTTCAATAAATATTTATATTTACAATAACGAAATAATTACAATATTTAGAATATAGGGCCATCATCTAAATTGTCATCATTATCCTCATAATCTTCACCATTATCAAAATAATTATTTGCATAATCTGTACCATCATCCATTTCCTCATCGATATCCTCTTCCAGTTCTTCGGGCATTTCACCCGTATCCTCCGCCTTTATAGTTTTCTTCGTATTCGTCTCTTCTTTCTGTTCCAATTTCTTCAATCTAGAAAATGACAAATAAACTCAATTGAATCGTTTTAAAATAAATACAATTTGTTCGATATATTTACGTTTCTGTTATATCAACTTTTTTATTACGTTGAATCTCAATGCGTTTCGCAAACATTTTCGGTCGCAATTCAGATGGTAATAATTTCCAATCGTATTTTTCTTTAATATTCGGTAATTGTGCCACTAATTTATCAATCGCTTGTTCCGGCTGTGATGTTTTTTCTGACGGCATTTTTAAATAATATGGCGATAATTGCATATGATCAATATTGACTTGTTTCAATAACAACAGATAATCTGTTTCTACTGAATTCTAGAAAAATTGTACAATTTTAGGTATTATTCAACATTCAATCGAAGCAATTACATACAGTTAGAGGTAGTGGTTTTCTATCTAATAACGGATATAAGGGAGGCGGTTGATTAACAGTACAAGGCATCACATCATTGCCAGTTAAACCCATTGCATTCAACTGTTCTCGATTAAAGGATTTTGATGCACCACCACCACGGCCACCACCTCGACCGCCTCCACGACTCGTACTTCCACCACGACTCATTTTCTCAACAAATTTAAGAAACCTACTATTTATTAACTTCCAATTTTTTCAAATCTTCTGTTATAGCTGTTATTTCATTGTGTTCTTGTTCAAACGCTTCTAAATCATAAATAACTTTGACAATTAATGAACAGCTTGGACAAGTGGCGATTTCTTCACCTGCTAATAATTCTTCCTGTAATATTAGAATTAAAATTAAAAAAAAAACATATGATCCAATTTATAGGTTATGTCACATTACTTTTGATATTTGAAATCGATCACCGCAAGGACATGGATAATGGTAAATCTCTTCCTCTTCGTCGTATTCGAAATCTTCAATCTCTATTTCGTCGTGAAAAACAGTCATTACGTGATTTTTTTTTATTTAAATTTCATGAACATTCCTAACCTCACATTGTGCCATGTGACTCAATTGCAGTGTTGCCACATGCTACAAAATACCGAGAAATTTTGAGTCAATTGAAAGAAAGTTATTGTAAATAAGCCGTAGCAAACAGATAGATTATTTTCTAGCTCTCGCTAAAATTTGATTTTATTAAATAAATATTACTGCTACAATAATCTCTAAATAAATATTGGTTGTTTACGGCGTCAGATTCTTGCGCCGACTCTGCTCAACATAATGGAGCATAGTCGATATAGCGTGAATGCACAAATCAGCAGATATACTGAATTGGTAGAGACTTGACTTTGGCGCTCAATTGACTGGGAGCTGGGAAAAAGTAAGGTTATTCTACAGTTATATGTAGCTCTACTTGATTTCTTTCAGAAATAATAAAATAATTGTGAATGCATAAAAGAAATCAATCAATTATACAACAAATTTATTATTAGTTTAACGTTGTTAACGTTGCATCCGTTTCATTCTTCTTTCGAGTTTCTTTTGCTTCTTATCATCGACTTCTGGTTGACTTGGTGTTTCTTGGAAGAAATACGGGGCTAAAATGTTTTTCCATGCTATCCAACCACCACGAATCGGTACTAACAGCCATAATAACCAAAAATAATTTGAAACGAGTGATGATAGCATTTGACAACCAGCAGTGAGAATGATAATATCTTTAACATGTCTACAATTTGATTAATTAATTAAATGTATGTTATCTAATGGATAATATTACTCTGCAATGCCGCCTTCCATATTTAAATCACCACCACTATCCAACAGTTGCCCTGTTTCTGTATATTTTGCCTTAGACATATAAGCCATAAACTGATAAGCACCAATATAGATCGCACACGAAAATAGGTACAATACCTAAAACAATATTGTAATTTAGCATTTGCCAACCAATTCGGGATATTTTCGAAAAATTACAATACTTATTGCAGAATTGTAAAACACTAGAATTATCAACGAGAGAGCATTGGAAACGATGGCCATATTTCGATAAAAATTCAGTGTAGCCGTATTTTCTTCAACAATTTGTTTAGCCCCCTTCGTACCTTGTTTACCTTTCTGCGGTGGCTACAAATTAAAATCGATTAATAAATAATATTTGAAAATATAAAGGAAAACATTTAACATACACTCATTTCGAATAAATTGTTTAGCTATCAGACAGGTTGTAAATGATTCGAAATTAATTATTATTCATTATTTTTAAATGTCAATTAATGCCTTTTTAATAATTCATTGTATTACCGATGACGTTAAGTTCCACGTTGGATAACCTAAGTATTGTTCGCTGTCAGAATTTGACAGTTGGGATATATTCATGAAATACAGCAACATTTTGATACCGTTTACTTGTTTGACAAAGTGAAACAGAGATAATTTCAAGTTTTTCTAATTTCTCAAATATAGTTCACAATCGACCGCTTCTATGCTGCCACCTATTAATCAATCTTAAACAAACAATTTGATGATTTTTTTATAATTGTTTTTATGATTTATTCTCTAAAAAAATGATGGACTCATTCTATAATTACGAGACATAATGCATTTGTGGAATGTACAATTATTTCTTCGTAGAAATGAATTAAACACAATCAATTTTGAATTGGCGCCTCTTCATGTCCTTAGAACAAACGAGGTCAGTTATTTGTTGTTTACGTTTCACTTTTTTTCTTTGATTACATATTATTAGATACATAGTAGATAGATACCTTTTTTACAAGTTTTTAATAGTACCAAAGTTCAGTGTGCAAAGTTCATCCTATAAATAACAATAATATCACTAATCTAACCAATCGTTACAAATTTTCATATTATTAAAGATCATCTAGAGAACAACAAAAGAAGAATGGCTCGTTTACAACAGGTATGTATGTTTGTCTATATTTTCCAAATTTCTTCAATATTCGTTTTGTTTGTAAATAGATAAATACCTTATTTAAGTCAAGTTTAAGAGTAATTTCGAAATTGCAAAGTTGTAACACGTCGTCATCACCAAATGGTTATAATTTCGGTAAATCTATAAAACAATTCACACTTTCATTGTTGCAATAATTGAAACTGTTGTAGCTCTCAATGATACACAGAAGGAGTTTCAAGAGTTGGCTAGGAAATTTGCACGCGAAGAAATTATACCAGTTGCTGCAGAACATGATCGTACTGGGGCATATCCATGGGAGCTGATCAAAAAAGCATGGTCTTTAGGTTTAACCAATGGTCATATACCTGAAGATGTTGGTATGTATGTTCAAAATAAATACAAGTTTATTGAATTAATGTGTTTGTGTTTTGTATGTCTCTTAGGTGGTATGGGTAATAGTGTTTTTGATGGTTGTTTGATTGCTGAAGAGTTAGCTTATGGTTGTACTGGAATTTCGACAGCTCTAGAAGCTAGTGGATTAGGGGTAAAATCAATCAATAGCTCTAAGCAAATAGTTGTTTATAGTTTTATCATATCATAACGTAAACAAAGATATCAAAGTACAAAATATAAATTGCATAATTTCGCTTTTATCATATAAGATAACAAAAATGAGAAACAATTATCGTTTTTACGAAATGTTTGTTTTGATTAGTTTGTTATGAATTTTTCAGCAAACGCCAGTTATTATCGCTGGAACTAAAGAACAACAAAAGAAATATTTAGGACGATTATTGGAGGAACCCATAGTGGCTGTATGTGAAAACAATTATATTTTATAACATTATTGATCATTTGTATGTAAAATTGAAGGCATATTGTGTAACCGAACCAGGTGCAGGTTCCGATGTGAATGGCGTTAAAACAAAAGCAGTAAAGAAAGGTGATGAATGGATCATCAATGGTCAAAAAATGTGGATTACAAATGGTGGTGTAGCCAATTGGTATTTCCTATTAGCACGTACAAATCCAGATCCGAAATGTCCAGCTAGTAAAGCATTTACTGGCTTCATTGTTGAACGGGACACTCCTGGCGTAACACCGGGCAGAAAAGTAATAAACTGAATATTTTCACTATTGATTGGTCAATAAATCAAATTATTTTTTTGTTAGGAGATAAATATGGGCCAACGTGCTTCTGATACACGTGGTATAACATTTGAAGATGTCCGCGTGCCAAACGAGAATGTTCTGTTAGGGGAAGGTGCCGGCTTCAAAATTGCCATGACTACATTTGATAAGACCCGTCCACCGGTAGCCGCAGCCGCTGTCGGTTTAGCCCAACGTTGTTTAGATGAAGCATTGAAATATGCAAATGAACGTAAAACATTCGGTGTGCCAATTTCAGCACATCAAGCTGTTGCATTTATATTGGCCGATATGGCGATCGGTGTTGAAACATCACGTTTAGCATGGATGAAGTCGGCATGGCAAGTTGATTGTGGTGAACGTAACAGTTATGCAGCCTCTATAGCCAAATGTTATGGTGCTGATATAGCCAATAAATGTGCCACTGATGCTGTACAAATTTTTGGTGGTAATGGATTCAATTGTGAATATCCTGTTGAGAAATTAATGAGAGATGCGAAAATTTTCCAAATTTACGAAGGCACCTCACAAATACAAAGGCTCATCATATCAAGGGATATTATTGAAAGGGCTAAACAATAAAATTGAAATTATAAAGCAATTTTAATAGAAACGATTTATGTATTTGTTGTTTATCAATTTTAAATCATTCTTAATTGAAATTATTTTTCTATTATTAATAAATAAATTCTCTGCGTAAGACTTTGTTTATTATTTTTTTTAATCATCCAAATTAAAATATTTTCAAATTGTTTCAATTCGTTTTTTATTTTGTCGGTTGCGTGCATTATTTACTCTGTCCATGACTTTTCTTTATTATCGATGGCGCGTAAATTCGAAATTTTGGTGCGCTTGCGTCTAACTAATTAGTCAATGTACCATCTGATTCAATTTGATTTGATTCGTTTGATTATTGTTAATTTTACAAAATTCCGACGATTTATTGCTATAATTCGATGGAATAATTCAAAATTATTTTTATGTAATCGATAAAAACGTGTGACGATTGAATAAAATCATCGACCTACTTGGAACGTGAAAGTCAGTTATAATATTTTCTCAATATAAAAGCGATTTATGCAATTGCTAATGTGATAAAATCGAAATGAATGAACGATTCAATTCGATTTATCCGGTGTTTAATTTGTGTTGTTGATTGGAAAAAATTGTTTTATAGTGTCCTGTCTGAAATTTTATGGGTCATGAACACAGTAGCTGATTTGATACGATCAGTTATGTCTGTCTGAATGCAAAGTGTAAGCGAAGTGGCCTACAGACCTACATTTCGACAACGTTCGATTTTTAAACGTCCTCAAAGAAATTGATAATTGTGTTGGGTTGGCGTTGTATTGAAGGTCAGAGCGTCGGGAAGCTCTGGATAACGCCGGGATCGGTCATCATTGCGGTAAAAGTGTTTAAACGTATAAACAATGCACGAAGAAACGACTAGTATGAGCGTTCCCGGCCCTGTTGCCGTGTCTACAAATCAAAACGAAAACGGTACCACATCAACAACAGTTTCTGTAGCTGGGGGTGATGTGGATCTGGATGTCAACCCCGATAATGATAATGTTGATCTGCAAGTGCCTTTCTCCACCAGTTCCGGAGGTAATCAAAATCAAATTCCATTTATGTTGTGTCGTTATTATTACAGGTTAAGTTTATTGTAGGCAACAGCGCGCCTACTAGATTCATTCTCGTTCTTGCTTGTGTGTTGTATTACGTATATATGTGTTTGTGTAAATGTGTAAATGTGTATGTATATAAATTCAGTTGTTTCTATAAAGTAGAATAATAGTGTTCAGCGACGAAAGTGAATTTTGTCTGTTTTGCTATTCGAAATGAAAGCGAATTAGGTGGTTTGGCCTACTTTTTTTTATTTGCTTTCATTACTCTCGCCTTTATCTAGTTTATCCATTCCATTTCGATTTTGAATCAATTTACCAGTTTATAACAGCATTAAAATAACAACGAATATCAAATTGGCATTGGTCTCTGGACTTGTCGTAGGTTACGCCCGTTCCCCGTTTCCCGGGAAACCTAACCCAACCTGTACTGATGTGTCGGCGGTTCTCTCTCATATTGTATAGTGTTCTCCCTTCCTTTTTTTTGTGTTTGAATTGCCACGCGCCAACCCTCATATATAATGTATATATATATATATATATATAGTTTTTTTTTAATATAAAATCTACCTGTCGTTTCTGTTTATTGTGTTTTACACACATGTTTACAGGTATTATACTTCTCCCCCTTGACCTAGTGCACTTCTATTTCTAGTTTATCTAGGCTACCCTTAGACGGCATGATCTATTATAGGTCAGGTTCAAGTGCAGGTGCAAGCAGCCTTTATATATCTAACCGGGGTGCGCTTGCGCTGTCTCTGCATTTCTTCGTCTGGCCCGTTCGTAGGTCAGCAGCAGCTGCGATGGTGGTGGTGGTGGTGGTGGTGGTGGTGGTGGTGGTGTTGATGACGGCGGCGGCGACGGCGCCTGTGGCTGCTGCGATGGTGGCGGAAATTTAACCAGATTACTTATTTAGACCCACATACCCTTACCCCATATGAAAATAATTTGTTATACAATTTAGAAATTTTCCTTAGCAACAAAAAATTTAAATGGCATTTCTGTATGTATAATGAATTAATTAAATAGACATGAATAAACAATATTTATATAGACGCCATTTTTTGGGAATTTAAAACAAAGAAATTATTGAATTCGTTTTGTAAAAGCATGATAATTATACAATAGAAGCGTTTTTTGTTGTTTTTTTTTTGGTAAACCACAATTGTCATTCATTAAAAAAAATGTTGTAAAAGAATAATGTTCCCATTCGAAAATACTACTGCAATAATAATTATCTAATCTCGTGACATGTGGATAAATTAAAGATAGGTAAAATTTATAATAAATCAAACGTGTTTTTTTTTCTTCTTCATATTTTTGATGGGTTATAGTAGTTGTGGTAATTTACGACAGCGTTTTGTTTTTAAAGGATAATTTAAAATATAATTGAATGGACAATAATTGAAAACAATCGGAAAACACTTCTTTGAAGTTAGAAGATTTGGAAAGAAGTGATCCAATTATTATAAGTTAGGTTTATTGGAAAAAAGTCAAAATTATGTGTATGGGTAGAGTAATTTGATATATCTTCAAAGACTGTTTGAAACAATAACATTTAACACATCTTTACTGAAAGTTGGATGGATCGCATGCTTTTTTATTTAAATCATATTCAAATTTTCGCGTAAATAGGTATAACTTTCACACACAAGGCAGTGCCAAACGTTAGATTGGCATATAAAAGAGATTAAGGAAAGATTTGCAATTTTTTATTTTTTCACATTGCATAATTTCCAGAATTTGTAATCGTTAAAAAAAGGGGTTTGCGCTCACATTGAAACGCTAAGAACTATAGGGTTTTCTTTAGAATTTTTGTATCAATAGAAAACAAGTTTCTGATATTTCTTGTATTGTATAATGGAAATATATACCTTGAACTAATAAAACATGTGAAAAAAAAGGTGTCATGACCTGAATATGTCTATAAAAAGGTCCCTAAAATATTGTCTTTGTGTAAAAACGCTGCATAGGTGGTGTGCACGATTTTGAAGTAATTACTTTAAAGTGAATTTCTTAATTTTTAAATCAAATGAAATTGGAAGGAATTGTAGTAAACAGAAAAACAGCGATAGAGGGTTATATTAGGAATATTTCATATAAATTTCAACTCAATCAGACCATAAACTGGTGTGGATGATATATGTATGTTTAAGAAATATCGCTTTTGAGAATAACACATTTATACGGTTTTAGTAGCCGTTACCATGTATCTTTGACATGCCGACTTCAGAACGTTGTAACTTCATCAGTTATTGGAAGTCTACAAAGTAGATAAAAAAATGTAAAGAAAAGGTAATGATACATATATAAAATGACAGGCTACTAACTGGTTCTCTTCAAATACTCTGCGATTTCGTGGGCAATTTTAACTTACAGAAGTATGCCAGGTGTGTTTGTGAAAAGAATAATTGATCAAAAATACCACCTTTTCTATTATTATTTAGATAGTTAATGCTTTCTTCTTCATTGCTGCTAAATATCTCTAAATGTGAACGTTTTACTTATGACAAATCAACAACATTTGAGCTTTTTTCTGCAGCATCTTGATTTTTTATGCTCTACCTGTACTGTATGCAAAGAATCTGTTATTTTCGTTTATTTGCTTCAAGCATTTGTAAAGTTGCCTCTTGTTGGGCTAACAATAAGTTTAAGCTTTTCTTTAGAGTAAAATTTGACAAGAGGTGTAGTTAATCAAATTTAATCTTTGATTTGATTGTGCTTTTATTAGCAGTCAAAAAGGATACGGTGTTCATTGTACATTAGAAAATGTTGTACAATGACTGAAATACATTAAAATTTTATCCGCCATCTTCAAAGCCAGCATGGTTTCATCATTTATTCGACATTTAAAATGATTTTTTTTAAAGAACGTATTCAAAAAGATCCAAGAATATTATTTAAAACAAATAAAAGGATAGTTGAATTTTTCGAATATGTACATAGTTAAAACTATATAGGAAAAAGTTTTGTTTGGCTTGAAGTTTTATCAACTTTCAAATGTGCCACATTTATAAATATTTTTGTTCTTGTAAAAGTCCGGTTTATTGGGAAATCAAAATGAGTCTCTGACAAGTTAGTAAGTTGAATTTTTCTTTGTTTGAGACAAAGTGTTTTTTCTCTTTTCTGATATTCCGATTTATCATGTTTCTTCACGCTCCAGAATTTTAAGGTTTTTTTTTAAATAGGTTTTACCTAGAGGTAGATTTACCTTTACATTCTTTCGATTGATTAGCGGTATTTAGTAGATCTTCTGTCGTTCATCTATCAAACAAAAAACGTTTGCTATATTCTTCGTTGTCCAAAGTGGTTTTTAACAAATGCCAAGAATCGCTTTTGTATTTTTACACATTTGACTTTACAAATATTCGATTTAGTTTTATTTAAACGTGACGAATTTTTTCTACTCTACTTGATAGAGGAATTGTTCAATCATTAAATTGGTTAGTTATTTTATTAGACAACATGATATGAGTATTATTTTATTTACAATAATTTTAATTATTCAATTGATGGCATGTGTGTGTTGTGTTATTCTAAATAAATGATAAATTAATGATAAATGTGCTAAGAATTTCAATAATTATTTGCACACACAAAACGCCTCTCCCTCCTTGATTGACAATAGAAAATGCGTAAAAGAGACTTAAAAAAAGCGCATACCTAAGAAAACTCGAAATTTCTCTCATTATTTCCTAGTATACATATTTACCTTCATTTATCACATTATATATAACACGAATAATAATAGTGTTGGTGTGTATACCAGTTTAATTTCAAATGTAAGTCAGTGTCATTATTTAATGATTGTGTGGCCTAAATCCTTTCAAAAACGAATAAAAATGGTGAATAATCCAAACAAGAATGATTATAAATAGGAAATTTCCTCTTGTTTTACTACTATTTCATCATTAAAATGTATTGAAAAAGTTGAATGACACATGAGAGATGCACACACAATGTAGACAATTTTGAAAGAGGAGCAATTCGCCTTGAAATTAAAAATAAATCAGAAAAAAACGGTGGAAATACGTAAAACAAAGAACCTTGTTTGATTCGTCATCAGTAGTAAATTTGTAACAAAACAAGGAAGCTTTAATTGTTTATAGTAAACACATATACTATCAATTATGAATTAAAAAAAAAATAAATAAGAGCAAACATAAAAATTATTAAAGTTTTGAGGAAGTGGGTGGTTATATTTATCTGTTTTCTTATTAGATATTGAAATTGGCAGAACATTAAAAATATTGCCCAAATAATTTGACATTTACATATAAACTGTTTTATAATATCAGAAATTCACAAAGAAAATATCGTGGTGTTGTTAATCAACAAAAAAGAAACTTTAAATGTTAGAAGTATTCGAGTATTTCTAGAGATATGTGCGAATCTATTTTAAAATGAAATCCTAACAAGAAATCTTGGCAACCATATAGTCTGTTTCATGTGCATCCACTTTAATTATTTTTTTTAATTACTACACTCGTTAGTATTATTATTATTAAATATTAAAATCAATGATGTCTATACATAAAAATGTTTTCTTTTAACATTTTACTGTTTTTATAAATATGGATCGTTAAACTAATAAATGAACGTTCACCTAAAATTACTTGATTACCTTGACGATCAATTTGCGGAAAGATAGCCATGGAAAAAAATATGTGTGTATTATTAATATGTAGCTAGTAAATAATTGTTTTTTGTTTATTTATAATTTAAATTCTTTCTTATATTGTGTTATTGTTGCTAATGTTATTATTTACAACAAAGAAGATTCCAAACAAAAACATTATTATTAGAATTAGTGTTTGATTATTTTCTTCGGTTAAATAACTTAATCCATTAGAATTGTATTTTTGAGTTATGAATTTGAATTCTTCAAAATACATGCGAAAATGATTTTATCGAGCATTTGTGTTTAAAGAAATCCCTTTGCGTGGGTACAGGTCGAATGGATGTCAAATTATTATGTACGTGTTAGTAGGACACAAGATCAGGATAAAAAGGGTCAGATTAAAGTGGGTTAGTAGGTCGGTCGTCCTGTATTTTGTCTTCATCGATCTAGTCCTCGTCCGGAATATTGTGCACTTGTATGATACCCTTATACCATAACTGTTTTCAATTTGTTAAGAATGTCTTTTGATGATTGACTAGAACCAAATTGGGATGAGTGACAATAGTAATACGGTGATTGAAAAGATTGATTAAAATATCAGTTCTCCTACATATTTATTGTATCCAACACAGTTTTTATTTGTGGCTAAACTTTAATCAATTTTGATTGTACTCAACTCCACACACACACACCATCCAATTTCGTATATAATTAAAAGAAGCTATTTATGATTGTCAAGAGAATTAGTTTTTTTTATTATTATTATTATAAAAGGTTGTAAATGACATCATTTGAATATTTCTAATTCAATTTTGTAGACACTCAATCTTTCAACATGATTTAGAAAATTAACTGGTCAATTGTGAAATTGTATTAAAAATTAAGGCCATTCCATTTAAATCAGTAAAATGGGGACTATAAATACATATATCTATATATGTATATTAACATATTTTACCTGTAGATTACCTAAATCCATCAAATAGTGGTCAGCACATGTAAAGTCTCTTATAATCTAATAATAAGTTGTTTTCAAATTTTTTTGTTTGGAAAACAAAGCAAAGAATGGAAAATACCAAATTGCAAAATCGTCACCAATTATTATTATTATTATTTTTAATATGCATATACCTGTGTGTGTATATAATTTTTACACCTGACAATTTATTATTATTTTTATTTTAAATAAATATAATTGCAAAGTAGGCCATGGTGATGAAGTTTATACATTGTATAATTATTTGGTTCGACCTTGTCTAAAAAATTTCAAAAAAAAAACAAAAAGTATTTGAAACTAAAACAAATATGACAAATTTTTTTTTATAGAAGAGTATTATGAAAAGAAAAAACAAATGGGCTCAACCGGGATTTGAACCCGGGACCTCTCGCACCCAAAGCGAGAATCATACCCCTAGACCATTGAGCCATTTAGATTGATAATTAATTAATTTTTGCATGTGGTTGGTTGTTGATTAATTAATTAATTAATTAACTTAATTATCAATGAAACTATAACGAAAATATCCACTTAAATGGAAAATAGGTCAATAGTCTTAATATTATTCAAACACTATGGATGTATACGATTTATATAATATTTAGTAGACGACCTTGGCATCATTGTATTCAACATAAGCTGGATTCACTCTCGTTGACACACTAACCCAGTGACAGTGACACATACATATCACGTAATATAACATGCTCAAAAATGGTAAAAGATAATAATAAACAAATATAAACAGCATCTTAATTAAAACATCATTAATTGATAAAGTATGAAATTATTATAATTGTTGTTGTTTTTTTTATAATAATAATTTCATATGCTAAATTGTCTATAATAGTCATTTTAATCATATCTATACAATATTATCATAATTATTGCGAAATAATGAAAACAAAAGTAATACCAATGTCACTGGGTAAGTAGGTTAGTGGGTTACACATGCGCACAATTTATTGTTTATCCATTTATTTATTTATTTATTTATTTATTTATAGTTGAAGGAAATTAATTTCAAATTGTAAACTTAATTAATTTCGAGTTTAGTTTTTATTTTGATTTTTAATAGTTAGTTAATTGATTGAAGGCTTGAAATTTTGGATTATTAACAAAAAAAATAATGAAATTAATTGAGTTACAACTTCATTTGTAATTTGTTTAATAAGATAAAATGATGACGGAGAAAAGTACCTTGGCCTAAAAATGAATTAGAATAACATAAACACATTTGCACTATTCCTTATATATTTTTACTTATTTGTTTATTTATTTATTTATTTATCAATTCATTTATTTACTACTAAATCTTTATATATATATATATATATATATATATATATATATATGTAATATATAGGTAGTGGGTGGTCGTTTTTTTATCATTTATACGTTAATTTTATAGTGAAGTATTTGCCGATAACAAAAATAGGTTATCTATTTTTATTTACAAATTTTAGAACAATATTTGTTGATAATAATGAAGTATTTAAAAATTAGAAGATAAAATTGAAACAGATGTAAAATAAAACCATAACAATTTTTATATTATATCGATTTTTTAAATAATTTTCTATGAAATTGTTGCAACTGAAACATTTTGATATATTCAAAATTATTCAAATCGATTTACATACTGTATATATACCACGAATGGCCTTTACCATAATCAAAACGTGATGTTGATGAAACCTTGACATGTAATCAAAAAAAAAAAATTAAAAGTAGTACCATTATCACTAGGTTAATATGTCAAGATATTGAGATTTTTTTTTAAAACTTTTTATTCCATTTAATAACAACAACAATAATAACTAATAGTAATAAGCTGCTTTTGTTTACAATTGATGTTATTTAAGTAGATGATTAATTTAATTAATTTATTAACAATTTACGTTTGATCGTTGTTTTTTTCCGATTGTTATCGGTAAAAAGCCACAGATAATAATTGTGTCAAATATTCTCATTAATTGAAATCGAAAGTATGATTACATATAACACGTGTATATCTGTTTGTGTTTGTATATAAATTGGATTTTACCAGATTTGGTTATATGGGTACATGTTGTTTTTATCTATATCATGTTATTTGTTGTACTTTCATCAGATGAGCAATCATTGTCCTACTAACCTACTGACACTGACCACTTTTGCTTTCGATACGATGCTAATTTTATAATCCTTTTTCTTTCTTTACTATCATAAATTTATATTATTAGAAATTACGTTAAAATTTATCTCATATAAAGGACATCACATACGCATATCTTCAATTAAATTATTACTTTTTATAGAATTCAAAGTGATTAAGTGTTATAAAAAATAGAATAAACATTAATATGTTTGGTTGTGTTTCCATTCAAGACCATGAAACATTTCCGACAAGTTTAATAACTAATTAATTAATTGAAATGTAGAGAAATATTTTGTAGTATTTTACCCCATTATAAATAATTTGTTTGTTTGTGTTAGATAGTGATTTGTGATATATATATATATATATATATATATATATATATATATATAGTTTTTATTATATCGATTAACATAAATAAATCGAGAAAGTTATTCATGGTGTACTCTCAACAATCTGAAAACAGAAACAATATAATTTTTATTTGATCCATAACGATACTTGTAAGTAATAAATTGTAAATAATCGAATTCATCATTGATAAGTTATCAATGAATGAAAAATATTACTTTAAAAACTACATTGATCGAAACAATTACTACATGTTTAATCATTGCGATAGGTCAGGATGAATTTGTATTTATTAAGCCATAAAAGACATCAAGGAAATTAAATTACCAAACTTTTCAATGAAAGATGTTTAAACTGACGACACTAAATAGTACTGTACGGGACACAGACATTGATAATGTTACGAATCGCTACTGCATCTGTGTGAAAATACGCTGATTTGAAAGCATTAATTAATTAATTAATTAATTAATTTTAAATAAATAATCTATAATTTTTCCCACTTTTCAGGCATTTGTTTTTCATTATTGTTCTGTTCATTCTATGTAAATGCATTTTTTCTTATTTTCCCAGAAAAATTATGGTAAATATTGTGTATTAGTACTTAATTTTAATTAATTAATAGTAATTTTAATTATGTATTATCGTTGTTAATGAAATGCGCATAATATCGGCCAAGTTTGGAATATTCGTTTCGTAGATGAATGCTACAGGCCATATCGCAAAGTATTCGTTTTAGTTTGTGCAAATTCAGAATAATTTTGAAAACTATTAATAAAACCATGATAACAAACAACTCCATTGTGATGTTCAAACAGATCTTCTGATCATCGAAAATGTAAAAAAAGAAACAAATCGCACAAATGCTAACAATAATAATGAAAGCATTGATAATAAACGGTTCTTTCCACTTATGAACGTAAATACAAAGTAGTGACTGACTGACTGATCAGCGCCCACCCTTGGAATTAAAAACATCATATTTGGGGAATATCATATTTCGTACATCACATAGACCAGGGGTGGTGAACGCTAGACTAACCCTGTTTAAGGACCTACACAATTAACCCAAGTTTGGGTTAGTTGAGGCGACTCATTTGCCACCAATATGTCGAAAAACTGTTTTAAATATAAATATAAGTAGGTATTAATTCATTATTTGATAAAAAATTAATGATTTACCAAAAAAATTCTCCAGGGTGCCTATAAAAATTTTCTACGTGCCGGCTATGGCACGCGTGCCATAGGATTGCCATCATTGACCTAGACGGTCACTAAAGAAAGGCAGTTTTCGAAATTCAAATTCAGATTCAATGAAATCGAAAGAAAATGAATTTAAAAATGTATTGTAAACAATTAGATACCGTTGCGAAATACGAGTGTCACACAGCTAAATAGTACTTGCTATCGTAAAAAAAGGGCCATCAACTAACACATCGAATTGCATTGGATTCTTTTTGTTTGCCATTTTTGCATCTATTATTCGAACACTTCTGTTTACAGAAACACTTCATTCCTGTCCTCGTGAGACTATCCCTTCTGTTGTCCTTTCTAAAACTTTTGTTTTTGGGATGCCTTGATTCTCTTTTAATCTTTGAATGATTTTGGCTTTCGCAATTTCACAAGACTTTTGTTCATTGAAAATGTAATTGAACTCATTCTTACACAATTCATTCAATCTTCTAAATTTTTTAACCTTGATGAACCCAAATTGAGTCGTTTTTCTTTTTTGAAATTTCCTTTGGCAGTCCGCGATATTGCCTTGTTTTATACTGGATGTTGTGGATAAATTTTCCATTATTTAATCGTATATAAATACTAGTAATTGAAAAACTATTAGAAAATAAACAGAAACCAATTAAACATTGACCATTCAATAAGACAACATAATGTATAATTAGAAATTTATTTTAGTTTGCAATTTTTATGTGACTTTGTACGATTTGATATACATCATACAGAAAGTTAGTGATATGTTTGAAATTCTATTATAAATGTTGAATAATAACAAAAAAAAAAGAAAAACAGAAAAAAGTATATCCTCCTTATATTGGAATTATTTAAATGTGTTTTTACACTAATTTCTATGTAAATTTCAATAGATACTTGATATAGCTTCCAGGTATATATTTGCATATATTAAACATGATTATTTCTGTAATTATTAATGCCCCTCATCCAAAAACAGTCAATTTAGATAGATATAACAACGAAGAAACTAGGTCTAGTGTAATGTGTTACCAGGTCACATTGACCCAATTTAAAAACTGTTTTCTTGAGATTATTTTTGAATTTCGTTGAACATCATCATCTATTCATTATCGTTTCATTTCGATGTTTTCTTACAATTACTATTCTTATCATCATTATTATTATGATAATAGGATATCAGTCTTATTTATATAAATTTGAACTATAATTAATTTCAATAGCTACATTATTATTATTATTTTTTTTGTTAGTAGGTCTAGTGCAGTGGGTATTTGGACCAAGGCGACATACTGTTTGTTGTCCACCAATGCCCAATAATTTTGCATTTAAATTTTTTTTCAAATTTCTGATTTAAATTAAACGAAAACCTTGACAAGTCTCTCTCTCTCTCTCTGTCTGTCTATACCTTTCGTTGGATGATTTTTTGACTTATTTGTGTGAGTTGTTTTTTCCTAAAGAAATTTCGCCTCAAGACTGATTATTTAAACAAAAATCGTTACATAATTCAATAATAATGAATTAGTAAATAATAGATTAAATAAAATCCAAAAAAAAACAGATTGTTTATAATTTTAATATGGCATAAATAGATGGCGTTAGTATATAGGAATCTATATATATCCATCTAATATTCTTGCAGAATATCCCAAGTATTATGTAATTTTAATTTTGCCATGTTTCCACCATTTTTGGATCAACTATTGTAGGTGGCTAGTCACGGCTTCGTATTTTGTTTCTCGTTTATATGTAGGTGTCTTTTGTTATTATTTTTATGTTATAAATAATACTCCAAAATAGTTCTTTCTTATTTGTTCTACATACAAGAAGTTCTCAGTAGTTTTCGTATGGTCTATCCTATTAAATAAATTGTACAGTTGTAATGGTTCTAATTAAATGTAGAATAATACGAATAATAAAAAAAATGTATATGTAAAGGGGAAACTACGTGGCGATAACGACGTAGAGAAGCCGACCGAGATCGACATGCTCTGGTGAATTGATTTCCGGTGTACGAGACTTATTCCCAACTATGCTTGCATTGTTAATGGGTTAATTGTGTGAGCGCCCATTTTAATTTTTTTAATTTTAAACTAGAAAACAAAACCAACAATAATATTTATATTCTAATAAGAAAATTGTTCATTCGAACAAAATTTCTTTATTTTTTAGTTAAATTGTAACGAATTCTACTAACAATAGTAGATAATAAATCATTGTCGATAAATACCTGTATCTAAATAGATTGAAGTCAAAATATTGATGTTGTTTTGGACACGAATTTTGTCAATAGAGTTAGAATTGGGGTAGTTTTCGAAATGTAATTTACGAGGTCGATATTTGAAATCTATTGATGCAAAACGAATTACAGGTATATACAGACATTGTTATATTGACAACGAATATGATCTGTTTCTACAACAAATAAGGCAAATATATTTTTTATTTTGTTTCATTGATGTTTGAATGATCATCATATTAAATCCTTGACATGATTTTTTTTTGTGAATAATAGAATCAGCGTTGTCGCTTGTGGAAAGTGAGAGCATTTTATATTATTATCATTATTATTAAAACTTTTTGTATATGTATGTTCTGTTTATTGTTAGTATTGTTACAGTTGTGTTCTCCCTGTTTTTCATCTCTGATTTTGAATTCATCGTTTTATATTGACGATATAATCATATTCTATTTTTAGTAGACACAAAGAATGGGCCCCCTAAAAACTGAGTACACGTGTTTGGCCTAATTTTTACGGTATTACTTAATTGAAAGGTGCCCCATTAATGGTATTCACCGTCTTAATTATAAACTTTCTCTACAATGATTGTCCAGTCTTTTTTGTTGTTGTTGTTGTTGTTGTTGTTGTTGTTGTTCTTTCTCGATTCAACCAACTAAACTGTAAGATGGATAAAAATATTATCGAAGATTTAGTGAAAAATTTGTGACCTAATTTTGATTTATTGAAAAAACTATTTTGTTGAGTACAACATGCTGTGTATGTTTTCAAACATACAATTTTTATGTTTAGTATTTATATAGAAATGTCCACAAAAAATGTTTACAAATCTATAGGTGTTATTTTGGATACATAACTGACAATATTAAAATAGAGAAAGCGTTTCATATGGAGGAAAAAAAATTAACAAAGCCACTACCTGTTGCCATTTTCAATGTAATTTATTGAGGACTATCTCATAAAAATAAAGTGTTTATGTGTATGGAAAATTGAGGCTTTTTTTTGTACATTTCTCCATTTTTATGTAGAAATAAACATAATCTTTTGTTGTTTTGATTATAAACAAGTGTATCGAATCGGTTGCACGCGTCCATTTACCTTCAATTTACTAAAGAGAAACCATTTTGTTGGTATTTTGACAGGTATTCTAGTGAATGGGGAAAAATAAATTACCCAAAATAACGCTATTCACAACCAAAAAAATGATGGACTATTTAAGGATTATTAAATAAAAATCGAAATATCAATCGATTCTTACAATATTTAAATAAAATAAAAGGAAAATTAGACATAAATTGTTGGGAAATCGCTTTTTTTCCTTTAAAATTGAGTCATAGCGGCGCACCATGCAATCAGTTACGGCTGATGATTGTCCTTGCTATCAATTCAACAATAGTCTGGTTGTTTGTTGTTTTTTTTTCACTAAACTATAAATATAAAATTATATTGTATAGATACACCACTTTATATTATATTATATTGACAAATTAACCCTCCAATGAAAAAGGAATTCGATTATCCTAATCCTTGACATAATTCTATTTGCAATAAATTTACTCTGACATCAATGTTGCGCTTCTTTTCCATCTCTTGATTATTGACTCACGTGTGTAGTTTGGTGTGTAATTCATTTACTTTTTTTTGTCCACAGATTTTTGTTCGTGTAGTGTTGTTTGTTAGAAGGCCAATTGATTCGTTTTACTGACTTTGGGAAATCAATGTCGATATAATAATAAAATAATGACACGAGCGTCGTGACGTCCAATGTAACCCAGTTTTAACATCGCGACGCTGACCTACTGAACTTAAACTAGTTTCACAGATAATAATAATAATAACAATGATAGTCCTTCGTATATTCGTTGTTGTCATTTGGGTGGTGTATTTTAGATTAATATCGTTAAATATAAATGAGTTGAGTACAAAATGGGGTTAATTCACGTTTTGTATGTACAATAAATATTGTCCTAGTTTGTTATTTCCTAGATAAATAAACTAAAATACAATGATAGTAACCTAAATTTGATCATTGATTCATTCGTATTTAAAGGAAGGTTAATAAGTGGTTAATTAATTTATCGATTTACAGTTTTAATCTTTTTTCTAATCGAATTTCATTGAAAGATTGTCGTCTTATAATTGTTTTTGTTAATAATAATAAGCTACCCTCATTGTTTACTAATTAACGAATTGCATAATTGACGAGAAATTTTTTTTTAAAGCGAAAGTCTTTGCCTAATTGCTAACAACCAACTCCATTTATTGCCCAATTCATATTATAGTTTTCTGTCTATGTCAATGAGTTCGACTATTCTAACGAAATTTCATTAATTCTGTTTTTCTCAATTATTTGTTATCAAATAGATGAAAAAGGCAACATGATAAACTGAATTAATAGAAATAATTAATTAATTCTAACCAGATGCTTGTTCACTAAATTGGGTCATTACATGTAGTATATGTGTATTTAAGTGGTTTAAATGCCACTTGAAATTTTTCTCAAAAAAATAATAACAAACAAACAACCAATCTAAAATTTATTTATTTATTTACATTCGGTTTTTCTATATAATTTTTTTATTAATTACATTGTAAAATTTGTTAAGACCAATTACTAGTGATTTGTGTTTATATTAATATTAATCATGGCGTAGGATTAGCTAATGTTAATTTTGAGAATTTCATCTATGTTATCCATGTTTGTGTTTTTGTGTGATATTATTGTTGAATCTTATCCGAATCTGCATTGCAATTGAATGAAATAAAACAGCGGTCTCGCAAGCATTTGTGTCAAGGATTTCGGTTCCAATTGGATTTTCGTTGAATTTTCAAAGCCATGAAAAACGTTTGTAGTTTTTCAGTGATTTATGAAAATAGAGATGTAGTTGTTTTATTTTTTGATATAATGTTTTTAATTAATTATCTCTATATTTGATTGTTTTATTATGATTTTAAATTTGACATTGTTTTGTTGTTTATTTATCCTCATTTTTTTTGCTATCTGTTAAATTATGTAAAACAGCCCCTTGATATTAGATTTATTTCATTATGGATTGTTTTTTTTTGTTGGATATGTTTATGGATGAAAACTAGTGGGGATTGATCTGGGAATGGTGTCAAGCCGCCATATAACGCACACTTACGCAATATTCATGTTCTAGTGGCACGCATGGTCTTCGACAAACTTGTGACATCATGTAGATGTCTAGCAGGTTGCCTCCACTAATATAAAAATAATAATTAATCATGTTCATAGACCATAACTTAAAATTACACATTAGATACTTATAATATAGGTAACAAAACACTTTTGATGTTAACAAACAAAATAAAAATGATTCACTTTCATTTGAAATTGAAAGCGAAATATATAATAATTCGTGTCTGCATAATTTCTCTTTGTAATAATTTTGCTTTCATTCAATACCCTACTTTTTTACATTCGATATTTTCTTCTTTTTTAAAACAAACTGAAACAAGTTGTAGAGATGATATTCATTCATTATGTAGGTATATATTGGCTAATATATTGAAAATTTATTTTAAATGAAAAAAGATATTAATTTATTTTTGCAATCATGAATAATACGAATTCATGGTAGATTTGAATATTTCTTTGACGGATCATTAAAACGTTTATAAATCAAGATTACCAGTGTGGTCATTTAAAGGGGGGGGGGGGTTAGAAAAGTAAGACAAAAATAGGTCAGTTGTCGTTATCCTTGCCGCTTTTGAGAATTAGGTGACCCACTTTTTGATAGCCAATAAACACATGTACTTATAATGCCAAATACAATAAAATGTCACTATTGTATCGATATCTATGTATATATTGTTGTTATCTACTTTTGTATTATTCCGTGCAAGGATGCGGACTAAGTTTTATAATTTAGATAATGTTGAGGAGATCAATTATTACTAAAAATATACGTATTTTTATCTAATTTCTTCCTAACAAGATCTATTGTCATTATTGTATAATTACAACCAAATTAAAGGAGTTGTAATTTGGAAAGATCTAAATTTGATAATTTTTATTGCTTATGCTGTATAATTTGCACCCGCTAAAAATACATAATATTATCATTTATAATAATGCGGTGATTCTAATTGAAACGTTATAAAAAATGTTATCATCATATTCTCTAGACGGTTAACTTGTGATAGAATCTGGCAAGTCGAAAAGTTACAGTGTAGCATTGTTAATTTTATATCTTTGAAGGGAATCACATTTCTTAGAGATGGTTAAAAATTACTTTATTACCACCAATTTAGTCTAATATAACTTATAGATTGCCTTCTATACAGTTATTTTATGATGTATCATCATTGTAAAATGTTCGAAATCATCCAATTTCTCCAAATGCGGCAGTTTATCTGTCTGTCCTTTCCAGAAAATAAAAAAAAGTTACAACAGTTTTAGGTAAAGATTTGTAGGCAATAAAGGCGGCGACGCTTTTGTCCATATTGTGCTAGTATTCTACTACCGACGATATTATCGACGCCGCCGCTACCACCACTACCGTCGTCGCCGCCGCCGCCGCCGCCGTCAGGATAATTCCCCACATCCCGTCCGAGGACCACATGATGCGTCGCCAAGAAGTGGGTCAGTGGGACATCCCCACCAAATCCCTCCACGGTCGTTTGATCCCCACTATCTTTCAAGTTCTCCGATATTGTAGATATATGTTGTGTATGGTGATGTAAAATGTATGTATGTGTATGTGTGTGTTTAATATCTATATCTGTGATTGTGTATTTATCTGTATGTGTGTGTGTGTGTGTGTGTGTGTGTATATGTATGACTTCACAACACAGCACTAACATAGACCTGGTTCATGGGAAAGTGGGTCACCGGTCCCGAGTCACTTTCACTTATTACATGGGCTTCTAATCATTTTCCATTGTACCCCAGTGCTGACAACACGTCTGTCTTAACGGAAGGGGGTTTTAGTGTGATCACTACACACACAGTCGCCGCTCCGACAACTGGTCAGTTTGCTTATTGTACTTCGCGACGTCGGAGGTGTTTTCTCTTTCGTTGTTTGTTATATTTGTGATCATTATTGTTGTTGTTACTTGTTATTGCTAGTACAACTCCTATCGTTAGTTTATCGTTTATTATGTTCATCATATTACTATTTGCAACTTTATATTGTTGCTGCAAATAATTTCCATTTATTCGTGTGTTTGTGCGTGTGTGTGGTTCTGTTATTATTGCTGCTGCGATCGCTCGATATTACTATTATTATTGTTTTTTGTTGTTATGTGATTAAATTATAATGTTACTGCTGTTGTATTAGAAAAAAAGCAATAACAACAACAACAGCCAACATTAATTTTGTGATCTGTACTTATTCTTCTCCTTCATCACCCATTTGGATTACTACTTATATCTCTTCTATAGTGGATTATTGTGTGTAGTAGTAGTGTGTCCTGTGTTTGTTTCGGTCAAATTTGTTCAATGATTACTATAATTATTGTTCCATCATCCATGATGAAGTCCAAACGATTTCCACAACATTTTAAAACCGGATAGCAGTTACCAAAAAGATTTAATTTTTTTGTTGTTATTTAATTTATTTATTAATTTATTCAACAAACATCAAAGTCGTATTCGTAGTTGTTAGTTTTCTTATTTAAACAAAACGAAGAGAAAAAAAACAAGAAATATATTTATATTATTAAAAAAAAAATTCGATTGTGTAAACTGTTGTGAAATGTTACTGGATATGGAGAATCACTCAACAATGTTATCATTAAATATGTCCCCATTTAATACAAATAGCGGGGATTCTCCTGCTGGAACACAATCATCTAGTCCTATGCCACCCCAATATCATGGTTCGCCACCAATATCTGGTCCATATACGAATACATGTCAACAATCAATAAATACAATGCATCATCATCATCATCATCATACACAAACAACAATGATGATGAATCAAAATATAAATAATTTAGATCCATCTTATCTATTTTCTTCAGGAGCTAATACAATACCAGGTGTTGATATGGGTGCCAGTTATCAAATATCAGGTGCTGCTACATCATTAACAACTGGTGATTTGCCAGATACAAAAGATGGCATCGAAGAATTATGTCCAGTATGTGGTGATAAAGTTTCTGGTTATCATTATGGTTTACTTACATGTGAATCATGTAAAGGATTTTTCAAACGAACAGTACAAAACAAGAAAGTTTATACATGTGTTGCGGAAAGAAGTTGTCATATTGATAAAACACAAAGGAAACGGTGTCCGTATTGTCGATTTCAAAAATGTTTAGAAGTCGGAATGAAATTAGAAGGTGAGTCTTTTGATTTTAACATTTATTTTTTTATTAATTTAAATATATATATATATATATATATATATATATATATATATATTCATATATACAAATATTATCAGTTTGAAAGAAAACCAGTATTCAACCACGTGTTATACATGTGTTTTGTCTGGCGCAATTCTATCAGCGAAAAAAATTAGACCTACCAAAAAAACCCTTCTCTTTCATCACTACTACTTGTTCGATGATCATTCATGATGATTATAATAATAGTAATAAAATAATACTGAATTCTTCGTATCTTAATGTTTTCTATAATATTTTTTTATTGTTCTGTGTGAGATACAAAGTAAAATCACGATTCAAAATATCATCATCGTTATTATTTCGTTACTAACTCTTTATAAAAGGAGTTTGTTCAAATGTTGAGTAAGAAAACAGCACATGTAGTAACGACTAAAACAACTTTGCCCCAGTCTTTTTTTTTTTAAATCAACAACATTCAACATTTGCAAAAGAAAAAGCTTGCGAAACGATTAGATCTGATATGAAATGTTGGAATTTATTTTCTTTACAAAAAGAAAAACAACAACAAAATAATTAAAGATCCATTATTGTTCATTATTTTAGAGAAATTATATATTTGAGAAGATTTCAAAAAAAAAATCAAAAATTCTAACATAGTTCAAATCTTGATTATGATCCCCTTGAGGATTTTTATATCAATCCCAATTTATTGATTCATTTGAAAAATTTATTTTGATTATACATACATATATGGTTTTGTCAGGTATATTATCTTTTGGGAAATATATAACATTTGTATTAGAACAAATAGATCTTTCAAACCTCTCCTTTCACTTTCACAATTATCAAAACTGGTGATTTATCCATAGATTCGAGAGATAATTTTGTGGTTTTTTTTCGAGGCAAATAGAATAGTTTTCAATAGTAATTTTATCAATTGATTCGTGCATGCCTCTTTAAACAATAACAGTTATGTGTAGAGAATAATTTAAATAAATAAAATGCCATCTAGATAGTTAGTTTCATTGTATAAAATGCTTGTCGTATTGCTAAATAAAAGATAGGTGTGTGTGTGTGTGTGTGTATGTGTATGTGTTTAAAGAAGAAAAAAAATCATTATGATTAAATGCACGATTTAATTAATTTTGTGTGAATGTTTAATAATATGTATGTATCTAATAAAGTTAACTAATACATAAAAAGGCCTTGTATTTTAAAGGATTTTAGTTTTATCCTCCTATAATATTTTATTAATGATTGTTATTTTGGGTACTGGTAATTAATTCTCAATATCTAAATATAATTTGTCTTTGTAGTAGTTTAATAGTGTGTGTGTATGTGTTGGGTATATAGGTATTTCAACTTTCTTGTTCACCTTGAAAGGAACCTATACAGCTACCCAGACATATTCAGTATTTCTAGTTTTTCCATCTTAATTTCCGTTCTGTAATTTTATCTTATCTAGTATATATGTATCAATTAATATTATTGATATAATTATGGTGGTAGTGTATCAATAAAAATAATAATTCAAGTCGGTAATTATGATGGGCATTATTTGGAATTTCTAAAATTGAAAATTTCCAAATTTCTAATATTATACAAAGTATGGTAAATAGAGAAGAGGCACGGGAAATTCTCTTTTTACAAATTCTTTTCAATTTGCTAATAATCTAAACTATAAATGGTTGTTGAAAATAATTTCGCCCACATTTACTTTATAATCTCCATTCATATTATTTTACACCCTCGCTAACTGTGTTTCTAATTTGTTATATTACACATATATACACGAACATTTTTCATTATTTTTTTTTAACAAAATTGAATATGTTCAACATTTCTTCATATCCTAAAATTCTTACAATTGTGTAATATCTTTTAACTATACATACATACATACAGCTTTTATTGTAAATGTATATAATAGTTGTTCGTTCTTTTTTTTGTTGTTGTTGTTGTTGTTTGTATAGAGATTTCGAAAATATTTACATTGTTACAGTTTTGTTTATTATTGTTATTATTAATAAGTTTTGTTTTCGCGTACAGCTTTTATCTCTAATAATTATATTCATTATTTTGGAAAAAATCTTACAATCGATAAATAAATAAACATTTGTTTAAATATTGATGTTTAAAACACTATCTAGTGAGAGTTTTTTGTTTTTTTTATAATGTAATTTGCAAATTTTTAAAGTTATATTATAATAACACTTTCATTTTATATTATTGCTAAATGCTGCCCAGACATGGTTTTGTTTAAATAATACAACATTATATCAATACCTTCCAGAAATATGCAAATTTATCAATAAAGTAATTTACATATTCCATAAACATACAAAAAGTGCGATTAGAATTATAATCGTTTTTTTTTTGATTTTTACAATTATTTCAAATGATGGGAAAAAACAAGTACCATTGATAACAAAATTCTCCATAGATATTTTCAACAATTTGCCTTATAAAATTTAATAAATGAATCGATTAGAACCGGTCGATGTAAAAAGAAAGCAATTTTATAGATTTTTAAATTAAAATTGAATCGAACGTGATTCATTAAGGGAAAAACGTATACACTTTAAAATGACACCTTCAGGCAATTATGGAAAGTTATTTTGACAAAGTACCACAAGAAAATGACTATTCAAAACATAATTTATGTGTATTTATTTATTTATTGTTATTTTAATTTTTTAATTATTATTTTTTCTGAATTTAACAAAAATCAGTCATCTTGAGAACGGATCTATTATGGATGATTTAACTGTTGCACAGATTAATAATTTCAATAATCTAATTCTAGAAATGCTATTTAGTTAAACTTATCTAATTCATTTTATATTTATAATATATCGGTATTATCTGTAAATTAAAATTTTATGCAGGAATGTGTACGTGTCATTATCAGTTTGAAATTGTTTTTCTTTATGCGTTTTTTCCCCCAATCTTATCAAACAGTTAACGATATCCTGAAGAATAATTATAGACAACAGTAATGCAACATTGATAAAGTATCTAATTTTAACAATTGTAGTGATAAAAATGTTACTAAAGATAGATATAGATATTATAATGTTACATAAACATGATGACAAGTGATTATTTTCTCTTCTTCTTCCTCTTCTTCCTATTAATGTATCGAAACGTTTTTGTTCTGCTTTTTCAACTACATAATATCTTGTTTTAGAATTTACGTATGATACATAAATGAAATATTTCAAACAAAAATGTTGGTAATAATGCTTTCAAAGATTTTAATCTGAATCATGAATTTTTTTTTTGATTGCTTGTAAATACTCTAATAATAATAATAACAAAATAAAATAGTTCACGAATATCTTTTTATCTACTTTTACTTTTGAAAATGTACAAAAAAGAAAACCTAAAAAACGTTATTATCAAGAAGTGGATTATTTAATAATCATCAAAAAATTTGTGTATTTTAAAGTGGAATGTCGTGGGGATAGGCAGGCTTGTTTGTTGTTAATGGCGTAGCGGATTGCATGGTTCCAACCTCACTAGTTGCGCTTGGTTGACGATCCAAACAAAAGCAAAACTCACACAGTCCTATGGTAGATAGAAATAATAAACGATCATACGCTATATATATCATCGATAAACCGATTTATCAAAAATTAATCAAAAAATTAGTAAGAGTTTACACAACAACAAACATTTCTCTAATCTAACATCTCTTGTTTGTAAATTGCAGAAAAATGTTTAAATCATCAAAGCTATTGCAAAACATTGAAGTACAAAAAAAAAATAGAAATCTTGATTAAAAATGTTGGGAAAAAACAAGAAGCAAAATCTAGCTTTTTTCCTTTTTTTATTTATTTTAATAAAATATTTCGTAATTATTGATGAAGTGAAGATTGGTATATGAATAAGAGATTAGTGATCCGGACGGAAATTTCATCTTTACAACAAGTAAAGATTATTATAGTGATTTGTTAATGTTTTGGGTCGCGTAAACCGGGCTTCAAGTTCCGTGAAGTGGGACGAGGTCGCTGAATAATATTGTAATATCCTAGGTAAACGTGGCACCGTCGCTGCTTACCTGTGTTTACCTGCATATTCTATATGTACAGTCTCTTCTCATAAAACAATTCCAGTAATTATCCTGATGATGATGATGGTGATGTTGATAATTTTTAAACAAAACAATTACTAAATAAATAATAAATACCTCTTTTATACCTTGGTACGTAAATTTATCAATTTTTATTGATAGCTGATGACGATCATCCTGTTCATCATTAATCACAAATGTTTAAAAAAATAAATAAATAAAATAACAAAAAAGAGTAGTGTTGTCATTCAATTTTCATTGATAATTAGTAATTTACGGTTGAAAGATTTTAAATTCATTTTATAGTTGCGCAATCCCTTGACAAATGACCTACTTAACAAAGTTTAAAATTACCACACGGCCTTTTTTTTTGAAAAAAATTGCCATATATATATATATGTATATATGTGACAGGATATGTAGATTAGGACTGTTTAATATGATGGTTTAATTATTGTTTTTTGTTTGTTTTATTATTATTAGAGTTGCGTTTCTTATCCGTCATTAAAATCACCAGTTAAAATAAATGAGATGTGCTTGAAAATAAGATCAGAGAAATGAAACTGTTGTTGACGTCATTTGGTAATAAATTGATAGCAAAAGTGGAAGATTTCGTTTTCATTGATTGACCCACTAAAAAAGTTTGTATATATATATATATATATATATATATATATATATATATATAAATGTATAGTTTTATATTACTACAGGTTTGCACATAGAGCACCTATTGCTTTAGTAAAGACCGACCCAACAACCTACATGCCCAATATTGTCGCTTGCATCATTCAATTCTCTATCTCCTTTTGACTGATTCTACAACATGTATATGTCTTTCATGTCTTTTTAAAATTGCTGGTGAAACGTTACTTTCGGTTTCATTTCGACATTTGCTATGGTATTATTAGAATAAAGGATTAACATAATAATAATAATAATAATAATAGTGATAATAATATTGTTTGAATTTTTATCTTATATCTTATAAAAAGAGAATATACATCTAAACAAGATCTAAATTTTATTTAAATAATAATAATAATTCGCAATAAACCGTTAAATAAAAGTAACGATTATAGATGGCCCATTATCTATAATATCATTCTCCTTGTGATCAGGCAATGGCTTCATCTGTGTTAATTTAAGAAAAAAAATCAAACAATCATTAGCTTGTTTTTTGTATGATGATTCCATACGATTTTTGTATTCTTGTTGGTGGTTGTTCATTCACTCAAAAGAATTGACTTTAAAACGATTGAGATTTTGTTCTGGAATAATTTTCTTGATCTATAATTTCATTCCTCAATAAAAATCAAATTTGTGATGGCTTGATTAATGTTAAACATATTTGCTTGTCTTTTGTTTTGATGGATTCATCATCAGATTTTTGTTGTCTTGATTTGTTCAATCACTTAAGACTATTTTACCACAGATTTGCCGATGACTGATTCTGTTTGGTGGAATAATTTTGCAACTTAATTTATTTCGTTTTTAAAACACTGTAAGAATATTGATGAATGGATTTTAGGGGAAGTTGAATAAATGATGATGTCGATTGAATTAATCAACAAAACCAATGAAATTATCTCCGAATTATATACGATTTATCTTAGTGATTAGATATGGAAAAACTTGTGAAATTTTAATGATTTGTTTAGTTACAGTTATTTTATTATCGATTATATTTAAAGTTATCCCTATAAAAAATTTAAGACTGACCGAAAAATTTAGGCCAACATCGATTATAGTGCATCAATCAATAATAAACTTTATTTCTTATGTAATCATTTCCATTCTAATAGTCTTAAAATTAAAATACGTTTGATAGGTTTCGTGATTGATAGTTTTTATTATTTTGTTGTGTGTGTGTTTTTTTTTGTGCTTTAAATTATAAATAAACTGCATTTAATAATTAAAGAAAAATTGAGGGAATTGGGTCATTGAAGAAGAGTAGTATAGTAATTTTAATCATTATTGTTGAATATATCACAATAATGAATTCATCGCCTACAAATCGTAGAAGAGCGAGAGAGAGAGAGAGAACACACATATTTATAAATGTTATTGTTGTTATTTCTATTTATTATTATTATTGCAGTAATGTTGAGTAATCGATTGTCTGCCTTCTTTACAGATGTTAATTTAATGTTCTCACGAAGTGCGTGTATACATGTTTAAAACGCATTGTCCAATTATTTAATTATTACAAAATGAATGTGAGTTGAGTAAGAACATTGTCAGTAAATTTAGAAAAATAAGAATAGGAAAAAAAACAACAAATCTTAACAATTTAATAAATTTGAGGACAAAATGGTACACCTACAACTATTCAAATGTGTGTATGTACGTTTTTAACATTTGAAATTTCTTATATTTCATTACATTTACATACAGTTTTCATTTTAATATTTATAGTAGTAGGTGGTTTGATTCAGATTAAAGGGTGTAAACCTAGATAGATTTATTTTATTGTTTTTTTTTGTCTTTATTAAAAGTTGTTTCTTATCTCAGAAATGTCTCTATTTAATTGTTCAGATTTTATTGTTGATTATTGGTAAAATCGTTATCATTGTATTGTTGTTAGACAGATGGTATGTTTCCCATCCATTGGGCACCTGTTCATCAAAATATCTGGCCTAGATAGAGCCGTTCTCCACCTCCTAATTTACCCGAGTCTAGGTTGACTGCTTTCTGGCATCTTGTATTTATTATCTATCTTCGTATAAAACGATTTATATCTAAACATAATGTATACAAGTAGATACTAAAGTAGAAGAAATAACAAGACGACGACGACGACGACGACGAACAGATCAACTTTCTCTGCCCTTGAATTGTATTGCATAATATGTTATCGACACAAAGAAATCCTATTAATAGATACCGTATTGGCTAGATCACTGTGCCAATATAATGAACTTATTCTAATGAGACGATTTTTTTATTACATTCAATTGTATTATCGGTTTGATTACATGTGTTTTTATTTCTAACAACTTGGACATCATCCAGGCGATTAAGATGAGTTTGAATTTTTTAAACAGATGCATTCAAGGACAGTGAGTTATTTGATTGCATATATCCGCATCCTAGTACAATTCACCTTGAGACAATTTTTAATAATAACCACAAAAAAAAATCAAAGAAAGAAAGCGTTTCCTTGATAAATTCGTAACATTCAGTTTTTGTTAAATAGTTTTATGTTTTTTTCAAAAAATCTTCCTTACATGGATTGAAGTGAGAAATTATATGGAGGAATGATGCATGCAAGTTGATTGTGTTAATTATGGGTTAAAATATATATTTTCAAGGTCACAATCTACATCAACCACTTTTTTTTTACATTCATTTTCCGTAAATTGCAAAATGGAATTGATGCTTATTCCTAATAGTCAATGATATCCTTTTTCTATCGCTGATTAGGTTTTTGTTTTTTTTTTGTTATTTTGGGAAGTTAAAAGCTCAAAAGGGCGATTGAAATTTCCTAAGACACTATCATTACACTGATTTTAATTAGATTTAACATGCGACAATCGATATCCTTTAATGGGTAACTTTGAACCAACTGTATTTGAAATACGTAGTTGTTTGTTAAAATATCATCGTTTTTATTATTGTTATTGTTATATCTATGTTTAGTAAATAATTAAAATCTCGCCCATTTGATTATATTGTTGGGAACAAAAGTGAAATCGAAACTTTTAGTTTCACACTGTTGAAATATGTCAGTTTTGTCTGTTTAAACTTTCGTTTTGGATGGCGCATGCTTATCGATCATTGTGCAATAAATTTTCTGGTTTAATGGTTTATGATCTGTTTTATTTTGGCATCATTTTATTATTCCATTCTATATAATATTTGTATGTATATATAGGTATTTTTTATGTATTAATATGGTGACATGGAGAAAGAATTCTTTTAATGTTTGTGTATATTTTGTTTTAGCTGTACGAGCGGATAGAATGAGAGGTGGCCGCAACAAATTCGGTCCAATGTATAAACGTGATAGAGCACGAAAATTACAAATGATGCGTCAACGACAATTAGCAGCTCAATCTTTACGTAGTAGTAATTCATTAGGTGATGGTTCAATGTATAATCAACCAGGCACCTCACCATTTGCCAACATACATATAAAACAAGAGATACAAATACCACAAGTATCATCATTAACATCATCACCAGATTCATCACCCAGTCCTATTGCTGTTGCTTTAGGACAAGTGAACACATCAAATTTAGTACAGCCAGCATCAAATCAACAACCAGCATTACAAATTGTTGGTGTACCACCTAGTAGTGCACAATCATCAATGGTGATGCCACCTGATAATAAATTATGGGGTGCTGCTAATTCAACAACAACATCACCACATTCATTAAGCCCGAAAGCTTTCCAATTTGATACGATAGTGCAAGGTGCTGGTGGTGGTGGTGGTGGTGGTGGAGGCGGTGGCGGCGGTGGTGGTGGTGGTGGTGGTGGTGGTAGTGCAAGTGGCGGTGGTAATGCACCGCCATCTAATAAAGTGTCACCATTAATAAGGGATTTTGTGCAAGCTATTGATGATCGTGAGTGGCAGAACTCTTTATATGGACTATTACAGAGTCAAACATATAATCAATGTGAAGTAGACTTGTTTGAACTAATGTGTAAAGTTTTGGACCAAAATTTATTTTCACAAGTTGATTGGGCGAGAAACTCTATATTTTTCAAGGATCTCAAGGTAAATAATATAAACAAAGTAAAGGATTTATAATTATATTAATATTTAGAAAAATAAAAATAAGACGAATTTTTTTTTGTATTAAAACATTCAGCCTCTAGCGGTGTATAATTAACCGGAAACAATTATCAAATGGGATATGAATGTTGATGAGAGACTTTAACATCATATAAATAGATGTTGTACACTATCCATATCTATTTTGAATGAATATATTTAAATGAAAACTAACCAAAATATACGTACAATTATTTATATTCTTATTGAGTTGAGAGATTATAAAAAAAAATAACATTGTGTTATAATTATCTTAAATTGTAGTATTTTTTTTTAATATTTCTAATGCCAATAATAATAATAATTCTAACAACAAAATTAAAACAAAAAAGAACTTCCAGCGACCATGAAAGTGTTAAAATTAAGAACGCGTATTGCTTCAAGAATTAATCAGATAGTATGCAATTGGCGACCTAAATAGCAATTCAAGTCGAACATCGCAATTGAGCAACTCTTTAGCTATACCAAAATGAGCTGTATTTAAATAACCAATACACAACAACAACAACAACAACAACAACAGCGACGACGAGGGCAAACCTGCATATTACAAACAGATTTGTTAATTAAAAAAAAAGAATATAAATAAATAAAAAAAAATCATTTTACACGTGTTTGATATATAATTCTAATTATATATGTACATAAAATATTCTAAACATATGATTGATAAAAATATCATGGGCGTGGATATATTTGTATGCATACATATGTATTATTGTGTATATCAAAGATGCAATCAGTTGATCTATTTTATCATTATTAAATTATTTGTTCTATAGTGTTTTTCTTTTATTTGTTTATCTATTTATTTATATCTAAAGTAGCGTGCTGCGCATTCTCATCATTAACATCCACCACCATCAACACCAATCATTCTTATCTGGGCCATTGTTAGTAGGTCAAGTACATTATCGTTAAGTTGTAAACGATTACGAAATATCAAATTCTATGGCAAAAATGGAAAGTGTTCCGAATAGCAAACCATAGCGAAAGTCAATTTATGAATTGAACAATGATTCGCTTTCATTAACTTATATTTAATAATTATTATTATTAATTATTAAATATGTTCCAAATTTAAAATTGTTATTGTTGTTGTTATTATTATTGTTGTTATCTATCAATATATTTAATTTATTTTTAATTGAGAAAATTTCGTCCATTTAAATTTTGAAATTTCCTTATTGGAAAGTTCATTTATTTTGTAATTTTCGATTACAAAAATTCATATTATTTTCGAAAATCCGAATTTCTAAAAAGAAATTCTGTACAATATTAGAATAACTTCCTATAAACTTGTCGAGATAATAAATAATATACATATATAAATAAATTGGAAACAGTATTGGAAAACAAAAAGAACACTCTCTAAAAGTAGAACATCGAATAAATTCATGATTCACAGTCAATATAAACTATAGTGTGACAATAATTGCTACATTTTGTGTAAAATATTTGATATTAACACACATAACAGACCGGACATAATGAACTTGGCCTGAATTTATTTAACGCGTTTTCACTTTTAACTATTTGCTCATTTTACATAATCTTACTACACACAAACACACACACAATGTATATATTTCCTTCTATCTGTATAATTCTCTCTCATTTTTATTTAACGTCATGCAATAGAGAACAAGTTTTTTTTTAAACAAAACATTATTTCCATTCGACATAGTAATTTTATTTTTGGTCAAAGAAAAAAATAAGTGATAATTCTTCTAACCTTTTTCCATAGTTTCTCTGTTTTTATTACTATTATTAATAGTAATTATTGTATAGTTATGTTTTATATTGGGAAATATCTGATAATTTAAGATGTTTCGTTTGAAAACTAGGTCAAAATTGTTTGAAAAACTATAATATACTATTCTGAATTAGTAATAAATTAGATAACCAACAATACATTTGATATTTATCTTTTATGTGAGAAAATTTCAAAAAAATAAACCTCTAACAAATCATAAACAAATAAACAATTCTACAAGTTAATTAACAGTTTGGTAATTGTTGTTTTTTTTATTAATGAAGGACATTAAATATTACTTATTATATATGTATGTATTTCAGGTTCTGTTTTTCTTTAATTAGATTTGTTTGTAATATTTGTAGGTTGATGACCAAATGAAATTATTACAACACTCATGGTCTGATATGTTAGTGCTGGATCATATACATCAGCGTATGCACAATAATCTTCCCGATGAGATGACATTGCACAATGGACAGAAATTCGATTTATTAAGTTTAGGTTTATTGGGTGTACCAAGTTTAGCTGATCATTTCAATGACATCACAGCCAAATTAGAAGAACTTAAATATGATGTTAGCGATTATATTTGTATCAAATTCTTGTTATTGCTTAATCCAGGTTAGTATGTTAATTATGAATTTGTTTTTTGTCAATATTTTCATTTAAAAACGAAACCGAAAACATTTATGAATATTGCTTATATTTTTTTCATCTCTATTAAAAATGTTTGGCAATAAAAACAATAATAATTGTTATTTCTATGTTGGTATTCTAGAAGTGCGAGGTATAACAAACAAGAAACATGTACAAGAAGGTCATGAGCAGGTGCAACAAGCTTTACTCGAATACACGGTGACATGTTACCCCCAAATTCAGGTATATCGATATATAGATTTTCGCACAACTAACAAACCGATTAACTATATTTTTGTTTGTAGGAGAAGTTCAATAAAATGATGCAAATATTACCAGAGATCCACTCATTAGCTGCTCGTGGTGAGGAACATCTTTATCATCAACATTGTAGCGGAAGTGCTCCAACACAAACTTTGTTAATGGAGATGTTACATGCAAAAAGGAAATAACGGCCGTCCGCCCTTTTAATATTTACGTTACCATATCTGTGTGCAATACCAGCTTACACTAAAAAGAAAGAAGAAGAACATAAAAAAAATCTACTATATACTTCTATTACTACTATCTACCACTGTTTTTAATGTAAATAGATTTACGTTTAATTAATGTTCTCTTATTACTTTTTTTTGGAAATCTCGTAGTTGTTGACATTGTTGCCTTCATGAAGTACAAAGAGCTAGGGCGGCCGCACCGCCACCTACATATTTTTATATTTTAGAAAGAAAGAAGGAGATGTTGTAACACAAAACATTTGAAAATAATTAAAAAAAATATGATATACTTAGTGAGAAAATAAAATGTGTGAAAGAGTTATAAAAGAGCGGCCACAGCACCCTGCTCCTGTTGTTTATTTATATAATGTTATGTTGATTTGATTTCTTTTTTTTTTGAAATATTGGCATGATTATATTGAGGATAAAATGATCAGAATGCACACATACATACACACATACACACATTTCATCGTTTATAAAGTTGGCAACATTTTAAATATTCTCTTAATTAATCCGCTAGGTTGCAGTTGTTTTTAAATAATTGCTAATTTGTAATTGGAATTGTGTTTTATTATTATTATTATCATAATTTTTATTGTTATCTTATTTTTATTATCATTATGACATTACTATTAATATTATTATTATGATACATCACTTGTGTATTTTTTTAATTATTATTATTGAAATTTTGTGATTTTCTAGAATCAGGCCTTTTTTTTAATTATTAATAAGTGAACCTAGTTGGATCAGTTGTTGTTAGTGTTGTCAACTTTACGTAAATACATTCCAGAATAATGCTCTGGAGGGATTCAAGGGCATCCTAGTGTAGGGTAGCGTATTTTATATACTATTAACAAAAAATCTTATTATTAATGATAATTAAAGAAAAATATTGAAAAAAAATTGACAAAGAAATCGGAAAAGTTATCCGCTAAAATAATGCTTCTTGTTTCTGTGGAATTGCACTACTATTTGATGAACATTTTTTTTTAAATCTTAGTAAGTGTGAGGAGATAATTATAATAATATTTTAAACAAAAAGGGTAGTTGCACTATCCATAAAGATGATCCTCGTTAGCTTAACCGTGGTGATGGACTAACAAAACTGTAATTTTATGTAATTATGGAGATATATCTATACATACATATATACATACCTATTCTTTATTACTAGCTATTAAGTTTAATTATACATATTATATATATATATTATTTTTTTTTGATTTATGTTATTATATGAATGTTAATATTATGTGAGAGCAAGGTACTGTGGTCTAACATGTGTTATTGTTATCATTAAAATTGATAAATACTATTGAATTGTTTGTGTTGTGCAGGCTACCTCTATATATAAATATATATATATTTTTTAATTTTTTGAAAGATATGATAAACTCCTCGCATGGGGTCGCTGTGCGAGTCCCGTGACGCTGGTTAATCGGAGTCTTTTTATTTTATTAATTTAGTGTATCTTGCCCTGTGACATGCAAAAGGCCCTGAGCTTACTAATTGATAAAAAGTAAATAAAACTAAAACTATATATAATATATTTATATATTATATTATATAAAATACGTACACTTATTTAAGCAGTGTGATTGAAAAGGTTGTATATATAATTTATGTGGATCAAAGTGATTTGTTTGTAGAATAAAATCACCGTCAAATAAATATTACACAAGGCGTTCATTTTACTGTAATCATCCTATATTTGGTGAATGTACACTCAAAGCTCTATATAGTGACAGTCTCTAACAACAGCCTCCATATTCGTCTCACACTGCTTTCAACTGCTTGTTATTGAATTCAACATTCAAACTGAAATATTTGTTTAAAAGCGCGTTTTTTATATAAAGTCACTGTATAAAGCTTCGGTTGTATTTTCTAATAATAAGGGAATAAAAACTAGAGAATCCACCACCAATTTATTTCTACCAATCAACATAATACAAAAATTATTCAATCAGTACGTTGGACTAATTTAGCTTTGAATGGTTTTGGAGATATTGTCACACCATCATAACCATCAAATTGTGGTTGGGGGCCATCTGGTGCTACTTCTAAATGAAAGTTGTGCAACAGTGCCGTAAAAAACAGGAAATAATTAGCTTTAGCTAACGATTCACCCAAACAACGTCGTTTTCCTAAACAAAACAATTGTTGGAATTGTATAATTAAAAAAATAATAATTAATGGGAATACTTACCGTATCCAAAAGGTGCGAAATATTTGTCGTTAAACGAGATGTTACCATCCACATCGAAGAATCGTTCCGGGCGAAACGCTAAGGGATCCTTCCAAAAATCCGTATCCATATGGACACTGTATAAACTTGTTAGGACAATTGTCCCTTCTGGAATTGAATAGCCGAATAGATCAGCATTTCTAATAGCTCTATGGGCAATTCCTAATGGTGGAATATTAGCTCGACGTTGTATCTCCATTAGTACAGCTTCTGTATATTTTAAACTGAAAATCTATTGATTTAGAGATTTTTGTATAGTTTTTTTTTATTTTCAATTATAAATACCGACTTTATTCGATCTTGTAATGCGGGCCAACGATTTCTACCAACAATTTCATCTAATTCTAGTTGAACACGCTTTTGAACTTCTGGATATTGCAACATAAAGATCACTGAATATCCTAATGTGTTACTAGTTGTTTCAGAGCCAGCCATAAACAGATCAAGACATAAAGACATCAATTGATCATCAGTAAACGATGCATCATTATCGTTTTTTAGGTTCATTTTTTGTAGGAAAGCATCAATCAAATCACGCGCATGTGATCCACAAAGTGTCCGTTTATGTTGATCTATGGTTTCCTGTGTTTTAAATTAAAATTAAATACGATTAAAACAAACATATTAAAGCGCATACTTCAAGAAATTCCCACATTCTTGTTAAAATGCTGACAATTTTATTGTAACCGCTCACATCAGGTGCTACAAATCGTAAAAATGGTAATTGATTCAACATACCACCGGACATATCCGTTAATCTGAATGCATCATGAATAATTTGCAATAATTTTAATAAACGTTCATCATCGATACTGAATCGTTCGCCAGCCATCATAGCCCATAAAACATTTAATACTGACACATCGAATGCTGTATGCATCCAAATCGTGTCATTGCATTGTTTTTTGAATAATGCAATTAAATCTTTCGTTTCATCAACAATTTTCTCTTCCATCTCTCTGCGACCAAAGCCGAAATTTCGTAAGTGTTGTAAAGAGAATTTGCGTTGTTTTTGCCAAAATTGTCCATCAGAAAAGACAATACCTGCAAATTAGTTTTGGTAGAAAAACAAATCAATTATTTCCGAATTAATGTCTCCACATATTTTTTGTTTGTTTTGTTTTGTTTTAGATAATGGACAATAAGAGATACACCCAAGATGAGAGACCGGTTCTTCGGTCCGGTTTTTTCGATTCGAGTTTTTTTTTCTCTTAATGGTCGGGGGGCATTGGCTGAACAACAATCCTGACCTATACTCGTTCGAAAAAGCTTGACCCTTTATCTTCACGGTTCTTAAAATGTAAATATATCGAGACTATACAACACATACCTAGACGTTTTCCAAATGTACGTAAACGGAAAAAGAAACCATCAGGGCGGCCATCGAATTCTTCTCGACTTAGAACTTCTTTCACCGCCTCAGCTCCAAATACAATAACAACCAGATTTCTACCCATTTTCAATCCAACAACATTGCCGAATTTCGCCGAAAATTCCTCATAAACCAAATGATGATAGCCGAGGCGGGCGATTTTTTGGCGAAATTCCAAAAAATTACCCACAACCGGTAACCATAAGGGACCTGTGTGATTTTCGGAATTTTTTTAAGAGAAACAACGTTGGTTTTTGAGGAGAACTCACCCGGAGGATATCTAGCCGGTTTGATGGTATCTATTAATAATAGCAAAGTAACACATATCAAAATTAATAGACAAGCAATAAGATACATTTTTTTTTGGGAACTTTTGGGTCATCCAACCACTACGACCTACTCAAGTCGATTGAACTACCCTACTGGCCACTCTCATCTCTTATATTTAACTTGAACAGAACAGAGAGACATACACAGAAATACATAACAAACATGTAGCTTGACCCATCTTAGTTGCCCTCTCATCTAAAAATAGAGAAAAAATACATTCAAATTAGGTAGATTTTGTTTAACTTAAAAACTAGTGAATGGAAGCGATATTGTGATAAAAATCATAAGTTCCAAGAAAAAAAAACACCAGAACAGTATCTGAATGAAAGATCTTAAATCTATGGATATTTGAAATTACGAAAAAGTTAAAAGGCTTTTTGTATAGATTTAGAATAATGACAAATATAATTTCTATCTTTAATTAGTATTGGATTTTTTATATGTAAAGTTCTGAAGAAAAACATTTTACGTTCTCGTCCTCATAACTGTTTTAGGTACTATCATTCTTTTATTTTGATGTTATTTCAGTTTTTTGACTTTCTTTGTTCTTTTTAAGCAATCAAGAAACAACTTTACAGTAATTAATAAGAAATTATTGCATAGAAGGACAAAAGACTATCTTCTATAAGGGTGATCAATGGATGATTATGAGTCCTGCCTGCAGTGGCGATTCTACCTACTGAGCTTTATATTCACGCTTTATACTCACAGAAATATTACTTTTAGATGTACAGGACTTAAAAGGGACGGCCACATTCCCTGAGGCACATTGATAATGGAAATATCGATTCTATGATAATTGAAATAATTGGGCAACTACTCAAATGGCTGTTGAATATTTAATAAACTGTTAAGGCGAAAGCTCAATTAGAGTCCTGAAATCGAATTGATTTTGAACGCTACGTGACCACCACGATTTGTGATAATTCGAAGAAACTTGTTTAGAATGAAATTCTGGACCTATGAATAGATTTTCAAAGTAACATTTCCATCAGAATAGGAATTAGTTGCAGTGAAAGCCCGCATAATGGACTAGGCCCAGGAAACCATCGGATAAGCGGAAAGATCGGTTAATTGGTTTTCATTTGCAAACTTATTGTAAGCGTTCTCGTTATTTTCATTCTCTCTTTCAACGTTCTCTTCACCACTGCTAATTGATTCGTCCTTGTAAACAGAAATCACTTTTGGTAACTATCAACTACCAGATCACATATATTTTTTTTAATACAGAAAACAGCACTACCCTCAGATAAGACCGACGACAAAGAAATGGATATAAGCAATAATTATTGCTCATACTTAAGTAGGTTCTTAATTACATTGTTGCAAATGTTGAGTCTGTAACATTTTTAAACTGGCTGTGATATTTAGTGTGAGATACTGATTTCAGTTGGCCCTTTAAATGCCGGAGCCGGGGTTTGGGCCCGAGGACAGCAGTTACGCCACTGCATGTCTGTAAATCTATCTCTAATGTAACAAACAATATTTTTCTGTCTACTAGATAAAGCATATCGCCATAATAGATAATACTACTCGTGTTACTATAAGTAGTGACTAATTTGATTACAGGTAGCAATCAACAAGAGTTGGTGCAAAGTTACAAAGTTCATTTCAACAGTAGATCATTGTTACAATTGATGTTAATTAATTTGTAAACCAAAACAAGTGTCAGTTATTCGAATTTCGTAACGAATAAATATGCGTGTTGAAAATACTTACTTATTGTTTTATTTCACATTCGATAACATTTATCTATAATTACAATAAAATCATGTAATATTTCAATTATCTATTTTTAATCACCATGATAAATTGTTTCTATGCCTTTATTCAAATATTAACTTTTGACTATTATTTGAATAGGCCAGTGAAATCGACAGGAAAACTACGATTCATACGTAACATCGCTACATCGTTGGTAAATTTAAACACCCGGCGTGTGTTTAGTGTGACTGAGACGAGAATAGAGCTTTGTGTAATAAATTTTTTTCAATTAAATACACTCAAACTACTACTTAAACTCATCATTTGGTTGATTGGCGAATTGTGTCGAATTTGTTTCAAAATCATAGAAAAATGTATTTATTTATTATTATCATAGGACTGATTGCCATCTATTTATTGAAAAACATCGAGAAACCTACGAATTACCCACCAGGTGAGCTTTGTTTGAAATTGATCACACTAGAAAAATTGTTTGTTTTTTCGTTTAAATAAGATTTCGTCCACCAAACGTTGTCATACCACAAGCACGTGGTTGGCTCCGAAAACACTTATGTAACCATAAATGCATTAAATCCCAACATATTTCCATTTTTCATTGAAAAATACTAAATCATACTCTTTTAGGTCCCCGATGGTTGCCCCTCGTTGGTAGTCTGCCTGAATTAAAGAAGCTGGCTAACAGTCTAGGCGGCCAACATTTAGCCTTAACTGAATTAGCAAAAAACTACAGTACGAATGTATTAGGTTTGAAACTTGGTAATGATTATGTTATTGCTGTATTCTCTTATAATGCAATACGTCAAGTCTTAACTAGAGAAGAATTTGAAGGCCGTCCTGACAACTTCTTCATGCGACTACGCTGTATGGGCACCAGAAGAGGTGATTTTCCTATTATTATCTACTTTTACAATTAACAGAATATCGAATTTCAGGTGTGACATGTACTGATGGTGAATTATGGTCGATACAAAGGAATTTCATCGTTCGCCATTTACGCAATTTGGGTTTTGGTAAACAACCAATGGAATTGATGGTGAAAAATGAAATTCCATCGATTTTAACAATTTTACAACAACAAAACAATATCCATCTTGGTAAAACTTTAGCACCGGTCGTCATTAATATATTATGGACGTTAATAACTGGCAATCAATTAAAGACGAATCATTCACAATTAGATCGATTGTTGGATTTATTTGAATTGCGTTCAAAAGCTTTCGATATGTCCGGTGGTACATTAACACAATATCCATGGTTGCGATTTATATTACCTGAATGGTCCGGTTATAATTTAATACAAACAATCAATCAACAATTAAACGATTTGTTTATGGAAACAATCGAAGAGCATCAACGAAATTGGCACGATTGCAGGAGTGATGATATAATTTACGCATATCTAACAGAAATGAATGAAAATAATAATAATAACAATAATCTATTTGCTTATGAACAATTGGTAATGATTTGTTTAGATTTATTCATTGCTGGCACTCAAACTACCAGTAATACATTGAATTTTGCATTCCTAATGATGATTCAACATCCACAAATACAAGAGAAAGTCCACCAGGAAATCGATCAATTCCTCTCTGATGACAATTTAACATATTCCGATCGAAATAAGTAATGAATTTAAAACGTAAAATTAAGAACAAATCGAATACTTTATGATTTCCAGACTGCCATACGTAGAAGCTGTGCTATTAGAAGTGGAACGATATTGCCATGTAGTACCAATAATTGGTCCTAGACGAGTACTACGTGATACAGTTCTAGATGGTTACCATATACCTGAAGTAATTACTCTTATCAGTACTTATTATCTATTTGATTATATATTTCCAGAATACAACAGTATTAATTAGTTTACATTCAATCCATAATGATAAAGACTTTTGGAAAGATCCTGAAATATTCCGCCCTGAAAGATTCTTGGATAGTACTGGAAAATTATTGTTGCACGATCGATTGATACCGTTTGGTCTAGGTAGACGTAGATGTTTAGGTGAAATTTTGGCGAAAACTTGTATATTCATGTTGTTCGTTGAAATAATGAGAAAATTTGAAATTATTTTAAAGCCAGATAGCAAAATGCCAACAGGCAAACCATTACCTGGTATTACTTTATCACCTGAACCTTATCACGCCCAATTTCTAGAGCGATAATGTGCGATTAGTAATAAAAATGTTTTTTTTGTCGAAAAATAATGTTATTTTAATTTTGTAATTCATTCAGTCTCCTCAACGATGCTATGTTACCTAATCCCGTTGTGACGTTAAATATCTATTTCTGTATGTTCATACCCCGGGAAAGCACATGATGATAATCTCGCCTGTACGACTTTTATTGAAAATCACCATCACACACAGTTCAGTTGGTGGTTAGTTAACAACAACAAAAGAAGTTTGGAAGTTTAGATTTTTAATTAAGAAGACAATAGATAATCGAACAAAATGTCTTTGGCTGATCCAGTTGCTTTTATGAAAGATTTCCTTGCTGGTGGTGTATCAGCGGCTATATCGAAAACATGTGTTGCCCCAATCGAACGTGTCAAATTGCTATTGCAAGTCCAGCATATTTCCAAACAAATTCCAGAAAGTCAACGATACAAGGGTGAGTTCGTTTTTCGAAACGATAATAATTGTGAAATATTAATTATTATAAAACGCAAACATATTGACCTAGTTCTTGACAAATCAAGTTATTTTTAATAGAAGGTCAACGAAAATCTAAATTATTGGATTAAGAAACTGGATGTTGTGCCAAGATCTTCAGATTTTGAACTACATCCATTTCACGTGTCGATGTTATATAAAAACAATTATTCATATTATAAAACATGATTTTCCGCAATTTTTCCCAGGTATGGTTGATTGTTTCGTACGTATTCCAAAGGAACAAGGTGTGTTAGCGTATTGGCGTGGTAATGCAGCAAATGTCATCCGTTATTTCCCAACGCAAGCGTTAAATTTTGCCTTTAAAGACAAGTACAAGCAGGTATTCTTGAGTGGTGTTGATAAGAACACGCAATTCTGGAGATATTTCGTTGGTAATTTAGCATCTGGCGGTGCCGCTGGTGCCACTTCACTTTGTTTTGTTTATCCCCTCGATTTCGCCAGAACCAGGTGAGTTCTTCGTATTTCTATCAAAAATCTACAACAAAACCGAATTTAAAAATAAATCAATCAATGTACACACGAATCTTCTAAAATTATCCTGGTTGCGCAATAGTTATTTATATAAAATGTTGATTTTTGCACCTTGAACTTACACGTACACGTGGCATAATTACCACAATTTGAATTATTTGTTTTATCACTGTTGTTATGATTGCAGATTGGCAGCTGATGTAGGTAAAGCAGGAGCTGAACGTGAATTCTCTGGTTTAGGTAATTGTTTAAAGAAAATCTACACATCCGATGGACTTGCTGGATTATATCGCGGCTTTGGTGTATCCGTCCAAGGAATTATCATTTATCGAGCGGCCTTCTTCGGTATCTACGATACAGCCAAAGGCCTCTTACCAGATCCCAAAAATACTCCACTCGTGATCTCTTGGGCTATCGCTCAGGTTATTAGAATCAATAATAATCATAACAATCAAATTGATAAAATTGTTTGTAGACTGTCACTACTGTTGCTGGTATTATTTCCTATCCATTTGATACCGTCCGTAGACGTATGATGATGCAATCTGGTCGTGCTAAAAGCGAAATTATCTACAAAGGCACGTTACATTGTTGGGCAACAATTGCACGTTCGGAAGGTGCGGGTGCATTCTTCAAAGGTGCCTTCTCAAATGTATTACGTGGTACTGGCGGTGCGATTGTACTTGTACTATACGATGAAATCAAGAATTTGATTTAAATTTATTGTCAATCATCAATCAAAGAACAAAAGAACTTCCAAACTTCTTTACAGAAACAATAAAGTTTTCGAAATTAAAACAACGTTCAAGAATTTGTTTTAAATTCTTTCGCTTATTGGAAAATAAATAATAAACTTTATTTAGGTCTTCAAACAAATTGTGTTCAAATTTTGACCATCAACTACTACAATTAGTAACTCTGTTGTAAATATTTATAACGGTATTCTTCACAAAACTGAAGGATGTGTTAACATAAATAATAAAAAAATAATGAAATTTAAACGAAAACGAGAGTATTTTTCCCTTGTATATATTTTTTTCTTTAACGTTTATTTAAATCAATTTAACCCTCTGAACAAATCTATATGGATATATTATTAAAATTGGCAAATTGTAAACTCAACCACGGCCACTACTATATCTATCTAAACAATCTCGACTGTTCTATGTATAGATAAAATAGATGTACACATGTCAGTATTTGTATAATTTCAATACAATTAATCAGGTACCACATCAAATTTTTTGGCAAAACTTATAAGTATTGTCATTGAACACAAGTAGTTTGGGCACAGGTTTTTCATTTCATGTTCTATTTTTAAAATACGTAAATAAATAATATAATTTACAAATACAATTGAAAAAAACCATTTAATTGTCATAAATTCAATTAATAAAATATATTAAATATATTTATATAATAATTATAATAAAAAATTATATTTTCTTTTCTTTAAATAATTTATCAATTGTTTATATAAAAATTTGGTGCAAAATGCAAATAAACAATAAACAAATCTTATAATCGAATTAAAGCATTAGAAAAAGATTTCAGTATAACAAATGACCAGATAAAATAGATTGGAATGTTAACAATAGGGCGTATATTGTTTTGATTGTTCGCCAATAGATACGAATTGTTAACAATAATAATAATAATTTGTTTTGTGCTTATATTATGCATAATTTTAATCTAAAACAAACATATAAGATCTAACATTTTCACAAGGTGTTTTTTATATTGATTTTTAATTAATTGTAATGAAAACTTTATAAATATAGAAACAATTCTATTGAAGCGAAATAAAAACACCTTGTATCTAAACAGTCACCTACCTAGAATAAACAGATCATCACACCAATATTAATGAAAACAAAAAAAGCTGAGTGTTTCTGTTTGAATTCGAAATTCTTATTGTTTAGAGATTCCTTATATGACGTGTTCTTCTGACTAGAATACAACTAGATGATAGACCATTTGAAGCTTCTGCTAATTGTGAAATATTTGCAGATCGTCTAGGATAATCGATTTTTTCCGAAAATACCTAAAAATTATTATTATTAACGATACAAGTAATGATTATTATTAATGAAACTACTTGAAATGATAATGGTATCTCTTCTATACTACGATGAACTAATGTACCATTCAAATATAAAACATTAGCTGCCCTATCTTCCGGTAATGTTAATGTTTGATAACTAAAAGTTGCCTCACGTTCCATTCTTTTTAATACTTCTTTAGCTTCTTTACTATTACCAACACATAATAAATCTGTACCACCGATTGTTACATAATATTTTAAACGTTTAGGATCTGGTACCTAATACCAATTTAATTGTGATGAAAACAACAACAAACTTAAATAATGGAAATTATAATTAAACCTTAATTGGTGTACAAGGATATTCTGGAAATGCTGCAGCTACAGCACGTGCACCAGCTTCATTAGTCCATTGTGATATACCAACAAAAAACTCTTTGCCAGTAAATAGGACATCACCACCATCTAAGTGGGCTTTAGCATCTGATATTTCAATTATAGGTAGATCTAATTCCTTTTTCAAAACCACACGAATTGTTTCCACCTAAAAAGAGAAAATCAACAAAGAAACACAACAAATAATACAAGATTAAACACAAATAGACACATGTTAATAAAAGTATCACGTCTACTATTCACAAATAAGTCAAACAATGAAACAAATTGACCTCAATTAAACCTTTGTATTATTATTATTTGTAAGTATATTACCGGTAATGTATAAGCATTAATTTTGTTGATTAACAATGCACGATTTCCTTGTTAGCTCCAAAAATAACCGCACTGATGTTGTTTATGTTTTACATAATATATATATATATATAAATTTATAACTGAAATTGAAGATTACTTTGTAGCTGGCCGGAAATCCGAGCATACTCGTTTAGATGAAAATGGGGCAAACGTATAAAAGTCTCGTTAAGAAAACCAATTAAGGCACATTCAACAAGCTTTAATGAGCAGGAGTTCATAGGGGGTTTATTTCTCCTGCAAAATTAGAGCATGATATAAATTAAATAAACACAACCGTAAACGATCAACATCCTGTCAGGATTTATTGATTCTTCTTTGAATCCAAACCATAACTATTTATATCCTGTTTTAAATTGAATAAATATTATAAAGAAGACTGATAGAAATTTGAATAAATCGATAATTGAATGTAAAAACATTAACAATTAATAAATGAAAGGTGTAAACATACTTCTTTGACACGATGCGATGCACCTGGTCTTGTAATTAATGCTGTACCATTACAAACCACCGCTGTGTCTTCTACAAACACACAATCCGGTAATTGTTCATCAGGTGGTAATTCAATTACATCCAAACCCAATTCACGTAATAAACGTACATAAGTTTCATGTTGTTTCTTTGCTTCTTCCACATCAATGTTTCCATGATTCTTTAATGATGTTGGTACACGACAAACAACCGCATGTGTATACCGTAGAGCTGCCATAATTTGATTGAAGACTTAACGTAAATTGGTGGGTTTTTTCTTTATTTTTTGAAATTCACTTTTGAAAAATTACAAATCGTGAACGAACGCAATTTCGATTTGTTCGGTACTGTCAAAAAATTGTCAGCAGAATTTTGACAGCACGCACCATCCACGATCCGGCATTAAACGGTCCATGCACGATCATAATTGTGCTACAAAGAAGTATCTTTCATTCGAAATATTAAATGAATATTATAATAATGAACAGATTGGTGATCATTTTCAAAGATGGGGCAATTTGCAATCAAGTTGTAACTTCAATGTGATAATGTAAAAATTTAATTTAATATTTACACGTTGCTGGATATACAACCAACTTTACATCATGAATAGAGGCAAGATTAAATTTCAAACGGTAAATAATTGATAAATTCTTAGTCTAAATACTATTTACTTTATAAAAAAAATGTAATCATAATTTAAAAACAAACAACCATTAAAAACAAATTATCGATAAAGTCTAACACAATTATTTATCATTTTGGAATGCTTCAACAATCGAGACAAGACTCTGATAAGTTCCAGTGATACAACCAAAAATTCCAATTAACAAAATCAATAGATTTTTACCAATTTTCACTACTGTTAATTCCTTACTAGTATATGACATTACTAAATCAATTATTGATGGTATTAATAATGCTAATGTTGCACTACTGATAGAACCAACTAATGATATAAATAAATTAAGAAATGGGATCGCTTCAGCCAGTACAACTGGAAACAGAACAAAATAAAAATCAATAAACATCTGATAAAAATCTTATCAATATCGTAAATTACATGTAACTAAGACAAGAAATGTTCGAAACGCCAATTCGGCAAACAATGGAAATTTGAATGGTCCTAGAATCCTCTCAACATTCGGATAAATTATATCGACAGGTATGTAGAATTGAAGGGCGTAACTCAATAGAATTGCTAATGAAATAACAATTTTAACTATTTGTGACAGTCTAAAACACAACAAATATTACTGAGTGTTTTGTTTGTTTGCACCTGTGTGTTTACATCTCATCTTTTGGTAAATTTAACGTCACACTTCCTTCGATTGCTTCACCAAATTTCCAGTAAGACAGTATACCAACTAGTATAAATAAAAACACAGTGATTGTCATGCCCACATTCAAAACACCTAATGGTTTTCGGAAATTTTCCGGTTGTTTCATTTCGTTTTGCAGTGGTAATACCTGCAAATTATCGCCATTATTACCATTGTTAAGATAGAGCATTTGTTTGTTCACAACTAACAAGTCCAATTCCTTCAAAGGCGTATATAGCAGTCCCAAAAAATAAAGGAAATCGATTTATTGGTACAACCAAACTTCGATCTGATATTGGTGGTAAATCTTGTGTTGTATAATAAAGTGCTATAATCAAACCTGATAACATAAATAAATTGGCAATTGTTGATAATGGTGCCAAATATTTTAGATTTCTAACAAATGTTGAGAATAAAATCGGTAGTAAAATTATCGTCATATGTAGATGGATATCCATAGAAAATCCATGATATTCTAAAACCTATATTTATTTCAATTAAAATAATAACATCCGGCAATCAAATAAATTAGATCGACTATTACTTGTTGAATATTTTCTGCAATAAACACAAAGTACACCGAACAAAATCCCAATTGTGTTATACATAAAAAAATATTAACGATTCGTTTCATATGTTTAGCCATTTTCTGCATTGTTGGTGTACCTGTGCTAAAGCATAGTTCAACAGTTTCAGCAAAATCTGGTTTTATTTTAACATCATTCCTTTGTTCCATTTTTTTAGCAGCCGATAACTAAAAAACAACAACAACAAAAAAATAGATTTATTTTTGGTTAACGGAAGTCCACTTTTTCATACCACCTACATTTAATTTTGTGGTCCTTAATTAAGATATATTTATTGAATTAATGTCAATTTCACGGAATTACAAAAATTGAGGATGTTTAGAGGAGTGAAACAAAATACTCACCAACAAATGTTGACAATGGACACAAATCACGCCCAAAATTAATACAAATATGGGGCCAAATAGTATGCCAGCATTACGTATCGCATCGCCCATTGCTAAAATACCAGAGCCTATATTGCCCTTAAATAGATGCATCAAAGTTTCCCCATATCTACAACAAAATAATAACAGTTCAAGATGGAAAATGGCACTATTTTATTGCTTACGATGTTGGATGTTCTACAGTTACACCATGGCCATGGCTGTTCCCATCGTTTTTTTCATTTTTGTCTTGTACACATGCTGGAATTGTTGAATTCGTTGATTGTAATCTATCAAAATTATTATCTCTACAATCAGAAGTGTTTGTTGTTTTATAGAATTCTTCGTTTATTTATGTTATTATAATTACTTGAGGCCTTTTTCGATACTATCCGGTGTTTGTGGATTTTTTAAAGTTCCTTTTGACTTAATTGTAAAAATTGTAGGATTTTCATTCAATTCCATTCTAAAAGGAAACAAAGACAAATACAAATCTAAGAATGTAAAAGTGTGAAAAATATATTCGAAGGAAAAAATTGTCAAAAGATAACGAATAATTGTGGGGTGAAGTGCACTTATTCTAAGTGATCCGTGCTAATGTACATTTCCGGCGAATTAGCATTTACGTAAGCTGTACCGAATCAATCTACTGCCTTCGCCTATCAGTTTATCGTGATTTTGAAAATTAAAAAATTAAGTTTTAAGTACATTAAAGATAATGTTGTGATGATGTAAGCTATTCGTATGCAAATCAGGCAGGCATTAACAGGTATAAAGTGTGAAGACCCGAGTTATAAAGATCAACCATCTTTTGTACACCTATCAAAGTTTCTACAGCGAGTCCTAGCCAAACTGTAGAAAGGTCTTTTGTACATACTAACAATAAAAAGAAGGTAATGGGTGATGAACAGTGGATTCTTTCTTTAAAGCATCAAAGGACTTTATGCCAAGTTGATTCCCTTGGTCTACCGATTTCAAAAATAGAACGACACCCAAAAAAAGGATTTCCTCGCGTAGATGATGGGATGTAAAAAGTGTGCTCCAATGGTAGTTGCATAGATCCAGTACCGAACGTAATAACGTTTCAATGGATTGCAAAATATTTTAAGTAAAAATTTTATCGCCTGTGTCAAAGTATGGCGCCCCTCTCCTAAATCCGGCATTGAGTACCAAAAAGATGTTACTAAGAGAACGAAAATTATTGCAATAAATTAAAACGTTATTTATTTTAGCAATTAACATTTCTACACTAAAAAACACACACACACACCGTTAGAATTTTTGCAAACACACCAATTTCATAAAAGAAGCGTTTTTTTTATATTCAGGATCATGGTGCTGGACGGATGAGTGATTACTTACATTGTTTCATTGATTCAGTGAGTGATTCTGATTCGATATACAAACAAAAATGTTGTTTATGTTTTTAAAATTATTGGAAAGATATGCCGCAAAACTTGATCGCCGCCCCAATCAAAATAATCTTGATTGAAATCGATTTATTCTCTAATGCATCTATAATTTTGTTATTTATTTTTTTTAATTTCCAATTTTTTATCAGGTCCACTTCAAACAGTTATTGAAATGATTTCAGATTTGAGATAATTTCATTAAAATATCAAATAAAATCAAAAATTGTAATCAACAGCATTATCACGATAATATGCGATTAAAAAAAAACAATAGATTTATATGATTCCATTAGAAGCGCCATATACCTGGTGTAGTTGCTATAAATAATTTATATTCGTGACGTAAAACATGCCTTTTAAAGCAGCCTAAATAGATGGAGTGAACAATAAAAGAAGAAAATTATCAAATTATTCGCACTTCAATGATTTCAACGATCTAATAAGGATTTGTTTGAATGTCGGTTTCTGTGAAAAACCTTGTCCAATATTCTTGGTTGTTTTTTTCCGAGGAATTCCTTGTTATTATTCTAAAACAACAATTATATTTATGAGCATATAATTTTTTTTTATTGAAAAACAATAATTATTTTTAAACAAAATCAAATACTTGATTGTTTTTTTACATGCATATGGTGAAATATTACTTTTATTCGCAGCAGAATTCCATTATTTACAATTACTTTTATGTGAAATTAATATTTCATAAAATTTTCCATTGAGGAATCAAGTGTATTGTTATGAAATAACTACTGAAATTGCGATAAGAATTGTATAGGAATCAACGGACTAGATTAGAGGACTATTGCGTTAATTAATTGTTTTGATAATAACTTACCTGGTATGTTTCACAGACTCGCTCGTACTGTCACACTTAATTGATGAAGGACATACCTTAAGAAACTGACTTTTTCACAGATTAAGTACACAAATTGCTGCGATTTGCTTTTGATTTCCCCTACCTATTTTCAACCAGTGATAATGAAATACTCACGTTTCTGACGATGACATTGTTCACATTTATACAGTAGACAAAATGGGAAATTTCCGAATTCATTATGGCCCTGACCTTATTCATTTAACTATTTAATCTGATAATAATGCACAACAAAAATGGGATAAAATAAGAATTATATCAATTTGTTTTTGTAACAAAACAACATATATATTTTTTTTGTTAACATCCACACACGAACACATGATATGAATTAAAGCTGAGAATAAAATTTGTATAATTTCGATTTTAACTAGAGATTTTTCTAATAGTTTCTTAATAATCTGCCATAGACACAAAATTATAGATGAGATTCGAGTTTATTCATTTGGTTTGCTTGTATTGTACGCATTGAACATCCATCTGCGCTCTATATTCGCCCCAATGCCGAATAATTCTTGTTTGAAAACAGTAGGGAAACGATTCATTAATGTTTCAATATCTGCAGGTTTCAAATCTTGTTCGAGTTTACTAACATATGACCATATATAGTCTAGACCGGCACCAAATGGATGTACATTCAAAAATGCCGATATTATACCAATCAATTTGGCATCGCATTCATTTAATTGTTCAGCAGATTTCGGCGTTGTTGTTGTTGCTGTTGTTTCACTAGTTGAACCACCAGTATCACTTTCGTTATTTTCGTTATCATCCAGATTTATAATATCTTTATCTGCATGTTTAGTTTCTAATTGTTTGATTTTCGTTTGTAATTCTTTCACTTTTGATTCTTCATCGAATTGTTTACGTTTGGCTTCAATTAATTGATGTTGCATACCTTGCAATGTTTGTTGGAGTAATTTAAATTGTTTATCTTTATCGTCTAATTCTTTTTTATAATCAACTTTCAATACTTCCACCTAGAATTTTATATAGATTATCAAAAATGATATTGGAAATGAATAAAATTCTACTTCATTTTTATATGCTTCCATTTGACAACGTAAATTTTCATTTTCTTCTTTATAATTAACTTTCTCTTCACTACTTAAATCAGTTTTCGTTTTCTTTCTTGATGGTTCATCTTCATCAGACACATCCATCTCATCATCGGCTTTCTCATTTGTTAATTCGTCCAATTGAACATTTTTTATTTCCTGTAAATCATAAAGAAATTTCAATAGAAACATTAACAAATCAAATCGATTGTTGTTAAAAAATGGAAAAGAAAATTGAAAATACTACGATTGTACACAAAAATCACACAGAAAACTATTAGTTTTCATCCAATTACTTACCCTTTGTGTTTATTAAATAATTTTTTTGTTTAAAAAATTCAACAAAAATTCTAAATGATTTTGTTTTTTGATAGAACAATTTATGAGTTGGTTAAGGTAAGTTTTCTCGCCTATAGTAAATTTTACAACAAAACATACCTCTACTAATCCGTCTTCGAAATTTTTACCAGAGAGAAAACAAAATTGATTTTTCATATACATCCGCCCCTCTCTATAGATTATCAAACTTACCTCAACTTACCTCTATAACATAATTCAACTTTTATAAATGCATAAATGATTTGTTTACATTAATATGAAAGACAAATGACCTCGCACTTGTAAATTTCACACAACTATCATTTATTAGATTTATTCAACTGGTTAAATTTTTAATACTTAGAACTTAAAAAATGTGTAAAAGAAGACATGCATACCTTGGAACGAAAAAACGATTGAGAAATTCTCAAGGCTTCAAAATCAAGAGAACAACACACAAAAAAACAAATAGAAATAAACAAGAAATGAATAATAATTTTGAGCCTTCATCAAATTGCACAACTTTCTCAATTTGTTTTTTCTTTAACTTTTTTTTGTTTGGGGGGGGGTTTCTCTTCCATCATCAATCCAAGGTAAATACGTACCATTGACTGCTTTTTCCATGTCTCTATGTTCTTTCTTTGAGCTTTGGTGAAATGGTCCCAAACCTTCTTGTGACAGGCCGCCACGAACAATCGCTCAATTTGACTGACTAACAGGCACACGCAAATATAAGTTAAACGATTGTACGGAAATTATTTTAATTAATTAATTGATTTATTTATTTTTTTACCAAAAAAAAAGTAAATAAACACTATAGCAATTATTTAATTTCAAATATTTACATTGAATAATCTGATTAAGATTAAGAAAAATAGAGATAAGAGAAAAACGGTGGCAACTGCTTATTTCTAATTAGAAATACAGCAGATGAATATATCTATCCGGATATGAAAAGAAAAAATATAGAAGAAAAGATACAAGAGATTTATAGATATATACATCTAGAATTGCCCTTACAAGACCTGGTCCTCTTTTGCAAACATTACCCATTATCTTTATTCTCTTTCATTTTATTTATTTTTCTCCTCTTAGAAAAGATACTTACTATATAAATGGTTGACGTATTTGTTTAAATAAAACGATGGTAAACAAAACAAAACAAGAATTGGTACTTACATTGCAATAAAATTCCCTGCATTCGTCCTTTCATAATTTCTTTGGCTTTCTTCAGTTCATCCTCATATTGGCCTTTTTCATTCAATAAACGCCGTACATGCGAATTTGTCGATTGTATCATTGAATAGAAATTATTCGAATTACGTTTATTGCAATCGCCCCGTTCTAGCCATGTGACAACCACCTAAATGATATCCCAATTAGAAATTATTACAAATTAATGAATTAATTCAATAAAAAAAACCATTAAAGCTTTAGTGAATGTATCGTCTTGTTTGATTTTTTCAGAAATCGCAATCGCCTCATGATCGGTATAATGAACAACTGGCGGTGGTGATGGTGGTCGTAAACGTTCCTCTTCCATACGTTCACGGTGTCTTTGTTCGCGTTGTAGTTGCCGTTGACGACACTCCCACTCGTATTGGTCATCTCTTGCCTTGATTTTTATTTTATTTTTTCAAATTATTAATAAAAATATATAAATGAAACAAACACAATTTTCGCTCTTACTTGTGCATAATCGACATGTAATCGTCCTGTATTTGCCGAATCAGTATTTGAACCTATGCGTATTCGATAGCCCGATAAGAATATGGCAGCATCTACCGATGCTTCATAAACAAATCTGATATGACAGAAATTCTTTTTACTTAGTCTTAATGTTGTTATTTCGCCACAACGTTCAAATACTTCTCTTATAATCTCATCGGTTATATTCTCTGGTAAACCACCAACGAATATTGTACGACAGCCAGGTGGACGTTCACGTGTTGTTGGTGGTGGTGCATTTGGATTTGGTGGGAATAATGTACAACTTTTACAATGTATTATCTCTTTGACTGGATTAATGATTATATTTGGATCTGGCTGTATTATATTCGGATCAGTTGACATCATTGGTGGCATCATACTGTAATTATTTAATGATATCATATTCGGATCCATTATCATATTCATACCAACTACAGGATAGCCCATTCCTTTACAATTAATTAAAAACAAAACAGTAATTGATTAGAGTTAGATTTAGAATAACGTTTAAATTTACCCATCATACCACTCCACACATTTGGTCCTAAATTAGAACCATTCTGTACAGCAATAACATCCTGACTATTTGACATATTCGAATCCGAATCATCTTTATTATTAAATTTATCAGCATCACGTCGATCATTACGTTCATTACGATTACGACGGTCTTTTTTATCATTTGGACTTGAACTGGAATCATCTTTATCATCATTTGATGGACGCATCAGAAATTGTTTGTTACGGTTAAATTCTAATTGTGTTTCACTTAAATTTGTTGAAAACAATGTAAAATCATTTGGATCATTTGGTAGAAAGGACTGTGTTGCTGGTAATACTGACCCATTACCTTTACAAATGGAAAACAAACAACAATTACACCAATCGTTATTGTGCCTTGGTCGAATACTCACCTAAACTTGGATTATTTATAGAGAAACTCATTGTGGTTTTATTCAATTTTCATTTATTATTGCACATCACCACCATCTAATTTGTATTATTTGACAAACAATAACGAAACAAACAACAAAACCTACCATTTTGTTTATGACCAAATCCACCCCAAAAACCAATTAGAAATAACAACACACTTGAATGTCTAATCACAATTTTGTTCTAATAATACACCTCACGGTTTATTTAAATAAACAAATAAATTTGTTTACATTAATCCACGTTTATTTCAATAATTTACAATATTTGTAGCAATTGTATCGACTTGCTTGAAAATCTATCAAATTATTTAGTAAATTCTACTATTAACAGTTGGTGCCACTGATTAATGATTGTCAAATTGACAGGAAACATGAACATTAAGTGCAGCTCTGGTTCGCGCATTTCCAGCAAGTTTTTCAATTTTCATGCAAATATTTCGAATATGTTGCCAGAAATCTGATTGGAAATTGTGTTCGTTATCGATTTGTACGTTTGTTGTTGTTCATTTTTGGCGTATTGACAAATCAATAGATATTTATTTGGGGGAAGCTACAAATAGTGATTCAATTCCACTTGGCATCGAAAAATGGATTTTCTTTATAGGTTAGGTGACGACTTGTTTTAGTTCAATAAATAAACTTTAATTATTAAACAATTCATTCAAATATGTTTGAAGTAACAGATACACAAAGTAAGGGAATAGATCAATTAAAATGATATCAAATTAATGGTTTTCTATTTTCAGAAATCGGTGTTGGATTGGCTGGTTTTGGTATATTTTTCTTATTTTTAGGTATTTTGTTACTGTTTGATAAAAGTTTATTAGCATTAGGGAATGTAAATATGTTCATTTCAAATTTGTATGAATTTCTATTGATTATTGTTGGTTTTTTTTTGTAGATACTTTTTATTGCCGGTTTGGCGTGTGTTATAGGCTTAGAACGAACATTTCGTTTCTTTTTCCAACGACACAAATTAAAAGCGTCAATCTCATTCTTTGGTGGTATAACAATTGTATTATTAGGATGGCCAATCGTTGGTATGTTATTTGAAAGTTACGGTTTTGTATTATTATTTAGGTAAAGTATCATTTTTCACACACGAACACACAAATAATTAATAGATAACATTGTATTGCAGTGGATTCTTTCCTGTTGCAATTAATTTCCTTAGACGAGTGCCACTTTTGGGCACTCTCTTGAATTTACCTGGAATCAGTCGGGTATGTGTGACGGTATCTTCCAAACGTTGTTGTTAAAAATTCATGTTTTAGCTAGTGGATCGATTAGCAGGCGACACGAATAGAACAACAGTGTGATTATAAACAAATTTCTAACGTAAACGTTCTTTTTTCCTAATCGAAATTTCAATCAATTTGCGTCAAATATTGTCAGGTTTGTTTATATTACGAAAAAACAATTCCAAAACTAATCAGATTTTTAATTATGTAATGTTTTCTAATAAAAAAATACAACGTACAAATAATAAAGAATTATTGTTTTTTAAATTGTTTTTAAATTTTCGCTGACAAATAGATCGAAAATTTTTTTTTATAAATGCCAACTAGCAATAATAAATTAACAATTTAAATAAAACACATTATGAAATCGGAAATTACCCAATTTTGATAACAAATTAAATAATTATTGATTAAAACTTAAATTATTCTTGGAATATAAAAATGATGAAAAAACGAATAATTTATTGTGTACGTAAAATAATATGAACACCAGAATCAGTAAAAACAGGCTCAGACAATTCGCCGACTTTTAATGTGAATGATGCCTCTTCAAATGGTTTTTGCATAGCACCACGTTTAAATAAACCTAAATCACCTTCACGTCTAGCTGACGAACAGTCTGAGTACTTCATTGCTAATTCACCGAATGTCGCTTTGCCTTGAACAATTTGCTCGCGATACGCTAAAATATAACGAATTATTAGTGTTATTAGCGAAAATTATAAGACTTATTCATTACATTTAACCAATTCTAATGCTTCTTCTTTAGGTCGTGTGATATTTTCTTCACGCCAAGATGATGGTCGACGTGAATCTTTATGTTTAACTAATAAATGTGAACATTTCACTTGTTCAGGACCACTAGACGATACTTGTTCGGCAGGTTTATCAGGAACATCCCATTGGGATTCTTTCGTGTAAACATTAAGGTAGTAATGCTGACCTGGAAACCAAAACAATTTTAACCTCACAATTACAACAATGAAAAAAAAATCTTTTATATTCTAATACAACAATAATTAATATGGGAAATTGATCTATTCCATCAACAAATAAATCAAAACTATAAACAAACAAATAATTATTTACCTGTTGACCGGCTTAATCGCTTCTCCCACCCAGCAGGTAAATTTGGATCGGCCATTTTCAATTTTCTTTTAGAAACAAATATTTTCTGACAGTTATCAACCATGCGTCACTAGCTTCATTCCAAACGAATTGAATATTACAGCGACAATTTGATTGGTGTTTGAACGAAGACAATAAATTAGCACAACCAATCGATGGATGTATTTTAAGTGAGCCACGTGTAAATGAAGGTTAGCAGGTATTCGCATGAAGTTAGTTGCGAAACAGTTTAATAATCAGCTGGGGCGTTGACAGTTGGATTTTACCTGCTGTTGTTGGTGGCAGCCAGTGATCGTTTAATCGTTGTGTCTGTTTTATTTTTGTTGATAAAAACTCGTCGATAAAGACGCAATTAATTATCGTTTTGTACGAATAATTCGTTGATTTTATCAACGAAGAAGTCGAGTGTAATATTCAAAATAATGAGACTTTAACGGTTTTCTAGTCTGTGGTATGTGATTGTTGTGAAGTGGGTGTATTTTGAGATACAACATTAATTAACACCTGGACATTGAATTCAATCAAAAACACCATCAAAATTGTTAATTTCCAATCATTTTTGTTCCAATGTAAACTGGAAGGTGCTAATTGTTGTCTTTATAAATGGTAAGTACCCAGTTGGCATCTGGTAATTTAAGAGTTTTTTCGAAATTTAAAACATGATGCACACCTGTTTAACATCATCTTCATCGATAGAAATGAGCCACCTGTTGTAAAATTAATTGTTACTATATCGTGTGTTCGTATTATTGCCAGTTTTCTAAATGTGAAAGTATTACAAGAAGGCATAAAGTAGGGCCATCTCTAGAGGCTATTTATGTTTAAATTAATTAATTAATTGGTTTTTATTCAAAGTGATTATATGGTTTTTATAGATGTTGGCGTGTCCCATTTATGAATTGGATTATTTGAAATATTGTTATTACCTTCACTAGATATATGAGTCAGGTATTCTATAATACGAATTTTATCGTGATTAAATTTTAAGATTAATTCATATATGATTAAATCTGTTTGGAATGATGTAGGAAATCATTGATTGTAAACGATGACGAATACGAGAATTTGTGTCATAATATCTACCTTTTTTTTTAACAAAATAAAATAAAACAACACAACAAATATTTGTTTTTTGATAATCTATTGCATTGTTGCATATTTGATTTATTAATGTAATTCGAATGTTTCCATTAAAATTTTTCGTTATTGCAATTAAAATTTCGAGAGTTGTTACAAAATCATTGTAGGTAGATAGTTTTTCTATTGGAAAAAATGACTCATAATAACGGTAGGACAACAACACAACAGGTAGAAAAGGTTAAACCTGCTACCATTATGAAAAACAACAAAAGAATAGTAATTAAAAAATATATAAAAAGTATATATAAATATATTGATTTATATTTCTATACAAATTTCAATTGATATAAATTAATTTGTTGTAATTAAATAGAAATTGTTTGGTCTTCATAATGGGGTCAATAAAAGTACATTCATATTAATTATATCCCATTTCTTCTTTGCCACATAGTTTATTTATCTATTTTATATACAGTTTGGAAGCTGAATAAACAGAGCAAAACTGAATTAATGATCGGTTTTGTTAATTAACAATGTGTCTAAATTGAATAGTTGGTAATTTGCCAATTTGGTATTTAAATTGGAATTCGTATTGTCAATATTTTGTTGTTTTCCCTTGAAATATTTATTAGTCTGCTATTAAATGGTTATTGGGATTCATTGATTTATTTGTTGGGCAATGGGGCTGCATGAGGCTCTAAGCAGCCAAATCTGTGTTGACCACAGAGATTTTTCGTGAATTGGTTGTTTGTGGAGGCTCTTGTGGAAATGGTGTTGTTGTGAGTAATTTGGATGTAATAGAATATCCAGAAAATTAATGTGAATCAATTCGATAACTGTACAAAAACTGAACTGATTTATTTTATTTGTAATATTATAATGTAAAGAAATGTTATATCTTTGGAAAGTTGAAACGTTGAAACTTTTTAAGTTTGTTTGAGTTCGTTAAGTGATTTTTCTCAACAATGGGGAAGTTTACAAATAATGTTTATACAACGTGACCGTTTGATAGTGTGCTCTAGAATTGATTGATAGTAAATTATTTTCTAAATGATATCTACTTAACGGACCTTAAAAAGTCGTGACACTTTCAAATTAACGTTTAGATGTGTTGGTTGAAGACTATTAGAACTCTAGTTTCGTGTTTTTCTCAAATAGAAGTCAATTAGGTGGATGATTGCCACTTAGATGATTGTGATCATCTTGGAGAAATCGCCAAAGTTTTGTTTATCTTTTTCCAGCGTTATTTAGCAAACTAATTACCAAATTTGGTATCCTATTAAAAACCTTCAATACATGGACTCTTCAGGTCAAACTTAGGGAAATCGCAAAAAAAACACATCTATTTCTAATGGATTACTTGGCTGTTAAGAATGGTAGAAGATCACAGGATTTCCATAAAAATTTAAATAAAATTAGTTTGAAAGTTGATTCAAATTCACAATTTATTAGAAAGCGTACAAATAATAAAAACTTGCTATTTATCTAATACTGGAAAGATTCGATATTTTAAAAGCTTTATGTTTATCTAGTTGTTTTTTTTTGTTGTTTAAATTCTCCTAAACTGCAAGAAATTCTCAAAAATTCTGTAAAACTAAACAACAATAGAGACTAATCAAATTTTTTTAGTGCACCGATCAAAATGGTAAATCTTTGGAAATTTTATCAACACAGGGAAAACAGATGATTCTATGAAATATCCAAAGATTTGAAGCATTTTATTATTTCATGGCTCAACCTAACATCTGTGTGCATATATGATTTAATAATTTTGTTATTATATTTTGTGATGGATCTAGTAAAGTTTAATTATACGTATGTATGTATCCATTATGGTAATTATTGTTATTGTTCATCTGACTGAAAATTGAATTGTAGTTCTGAATACGTAAACTTTTGTGAACGAAAGAACCTTTTCAATGGGAGCAAAACATGAACTATCAACATTGTTATATTTCCGTATCCCTAAAGTTCAAACAAGCAGTCTAAAATTAATTACCATTTACAAATTGTTTTAGTAGATTTCAATTTTTTTGTTGCATTCAAACCTTCAACAATGTCTAAATTCCTATCAACCACGTTTCTCACACATTTTTTTGTTCTTATTATATTCGAATTAACTGTATTTTAACACAATTTGCTTATGAAAACCGCACACTTTTTTTGAATAATAGGAGATTCATCGAATAGTTCGTAAAATGTGAAAGTAAATTCTATTGAAAAAAACCTTGGTAAAAGCGTATTTGAATATTCGTAAATATTTATATCATAATAAATGAACATTTTTACATGGATTTGAAGGTATTTTACAGTAAATTCGTGTAATTATTATAATCGATAACAATAGTCCTTGGTATTTGAAGTTTACATATGATTATTTATTTGTGTTATACCAAACTTATTATCTAACGTTCTACTTTATATAAAAACTATGTTGTATGGATGGGTAAATTAGTTTTAAAAATGATTTTTTTATCGACAAATTGGAAAAAAATCCTGTTCTCCATTGACTTTTATTACAGTCATAATCGAAAATCGATAAAGTGTATGTTCGTATGAATAAACTTATTAACATGGAATATATTTACGGAAATTGTCTCATTGTTTAAACGGATGAACGTTATCATATTTAGTTAACACCAACGTTAGCACTATAAGTTTTGACAGATTGTGCCATTTATGAATACACAGAATTAATTTCCTCTACATTCACTGATCTATATTTTTGTATTATTTAATAATTATAGCCCCGCAGTTTAAGAAAGTCGTAATAAATAATAGAATAGCATTTTTAAATAATAGAACATACTAAAGATAGCATTTAGAACATACATTTTTAATGGATAATGATAGACAGATTTATAAATATTTGTTGTATTACTAATTGAATTATTCATTCCAAGAATCAATTTGTATTGAAAATTTACATTTGAAAAGGGTTGACTGGTTACATTATTTAATTATAAACAATTTGTGTGTATTTCCATGAATTGTTTAACCTAAATTTATTATCAAAACAAAAACATTGCGGTGTTATATTTCATAACAGATTTATTGATGAAGGAGTAAATTTGTAAAATATTGCTAATATTGCAAAAACTTAGAATTCTTTAAATAAATGAAAAAACGCTTGTACAACAATTTATAACATACAGTAACACTTCTTTCTGTTACGTTTCCTATTTGATGCGAATCTTCTCATTTTTACTCTTTCTTTATCACTACAATTAATAGAGAATCCTCGATTGTTGCTTCCACAAATACAATTACACTCGATCATCTATAATCGCCGCAAAACTTCGTAAAAGATGGGAGTTCTGTTGCAGTCTCACATAAAATTTAAAACTCAAACTATTTGAATGAATATTTGGCATGCCAAGAACGATACATACACACAACATCCAATATATAGAATCTAACTTTGTTACAAAAACTTCTTGGCAATATTAAAGGAACTTTTTTAATTTTGTACTTAAACTTAGATCCATTTTGGATTTCATGAATTCTTTTTGATAGAACAGTTCGTGATTCGTCAAACAAATGCTGGTTTAAAATAATTGTTGTTTATTATATTATTTCAATGTTTGAAATAATTGCTAATAATAACAATAATCTTGAAATATTGAATCGAATCCAAGAATTTCACAATTGTTGGAAATCGTTTATTAAGAAAATATTGAAAGTTATATTTGTATTGGGTCATAGATAACTGGTATAATAAAATACAATTAATACGATTTTCTTTGAACTTAATGAGAAAAGTTTCTCTATGTGTCTAACAATTGTTTTATTTTAATTGAAAAAGTTATTCATAATTAATGGTTTCATCAAAAGTAAAACACTTTCATTAACATTCATTGTTCGTTCGTAAATCGCGTTTTAGAAGAAGAAGAAAATCATTTTCTATTGTTTGTTTTTGTTGTTATTTGATAAATGCATTCTAATTTAAAATGTTCATTAACGAATGTCCTGCTTTAGTGTTGGTAAAGCTTTAATTGGAAACAATAAAGTATGAGCAACAGTTTTACGCGTTTTAATGTTGTAACATTTGTGAATTATAATGCCAAGGATGTTGTAGTCCAAAGCACATGTTACCATTTGTTTTGCCGTAATAAAAATTTCTGAAAGGGATTTCAAGACAAGTCATATCAAATGACCAACATTCAATTAGATAAAAGAATTGGCAGTAAGGGCTCCTGTACGTAGACTAACAATAGAAAGACGGATGAACAGCTTTCCTTTTTTTGTTTGCGTGTCACCGAAATGAATCTGTTTTGAAAAGATTTTTAACACTAGGAGCAGCTTACCTCTAATTGAATGATAGATGCTCACCTACACCATCGACACTCTTACAAATTGAAAGAAAAACCAAGTCTAAGCATCCAGATACTCTTTGATTCAGGCGTGGGCAACCGTCGAATGAGGAGGCCCACGACGGTATCGAATCCTACTATCTAGCTACCTAAAATATACAATTAAATTTGAAAATTGATTAATCTTAAATTAATTTTATAATGTCCCTTTAACGAAAAAATGTTTCATCACTATAACGCAAAACCCCATTCAGCATTTCTTACTCAAAGAAAATTACTGAACCCCGAACGCTATGACTTACACCTATGGACTACCACCTTTTTTTTCTTTTCTAATAAAGGTATAAAACCTATGCATAATTCAATAAAAAAGTTAGAAGTGTTTAAGAATATTTGTTTGTTATCTCTTTTAAGTTGGAATATCTGTAGTTTTGCTTTCAACGAAAATAAATATAAATGGAAAACTACTCGAATTTAAATTCAATATCTGGTTAAATAATAAACCAACCATACATACAGTTAACAGTTTGAATACCTATTAATCTAATTTTAGTTTTTTTAATTTTATTTATATACCGATTTTATGTATTTACAGGTCTGGATTTAATTAATCTGGACATTGATCTTCAACAGTGGCCTGCTATCAAGTAATGGAGGCTTGTACCATATGGCAATGCCTCCATTTGTCATGAAAATCGAAACACCATCTTGTATAAAAACAGCTACTAATCCTAACACTATTAATAACAACAACAACAACAATAATAATAATAATAATATTATTAGTAATAACGCTAGTTGGGCAGAATTAGAATTACTTGCCAAACTGGAGGAAGCTAATCGTTTATTTGAGTCCGATGCAAAGTCACTCAATTCATTGGGTGGTGCATCGGGCCATTCTCGAAAAAGTTCTGATACATCTCAAGTTTCACTGAATTCAGGTAATCAATTAATAAATTAATAATCGAATTACAACAATTAAGCAACGCAACTTTTTATAGGTACAAGTTCTACAAATGAACGTACTGAGAATGGTGGTGGTTTTGGTGAGGAAGATCTTTGGACATTATGGGGACATATTGTAACTGATTGGGAAAATAATTGGAAGAAACAAAATTGTCAAATTAAAGAACTTGTACGTCGTGGAATACCATTACATTTCCGTACAATTGTATGGCAATTGTTGTGTAGTGCAGCTGATGCCCCAGAAAAGAAACTTTACGCTGAATACATTAAAGTAAATCAACTGTTATAAATGTGAAACATTTATTAATAAATAAATTTCAGACCAAATCACCATGTGAAAAGGTGATACGTCGTGATATTGCTCGAACATATCCTGAACATGAGTTTTTCAAAGAAAAAGATGGCTTAGGTCAAGAATCTCTTTTTAATGTTATCAAAGCATATTCGCTGTATGATCGAGAAGTTGGATATTGTCAAGGTTCTGGTTTTATTGTTGGCCTACTATTAATGCAGGTAAATTCATAAACATTTTGAACAAAACAAGAAAGAGTTTTAAATGATTTTTGTTGTAGATGCCAGAAGAGGAGACGTTTGCTGTTTTAGTTAAAATCATGCAGGATTATCGTATGCGTGATATGTTTAAACCTAGTATGGCTGAATTGGGTTTATGTATGTATCAATTAGAAAATTTAGTTGCTGAATATTTACCAGATTTAAGTCAACATTTCCAATCACAAAACTTCCATACATCAATGTATGCATCGAGTTGGTTTTTAACATTATTCACAACAGCATTATCTTTACCATTAGCATGTCGTATTATGGATGTCTTTCTATCTGAAGGTATGGAGATTATTTTCAAAATTGCATTAGCTATGTTAATGTTAGGTAAAGATGAGTTGATGTCATTAGATATGGAAGGAATGTTGAAGGTAGGTATTCGATTTTGGAGAATAATTGAAAATCATTGGGGATTTTTTATTTTTAGTTTTTCCAAAAAGAATTACCACTATTAGCTGAAAATGATCCTGAAGGTTTAATGCGTTCCGCTTATAATATCAAATATAATGCTAAAAAAATGAAGAAATTGGAAAAAGAATATAATGTTATAAAAACGAAAGAACAAGAAGAAATGGCAGAATTGAAGGTAATTGAAAACAGACAAAAATTCAATACAATTTCAAATATTAAATTGTAGAAATTACGAACTGAAAATAAACAATTAAGACATCGTTGTGAAATGTTAGAGGAGGAGAGTAAAGCATTAGCTGATCGTTTAGTACGTGGACAAGTTAGTCGTGCTGAAGAGGAAGAAACAACATTTGTTGTACAAAGAGAATTGGATGCTCTACGACACACACATTTAGAAACTACACATCAATTAGCATTGGCAAATGAGAAAATTCGATCACTATCATTAATGATGGAAGAAACGGTAAATTTCTTTATTTATTTGAATTTTTCTTATCACTGACTGATTAATAAAAATTGATAGCACACATCCAGACAGTCATCAATTGAAGAAATATCTTTAAAACAAGAACAATTACAACAACGTGAAGAGATGATTGAATGTCTTCAAGAAGAATTGGTGAAGGTACGATTAAGGGAAGCAGAGAATGATGCACTAATACGTGATTTACGTGCCAGAACACATGAATTAGAAGCTGATAAAAAGACATTACGTGAAATAACACCGGATAATAGTGTTGCCCATTTACAAGAAGAATTAATTGCTGTTAAATTACGTGAAGCTGAAGCAAATTTATCATTGAAAGATTTACGTCAACGTGTATCTGAATTGAATACACAATGGCAACGTCATTTACAAGAACATAAGCATGATCAAAATTCATCATCATCATCATTATCATCATCATCATCACATTATAATCAAGATGCATTAAGTACACCAAAAAAATTATTATTTTGGGAGAATCGCAATAATGAAATACAAAAATTAGAAGATGAATTAATGACAACACGTATACGTGAAATGGAAACATTAACGGAAGTTAAAGAATTACGTTTAAAAGTGATGGAATTGGAAACACAAGTACAAGTTAGTACAAATCAATTGCGTCGGCAAGATGATGAAATTAAAAAACAAAAAGATGAATTAGAAAAAGCTGAATTAAGAGATCGCGAAGCTGCTGCACGTTTATTAGATGAACAACGACATTATGCTGATTTAGAAAGTAAAATGCAAGATAAACTAATGAAAGCCAGAATTAGTGATACGGAAAAGACACAAGCTATTGCTGAATTGACACAGAAAATTAGTCAATTAGAAATGAAGGTATAATCATATCTTTAAAACTAAATATGTATTTATTTATGTATTCATTTAAACTGTTTAGAGTCAAGAGATTGCTACCGAAGGTGAATTACGAATTCATTCAGTTGATGATAGTGATCGTGTCCGTGACTTACAAGATAAAGTTGCTGATTTACAAGCTGAGGTAATTTCATATTATTTTGCACAAAAAAATTCATTGAAAAACATCAAGATTTTTCCGTAAACATATCTCTAAATGAAGGTAGTAGTATTATGCTAACGTAATTTGTTCAGTTCCCCACGCCTATCACAAGTCCGGATACTGAGCCTTGGAAATGGCTCGAGTAAGTTACTAATCTAATTAATTGAACGTGTATTTTTTCTTTTCATTTTGAAATGAGTAGCTTAATAGCTGAAATAAGTTTTGTTGTGCATGAGAAATTAAAATTAAAAAACGAAATATCCTCTATAATTGTTTAATGTTTTTCTTCTTTTTTGATTTTGGAATTACTAAAATCAATCGATATTTTTTGGCTGTAAATCGTGATTATTTAAAATAAATAATTTGTTTTGATTATTGTATTTGTCGTGGCGGTTATTTTGTAGAATTTTTCGAAAGGAATGCGTAGAAATGATATGAAAATTCCCCAATTTAGCTTGTTGTTCCTGTAATTGTTGAAATTCCGAACAATTTTTTTGTTGTTCTGTTACAAAGTAATTGAATTAAATTTTGAATTATTTAGATCTTGAGATTGGAATCGTTTCGACAACGTTCATTTGGCAAAGATCATCGTTTACAATCACAACGATCATCATCAATAGATAGTAGTGAAGATGATGCAAAAATACGTATCGATGATCCATCATTACGTTTGACCATTAATGATACATCGTCATCACCAATTTCCAAGTCTGATTTTCCCGATTTTTGTAATAATTTAAGTAGTATTGATGGTGGTAATAAAACAGAATTGGAATTAGATACAAATAATTGTAATAATGTTGTAATTGTAGATTTATCTAATGATGGTAAATGTATTGCCAACATTTAATTTTCTCATTTTATAGGGGTATGAATTTTCCTATTTGTATGATTATTATTATTTTAAACAGTCGCAATAGTAATTTTATTGGAATTAATTAAGGGATTCTGATAAGATTGGTGCTGGATGAAATTCTTTTAAATTAATTAATTAATTAATCGATTATTTCTCAGGTGTGAATTTTATTTCAAACAAATTGAGAAATAATTTAAAAGCATCAAGCTTGCAATTGCGCCACTCTGTGATTCTTATTTTTTTGTAAAGCATTTATTATAATTGTAGAGAAAAACAAAACCATTCTATAATTGTTTGATTTTATTTTATTATATTATTATATACTTTATAGTTGATGCTTTTATTTTATTCTATTTTTGTAATTTTTGTATTGCTCAAAATAATTCTTAAATTGTTGAGAAATAATTAATTTTACAAAATCATTTATCGAACTGTTTTTTTTCCATTACTGTCAAAAGTAGAAGAAAAGGCAGGTCCTTTTTTTCTTCATATTTTTTTGGTATTTTTAGTATTATTTTCATGGTGTCTTGTGATCATTATATGCATTTTACATATATATTTAAGTACTTAATTGTTTTAGCGTCAATTTATAGCCCGAAAATTATCAATAATTCTTAGAATAATTGTAGCACAAATAATGTTAGTTTGCATTGCAATAAAAACAAACCTAAAATGTATTTGAAAATGAGTGAATTTCGTAGATTTAGCTGGTTTATATTTTAATTATATGTGGTGAGATTTTCTACGTTGGTATCGTTGGTGCTTTGTGATTTGATATTTTACCAAAATATGGATTTTTGAATAGAAATCATCTCGAAAATACTCTCTTCTATATAGTCAAGATTCTATTAATAGGTCGAATAAATAAATGGTTTCTTCGTTTCATTCAATATACAATACAAAATTTTTATTATCAATCAATCTTATCTGTAGTTATTTATTTTATTTTTTATTTAATTATGTTGTTATTTTGTAATAATCAGTAATAAAGAAGTAAACTTAGAACTAATAATTAGTTGTGTAAATTTCCCTTAAATTCACTATTCAAGTTCGATATTTAACACTTAAAATAAAAAATACCATTTTTGAACTACTAATGGATTTAACGGTTATTGTTGAACATTGATTGTCTACCATTAACAAATTTACTCATTTAAGATACACGTCCGAACTAAGGCTTCACATACAGAATACGGATCGCAATTCGATGATGGTCGTCGATCTTCTAAATAACCTTTCTTCTCTTCAGCACATCCACGCGGTATACGAATACTACAGCCTCGATTAGCCACACCTGTCGCATCACAACAACACTATAATTTGAATATCAATTGATAATGATTAAAATTACCTGCACTGAAGTCATGAATTGATGATGTTTCATTTCGGCCAGTTAAACGACGTTCATTATCTTTGCCTCCTCTAGGATCATACGCTTGAATATGTCGCAAATGATTATGTCTTAATTTTTCTATAGCTGCTTCGATTTCACTGAAATTTTATAATATCATAACAATGTTTATTATTAGGTAAAGATTCAATCTTACACAATGCCATTTTCTTCTCTCATGGCTTTTGTTGAGAAATTCGTATGGGCTCCGGCACCATTCCAATTGCCTTCCACTGGTTTTGGATCAAATGTAACAACAACACCGAAATCTTCAGCAATTCGATGTAAAATATAACGTGACATCCATAATTGATCACCGATTGCTATACCTTCACATGGACCCACTTGGTATTCCCATTGGGCTGGCATCACTTCAGCATTTGTACCAGATAGATTAATACCAGCATACAAACAGGCATTATAATGTGATTCAACAATATCTCTAGCGTACACTTTATTGGCACCAACACCACAATAATAGGGTCCTTGTGGTCCTGGGAAACCATTTTTAGGCCAACCTAACGGTCTCAAATCCATATCTAAGAGTGTGTATTCTTGTTCGATACCGAACCATGGATGATGGTCTTTAGCAGCTTCCATTGCTTGCTTGCATGTGTATCGTTTATTCGTTTCAGTTGGTGTATGATTATATTTGTATGTGTCACATAATATTAGCTTATTATTGTCTCTTGTAAATGGATCGTTGTATATAGCGACTGGATAAAGGTGTGTGTCGGAGTTTTTACCTTCCGCTTGATAACATGAACTACCATCATAATTCCAAATTGGTAATTCTAGAATTTTAACAAATGTTCATAAACTGCTTAGAATTGGTGTATGGATATACAGAAAATTACCTTCAGGTTTTTGAGGAAGGAAATCTAAAGTTCGTGTTTTGCCACGTAAATGTTCACCACTGCCATCAATCCAAATATATGTGGCTTTCACTTTCCCACTAGGTGTTGGTAAACTCATATAACGTTCATAAACAGATTTATTTAACACCGCATTGGGTGAATGCTCTAAAGTGTGATTCATTCTCTATAATTATAATTAAAAGAATTAAACAAAATTATAACTATACGCCATATGCAATCGGTTGAATAATGATTTTCGGAAGGGATCATTTAAATAAATTATTTCGAAATTATCAATTTGATAAAGATAATAATAAATTCTTTGTTTACTTCATAATATTTGTTTATTATTATTATTATTTGTTTTTATATCTAAATTCGATGTTACATTCATGTTAATTATGTTTAAATAATTACAGTTATACTGATGATAAGAGACTTTCAAAAATTATTGAATGACACTAAAAATAAACCGAAATGCTATTAATATGAATTTCTTTTATAAATATAATGCATTAGAATATATTGTCAGTATATGCAAGCCAAAAAAATGCAACAAATTACTGGATAAAGTCCAACATTCATTATTTTACCATTCTGTTTCAAGGCAGAAAAAAATATACATATCCATATAGAAATCAGAGGGATTTGAGTTGAAAATTCTACAAATTGTTATTGTAAAACCGATTGTTGTCTGTCTTAAAAGTTTATTACGATTTGACCGGTTTCGACCCACAACAGTGTTACCACTGGAGCAGTATTACATCACAAGTCAAGCCCCGTCCAGATCTATCGAACGACCACGAACGAATGGGTACGAAGGGTAATAAATAAATCAACGATTACAAAAAAAATGATGGGAATGGAAGCAATCGTAAACGAAACGGATCGGACTTCAAGCTATTCTATCGTGTTCGCATTGCCCTAAACACTATGTGTACATCTCCGTTTGTACCAATTCCATCGTGTTGGTTCGATAGATGTGGACGAGAAATTTGCCTTCTGTATGGAAAATACTTGCCCATGTTGTTAACAATGAAATAAGTTGATGAGAAAACATACGCGAATGTTAAAAATACTACGATAATTAATCGTTTAGATAAGAATTTTTGAATATTTTTTTTTAATAATGACTAACGTCATTGCTTGCTAAACTGACCCCTTGGGTCGCAGAATCTTATCTAGGAGGATCGTAATAGAAAGAAATCCAACAAACAAACTCTGAAATAACCATATACAATTATTATTATGTTTCTACAAAAACATAGTCGATTATGATAAATAAATGTAAAAGTACCTAAAGACATATACTCAAATAGATACGAATAGGTAATAGGCACGCATTTAAGGTCGATTCACACATGTTAGTGTGTTTCAGTGGCGATGTCGACACATCAGCAAATAATTCACTTTCTACTCCTCGATAAACTTGTTTATAGCGATCATAATTTCTACTTATACGTATATTTCGTGTTAACTAATCCATATTGGAGCGTCCACAAATAGCCTATTTAAAACAATTAATTCAAGTTTAACAGTACGGACAGAATACTATCTAACAAAGTACACTAATAAGAAGCTCAAAATTTACATTGCGGTTTCAGAATATGTTGGAAAAATTGGGAATTTGTTCAAACATTCGCATGCAAACGAATAACTTACCGTTCACAAAGAAAATGATCTATTTTATACGTCGTATTTCACTATTTCTAACCGTTTACAAGTGTTACGATATTACAATAGAAAAATCGTATTTATATCCGACTCACGCAAAAACAGCGGATTATTTTAAAGTCGACCAGATGACATTATAATTAAAAAGATTACATAATTTAATGTTAAACGTTGTCGTAGTATTTTATTGGTTTCTTGTAATATTGTGATGCTTTATCAAAGGTAATTTTCAGTTTGATATAGTTCAAGATAAGTCCCTGATCAACAACAAATCTAAGATAAGTAGAATAAACAGATTAAACAATAAAAAAATATATGGAAAAATCATGTAACAATTATTACAAGGCACAAATGAATGATTGCATTAAACATGTAACAATAGCTTTACATAAAAAATTTACTTAATAAACTACTACTTACTATTTGGCGTATTCGAATGTTGGTTGTTTTTTAATTGGTTAAACACGACTTGTTTCCAAATAAACGTTTAAAACTAATATAACTACGGGAAATGTGGATCGTAACGTGTCTATCTGTATATTTGCACAACGATTCACTCTATTCTATAGTAGAAATATCAACTTGTTTACAACCTGAAGGCGATTAAAAAACGACGTCATAATATGTAAAATACCAAATCATTATGAAAAAAGTCAAGGAAAAAAACAAATCAATCGGATGTGGCGTTGTATTTATCATGCAAATTAGAAACGACATTATTCACTATTTGTAAGCATTTTAAAATTACGATTTCGTTCAGATCTGTTGTTAAATTGCTTAATGGATATCGGACTGTATACGTAAAGATCGTAACCGGATCCACCTATTTCGCTGTTTGATTATGTTGGAATGACTTGCACTACCATCCAGTTGGAGCATTGAATGAAGTCACTCACCACCATTCACTGTTGCAGTAATAAAAACACATATAAATAAAGTCAATGGCATTCTTAAGTATTTATGTAAGCTTGAGTGGCCAATTGCTTCTATTCGTTAAGTTTCGAGCAAAACGCTTGTCGAATACGTAAACTCACACAAATATTAAGTGATCTTGAAAAAAATATAACAACACACTTGGAATAAATAAAAAATTCTTGTTAATCCAATCAAATAGGTGTAACAACTAAGCGATTAATCAAGATAAAATATAGATGTATTTATTTTTTTCTAATAGACATTATAATATGGAATCACAACATAATTATCAATAGTCATCATTAAATCTTTTCTTCTTATTTTATATAATATTTAATATTAAGGAGTCTACATACACACATATAACTACTGAATAGTGAAATTTCCCATCAACCGATATACTGCAAACAGTCCATTAATAATTCTGCTATCACTATCAATTGATATAATTATATATACTTTTCTTTTGGATAAATCTTCTCTACGCAATACTACACATTCATAATTAAAACAACAACAAAAGAAAAACGCAACAAAACAAGAGAATTTAAAAATTGAAATCTAAACAAATAAAAACATTTAACAACAATTAAAAAAAACCGCGTTGTGTCTTCATAAAGCAATGTTGTAATAAAAAAGTTTTTTCTTTTTGAAACAGTAAAAATCCCAAATATCTAGTTTTCAGCTAAAGTCGATCCAAATTAATTGATACATAAATACAAAACTATTTAATAGTCACTTTAATTTTAATTCCATCTATCATAAACAATTGTTAAATTTATTCAAAACTAGATATGTTGAAATTTCTATTAATTATAACTAAGAATTACGTATATAGAAAATAAATTTTTGACTTGTTTAATATCCTAGGCACATACATCAAATGTTTCTATTTAAATTTAATTATTCGTCCAATATACATGTTCTGACTAATGCTTCACATACAGAATATGGATCGCAATTCGATGATGGTCGTCGATCTTCTAGATAACCTTTCTTGTCTTCAGCACATCCACGCGGTATACGAATACTACAACCTCGATTAGCCACACCTGTCGCATAATAACAACATAATTATTATTTCAATATCATACATAATTGAATGATTGAATTTACCTGCACTGAAATCATGAATTGATGATGTTTCATGTTTGCCAGTTAGACGACGTTCATTATCTTTTCCACCTCTAGGATCATACGCTTGGATATGTCGTAAATGATTTCGGCTCAACTTATCAATAGCCTTTTCAATTTCACTACAATTTTTTGTTTTTTTTTTAATTTTATCATCATTGAAAATTCAGATTTATTAAAAGTTTCTTACATAATACCACCGTCTTCTCGCATGGCTTTTGTTGAGAAATTCGTATGTGCTCCGGCACCATTCCAATCACCATCAATTGGTTTTGGATCGAATGTAACCACAACACCGAAATCTTCAGCGATGCGATGTAAAATATAACGTGACATCCATAATTGATCACCGATTGCTATACCTTCACATGGACCCACTTGGTATTCCCATTGGGCTGGCATCACTTCAGCATTTGTACCACATATATTAATACCAGCATACAAACAGGCATTATAATGTGATTCAACAATATCTCTAGCGTACACTTTATTGGCACCAACGCCACAATAATAGGGTCCTTGTGGTCCTGGGAAACCATTTTTAGGCCAACCTAACGGTCTCAAATCCATATCTAACAGTGTGTATTCTTGTTCGATACCGAACCATGGATGCTGATCTAAAGCAGTATCCATTGCTTGCTTACATGTGTAACGTTTATTCGTTTCAGTTGGTTTATGATTATATTTGTACGTATCACATAATACTAATTTATTATTGCCCCTTGAGAATGGATCGTTGTATATAGCAACTGGATAAAGATATGTATCGGAATTTGTACCTTCTGCTTGATAACAAGAACTGCCATCATAATTCCAAATTGGTAATTCTAGAATTTTAACAAATGTTCATAAATTGTTTAGAATTGGTGTAAATATAGAAAATTACCTTCTGCTTTTGTAGGAATGAAATCTAATGTGCGCGTTTTGCCACGTAAATGTTCACCACTGCCATCAATCCAAATATATGTGGCTTTCACTTTACCATCAGGTGTTGGCAAACTCATATAACGTTCATAAACAGATTTATTTAACACCGCATTGGGTGAATGTTCTAATGTATGATTAGGCATATTCTATAATCAAAAAAACAAACAAAAAGAATATTTAATATTAAAGCGTAATAAAATCATAACAAAACATTCATTATTCGTACAATAGCCTTTAAAATGACGATAGATTGCTGCGTAGTTTTAAGAGGGAATTCCTGATAAGATGTACGAGGCTGCATAAATAAAACGTGATATTACACAAAAATTCTACATTAATAAATCGTTGATAAAATCGAGAGCACGTGACGTGTGGAAATATACATTTAATTATGCTATCAATTGAAATTTTTAAGCTATATTGACCAATTTTAATTGATAACATTATTATTATACGAAAAAGACATATTTAATTATAAGAAATTAGTATTTTAAATAATAGATAAACATATATCAAAATAAATGTTTCCTCATTTATTTCAATAAACAATCCACCCCAGTCTGGTTGATATGATTTAACCGTAATTGGGATAATTAGGCATAAATAAACATTTATTATGTGATCATTTGTTGAAAGGAAAAGTGAGAGAATTGAGGCTGTGAAAATAGAACTTTCAATTGACAGTTTCTAAAATAGTTGTTTAGAAAAAATGGATTTTTTTTGTTGGCAACACATCTTAGCTTGTTGGCGTTTTGAATCATCGTAGAATAATAAAAAAAAACAACATCATTATGAAAAAATAACAAAACAGCAATTAAAGAAAACGTTAATGTAAATGAGCAGTTTCATGATCGTTTAGATTGTCGTTTCTATGCTGCAATTTCAATTAAGTTTCTGTTCCAAGTAATGAAGCTGTATATTTGTTGTACTGTTCCGGACAAATTTCATTGACGTTTCACTTGTAAACAACTATTTTTTTTTGTCGTAATTGATCCTGTATTTTTTGAAACGAAATAATCGGACAAAGAACGATAAAATTTAAGTACTATTAATTTTTGATAATTTAAACGAAACTATTGAATAGTTGTGGGTGTTCACCGCATGATTGTTTAGATTTTTGCGATATTCATAGTTTGTCTGGGAAACATTTTTTCCCTCATATCCTCAAACTTAACACTAACAACACACGTGTTGTATTTTGTTTATTTTCTATTCTTAATCGATACCTTTATTAAATAGAAGAGCAAATGATGTGAAAAACAGGATGTACATTGACTAAATATATAAATGACAATATTGACCCCTATCTCTGACTCTATATCATCAAATACGTGTTTACTCTGTTTCTCTCACGTTTTTTTCGTTCTCTTTTTAAAAGATACTTCCGCCTGTATTACCAGTTGATTTTTTGTTTTAATTTTTCACGAACAGTCTGCATGTTTCTATTTTGTTAATTGCCGGACTACTGCATAGTTAAAAAAAAACAGTGGCGTATTAAACATAAACTGGATGCTAGTCGCTGAAGATTGTCGCGGCGTCCAAATTTTCTTTATTTTATGATAATCTGAAGAGATCAAACAACATTCGGAAGCAATTTATTGGGGAATAGTCCCTGAGCTTGGGACCATAAACGTGCGCATCTTAAACATTGTTCTCCAACAAATATGATCAAAAATGTACACTGAAAGAATTAAAGGATTTAAAGGATTTCTTACTTGATACGGTAATGTGTTTATAAACGATAGCTGGGGGGGGGGGTACCTGTTGGTGGAGGCGCCGGAATTTGCCGTTCTTGCATAACACCTCTCTGACCACTAACAACAATTAATACTCCAACGTGTCTTCCATATGATAATTCTATACATAAGGCGTTATATACACGTATGGCAAACAAAATAGGAACATAAGACGAGAGTGTGATGTTTATAAAAAGGTCTGAGTGTGAGTGGTGCTAGCAGCTGCAATTTTTAACCCCTTGACCATCTATTTTCAATCTATCTTGTTCTAATTTATGCAAAAGCCGTAATGGTGGTGCTAGTATTCTTTCCAAATACATTCAAAATGACTATACAAATACTTTGACACGCTATTAAAAATATATGAATTCACATTTACAGGCATCAATCATGAATGACGTGCTTAATCCTTAAAAATAATCTAATCAATAAGAAATCAATTGTCCTCATTACACCTGTTGTGTGATCACACCGGTGAACTATGAGATCTAATCAATAATAAATCAAGTGCATCAATTTAATACATGTTTGTCGTAATCAATAATGTACGTGCTTATTAAATAATACAAAAATTTAATGTTAAAACCACTTAAACGCAGATTTTTATAATTTAAATCTACAACTGTTGAGTGTTGATTGAAAATATGACGATTGTTGTTTTATTTTTTAAATTTGTTTTTCCACACTTGATTAAACACTCAAGAGAATATTGTTTGTGATTTTTGTTTTGTTTTAATTATTTGAATATTTTATAGATAAGTGGTAATTTTAACGAATTCAAACCAAATTCAATGTTATAGAAGAAATGCAATTAAGAAAACGTATGTCGATGCTTGTATCGTTGATCATATGTAATAACGCCATCTATATTATTTTTAATTAACGATCCTAACAAGATAGAATAATTTTTTTTATCTCAATTTTAATAAACAAATTTGAAAACATTTCAAAGCCACCATCTCAGACAGCTTGTCTACCTTCCGTTCAAATCTTCTGTGCAGATTAAATTCATTAATTAATTATCTAGTTCAATATTTTAGTTATGGTTTGTTTATATAATAATTCACTAGTGGAGAATTGCCTAGATTAGAATAGAAATTATACAAAATATATATATATATATATATATATATATATATATATATATATATATAACGAATAGATTAATTAATTAAACAATTGAGGTCGGAGTACTTGTTACATCACATTATAAATCCATTTAATAATAATTATTTGCTTTTCAATTGTAAGAAAGTTATGATAATGTCAATACACCCAAAGCTAGACAAATAAAACAACAAATTCGTTGTATTTTTCCATAATTTTTTGATGATCATGTTCTGACCTCGTGTTACAATTATTTATAAAACAACGCGAGGCACCGGTGGTAGAGCATCACCACTAAAGGATTTCCCTATATCGCAATCTCGAAAACAACGAATTAATAACGATTAATACATGAATATTTACGAACACGTGGAAAACGTCCACATTTACATATGCATATATACGATTAGTATGTTTATCAAAATATTGACGAAATTTCTCATACCGCGATTAGCAATAAATATTAATAAACAAAACAATTATAATTTTTTGTTTTAAAGAACAAACTTACCATTTTGAACCGTTTTTTATTGTAAGTTGGTTAAAACTGTGGAAATTTGTTAATAAATGTTCGGTATTTATACCCATCGTTTAGGCCAAACAATGGAATATTTAGGTGTTAAACCAATATAGCAAGTGATTAGATTACCTGTAATTTGGTGTTGATCGTTTGTTTGTTCGATATATTAACACGTGCTTAAATCGAATTTGATGTACGATTCAGAAAATCAATTTTTGAATTTATTACTATTTGTAATTAAATATTATAATTATTTTATTGCATCAATTGGACAATTATAGCAGAACTTTCATTTAATCTTATCATTTTATGATAATAACAAATCAAAATCACTGAATGAAAATGTGACGAATTTCATCAACAATTAACTATAGAAAAAAAAACATTCTTGATAATTCCAAGGCGTTAGAAGAGATTTGATACAAAAAAAAATCATTAGAAAAACAAAATTGCATCACTTTGTAATTGGGCATTTTTTTTTGATCTTCCAAAAGAAATATGTTAGTGTCAAAGGACTTCAATTGGAATGTTGTTCGCGAAACATAATGGAACTTTCACTTTTCAAATAACAACAAACAAACCTGGGGGCGATCAGAGATATGTAATTGAAAAAAAAGAGAACAAACAAAACCAACAACAAAAAAAAAACGAAGAATCGTCATCATTTGCCAAATATTTAAATTTACAAATGGAAAAAAACCAGAAAACCGCAAATTGAAGAATTAATTTACTCACTAGTCTGAATAGAAATGTTCAAATATTATAAATAAATAAAGACGAGACAATGTTTAATTTGAAAACCGAGTTGTATCTGGTTATTTTCTTATTGTGTTAATTATTTTCAATACAATTACAACGAACATGTGAAAATTTGAAAGACAACATTGATTAAACAGGTAAATAAGACAATAATATTGACAAACAAAGGACTGACTTTGAAACAACAGGATTTCCTTCAAGAAAATTGCAATTTCCAGATAAATTTAATACAATTTTGTCCTAATAAAGAAAAACGAAAATCGATAATACGAGGCGAATTCAACGAAACGCATTGTTGATGGTTTTGCTTTGTTTCACCCAACACAAGTTTAAAGGAACTCACCTAGAAAATCAGCTGTGTGCGTTCTATGTGGTTATAAATAAAAATAAAAGTGTTCGATATATGTATTTTCACTACGTTATGATAGCAGCCATACAAACACTGTACAGATGAATTAATCGTCGACTCCCTTTATGGACTTCATTATTCCCCTCTTGTGGACGACACATGCGCTTTATTTGTAGTAAATTAATTTCGAAAAAAAATTATTCTAGCCACAATTTTGTGAACAATAGAAAAAAACAATACATGCCTGTGGAAACAGAAAAAATAAATAAGATAGAACAAAAGGAACACGCTATCATTGTTGGTTTTATCAAGGTCAAAATTCAAGGGGCATATCAATAATTAATCACTAGATTAGTTTCGATTTGTTGTTGTTGTTGTTATCGTCAAATATACATATGAGATTCTTGTTTTGTTCTCCTCTGTTTGAACAATTATTGTTAATTGACATCGATGGATATTATGCGACATCTAAATTTTAGGAAAAAAAACAGTTAATGAGCATAATTATCCAAAACGGAAGATGAGAGTTGAAATGCAATTGTAGTTTATTTCAAATTACTGTTAATTGTCTATTTAATTGTATAAATTAATACCAAGTATAAACAACAAACACTTTGTGTATGTTTGTGTTTTTTGTCTATTGCCGAAGGGCGTCCTTATGATAGTTCACTATAATGATACAAATTATAGATAATTTGTTGAATCAATAGAGAATATAATCAATATTAACAAAATAAATGCATGTATATTTCTAAAACAGATCATTACCAAATTAAACATAAATTGTTTATATCCTTCATTTTACAATTGTCGTAATATCACCATCGACAATTTAGGGGGGTAAATAGTTTGCGTGTTGCTATGAAAACTACTCAATTAGATTCAATAATACATACATTCGTGTCCTCTTTATCATTCATTTTTTTATATAAGAATAAATTATCCATAATTGTTACAGAAAAAAAAACAACTCGAATTATTTTCCATTAAACTACAGTAGTTCTGATGAAATCATTTTATAAAGACTTGCAAACTTCCATTAATTTATAAGGATTTGATGCTGTTATAAATGCTAATTGTTCATCTTGTCCTGGATTTGGTGCAATCCAACGTCTCTCACGGTAATAGTCCAAACAACTCGTCAATTCTTTCTTATTGTAATTATCAACAGAAATCGGTACGAATGGATCCAGATGTTCGAAGCCATCTTTTCCTAGCAAATACCTAAAAACATTCCAATTATTGAACAGTTGCTTAACGAGGAGAATTATAGAAACTCACCGAGGTAGATGTGATTTTTGGTCTCCTGCAGCAATAGCAATCTCATCAACTGTTACAACAATCACCGAATTCTTCCAATCGGTTCTTGTTAAATTCAAAAATGCTTTTGTTAATGTTACAAATTCCGGATGAACAACATCTTTTTTATCAGTGAAAATTCTTGGTTTCGGATAGAAGAATGCATTGTAACCATCAATTGCTATCAATGTTTTACATTGATTTTGATTTGTTAGATGTTTAATCTCTTCAGATAATGCAACAACACAATTTGATGCATATTTAATACGATTCAAACCGAAATCGATTAATTCAATTAATGGTGAATCGTTTGGTGTTTGTTCACGTTTACTCCAAATATGATCTTTTGTTGTTCGTAAATCGGTATTTTTCAAAAATGTCTCGTTTTGGGTTTTAAAATGAAACAACCATGCGGCTGCATCTACGTTTAAATCGATATAACCTTCATTCGTTTCGGAATTGCTTGACTCTTTACATTTCCTCATCCAATTACCAACCCATGGTACGTGTACAATTAGAAAATCATTCTTATAACAATAATGTATTACGTGTGCTAATGATAAACTTTTACCACTACCTTTCATACCATATAAAACGAATTTTATTGGTGGTTTTGTTAAATCGATACTTTTTATACAATTTATGATATCTATTGATGGTTTTCGAATCATTAAACATGTCTCGTGAAATGTTTGTGTTTGTATATTGAATGATTTCGGTAAACCACCGGTTACATACAGATTGTTTTTGTCATTTTGTGGTATTTGATAGAAACGTCCTAAATGATCTAAATTGTGTTTAGTTGGATCACTATCATTTGTACGAAAACTATCCAATTGTGTGCATAACCTCAATAGACTTGTTTTCAAACCAGTTCTCACTTTTGAAACTAACGATACTGTTTTCAACATTTTATGGAATTCTGATCACCAATCTAAGAAATAACAAATGTTAGAAATAGAATTATCACTATTTTATTTAAGAAAAATACAATTATTTTCGCAACTATTTTTAGGTTAGAATAATTCAATACGCAATGACGTAGAAGTATATAGACTGCTTAACGCCTATAATTTCTGTGCTTTAAAAAGGAGGGCCTATATGGAGGTTTGTCTCACTCTTTTCATCTCATTAAAATGCGCAGTCCATATGAATTAAGCTACGTAGCCCAGTAAACGGAGACATAAGATATCATTGTTTCACTCTAATGTATACTATCATAGAGAATCAGTAGATGTCAGCTGAAGCTTTGAAAGTTTTTAGAGTTGCATACATCTTTCTTTTTCACCTGTTAATTTGCAATTATTTGTTTAATTATTACAAATGCGTCTGTTATTTGAATGTAATTCATTAATTTATTAATTTCAAGTATACAAGAATAGGTACCCTAGTTTGTTTTATGTGGATATAGATACGAACAACAATAACTATAATAACCACAAAATAACAGGGTAATCTTGATTATATGCAAATCATTCCAAAAAAGTTGAATTAAATCAACCAAATCACCAATATATCATACATATTTGTATTTTAAAATGTTTATAATCTTATTTTGATGATTCGCAATCAGTTTTTATGCAACTAACAATACTTCTCAGATTATTTCGTAAGCAAACCCGGAGTTATCGGTCTGCGACTTTAGTTGGTTTGAGCCGTAAATATTCAAGATGTCAGCGCACATGTGGTCACGTTTTTGTCGATCGGATGAGCAGTCTATATACTTCTACGTCATTGCGAATACGGCACAATGACATTTACGGTATGCAATCAACAAAACATTGAGCAATACAATATTATTTAACAAATCAACATTTTGTTGCAACAATTGTGATTATCAAATTTTAAAGTGTTTTCGTTAGTGTTGTAGTCTCAGTAGAATTTATTAATTTCGTGTTACTTTGTTTAAATTAAGTCATTTTTTACAGGGGGCTACTTTTAGCTTAAGCAAGTTAGCACGTGCGCATCAAGTTGCCCTTCAGATTGTCACATTTCATTCATAATTTGTCAATTTTCGGTTTTCGATAAGCGAAATTAGTTTTGTAATTTTTGTCTTAAAAACACAATTACATAGAAAAACAGTCAAGTAAACATGTCTGGTCCACACGATGGTGATAATTATACCTCAAATTATGATAATCTATATCAAAATGCAGGTGAGTTTTATACGTAGCCTTTGAGGTTATCTTCACATCCTTCTGTGAGAATTTGTGTAAATTTCGGCAAGTTCCAGGTACTTACAAGCCATTCTCATCACCGTATTTAAATTATGATCCAAATTATTTACCACAATCACAACCGGAGTTTATATTTTTGGATGGTGCAACGAAACAACGTGGCCGTTTTGAATTAGCATTTGGCCAAATTGGTGGTTCATGTATGTTAGGTGCATCATTAGGTGGTGCTACCGGATTTTATAAAGGCTTACAATCAACAATGTTGGCAGGACAGAGTAGTAACGTTAGACGAACACAGTATGCATTCTAGATTGGATTGTGTTGATAAATCTATTTCAAGTTTCAATGTTTTTCTAGGATGTTAAATCATATTATGAAAAAAGGTAGTGCCACAGCAAACACATTCGGTTCTATTGCTGTCATTTATTCAGCATTTGGTGTTGTGTTATCATGGATGCGTGGAGTTGATGATGATTTAAATACAATCGCTGCTGCCACAGCTACTGGATGTTTATATAAATCCACCGGTAATATCAGTTGAACATAAAAAAACAACAACAACAACAAAAACGATAATTAATTGTAATTTTCAAATATTTTGTAGCTGGTTTGAGAAAATGCGGTATAGGCGGTGCCATCGGCCTTAGTGTGTCATTAATGTATGCTTTATGGAATTCACGGGATAAATTAACGACATTACGATCACTGCATCCAGCATAATCGATACGTATAATATCCTAAATAAATTATTTACCTGATTAGTTCTAATTCTGTTTTACGATTATATAAATTATATATATATATATATATATATATATATATATATATATATATATACACACAATTCGAAACTATCTCTGTGTATATATCTGTAAAATTTCAAGTTTTTATTAGTTATTAAATGAAGAATTTGTTTTCTCTTCATTAGACTTTTCAAAGGACATTATGTCTGTGTGCATTTAAAACATTCCATTTCCTTATTTGCGATTTTTTAAGTACAGCATAGATAAGTAAATTAGCGATGACCTCCAATTTTTCGTCTAGATTACCTGCAGGCAATTGTTGGCATTGATTATAAGAAATCTCTTGTCAAATTTAAATTAAGCGAGATTCTACATACATTTCGTAATTGTTTTAGATTGTTCAATATTGATGATTGATGATGACTTTATGCTCTAATTATGTACAAGATTTCAAGACAGAAGGCAAAAACGTGTTTTTTTTTGTTGTAATTAATTAAATTTCAAAAGTAGAAATTGCGACTGAAAATCCATAATTTCCATTAAAATTCTACTATCAAGGTTGTTTTTTTTCTTCACTAAATGAAATCAATTGCAAAATGTGTAACCTTGCCAAATGACTCGTTTTGATTTTTTTTTTAATATCGAAGTAATTTAAATTCAATTATCTAATTAATGTCTGAATTCTAGCTTGTTCTTGTCGATAAAATTGTTTATTCATTTAGACAAAAAACAATTCGATGAATAACTAAATATTTCCTATACAAATGTTTCGTTTCGATAAGTGAAATTTGTGTGACGATAGATTTGTATTAAGTTGCTTCATCTTTGATTATCTGATTACATTCAAATTCGTTGTTGTTTTTTTTGCCGAATCTGTCTAATATTGTTAAAATCCTATTGAAATAATTCAATTATAATAGTAATAATGTTTTTATTAACAATAAGAACAAATGTAAAACGAATAAAAAGCAAGGATAATTGTAAAAAATTAGAAAAGGGAGGAGTTAATCAATGTCGTGACGTCAACAAATCGAGAGAAATATAATAGACGATCATGTAAAACTATAACACAGTTGTTTGCATTTCATACATTGTTAATTTTGATATATGAGTTAATTAGAAATCTGCGCCAAAGACACGTGTGTCGACTTGCAACGAAAATCTTGTTTTGAAGGATTTTTTCGTTGCGTCCAGCTTCTTTTGAAGAAACAACACAGTGGGAGTGCATAATTGATTGTTATTGACAGAGTCTTTTAGTGAAAATTTTCCGAAAACAACAATCGATATCAACAACAACCAACATGAAAGAGTTGGCCACAAATGGAATAACAGAGGATACACAATTGGCAAGTCAATGTAAAACCAAAACTGGTAAGTTTTTTTTTTCAATTTTCCTAGAATTACTAAAATCGGGAAATTTATGTGAAAATCTAGATCGGTAGCGCGGTTAATTGAAACCCATGACGTCATGAAATTGGTAAAGTTCCCCATTTACCAAAAAACAAACAAAACGATTCTTTGGAATCCAGTCGCGTAACATTTTTATTTTATTTTTATTAACAATTAAAACGGGATTTCGTAAAATGAATGACATTGATTTATATGAAAGTAATTGTCGACTGTAGAAAATTGGCTTGTAGATAAAATTTAGAAAATTTGCAAATTAGTGAACGAGCGTCTCATTAGTTATTCATCAGTCATGAGTAGTTTATTATTCACATTTTAATTACAAATAACGTACAGAATTTCTCAATTTCGTCAAGGGTCATATGTTGATAACATTTAAAAATATTATCTTAGATGAAAACTATTTGTCTTCTACGGTTTGTTGTAATAATTATCCGTAAAAATTCAGTGACAATTTGACTAATTATTTAATCGTGCAGTATTTATGACGTTAGTGTGAAAATCCCACAAAGACTTCCCCAACAAGTTCCTTTTACATTGCAACTGTGTGTGTGTATATATATAAAATCAACATTCCGACTGATCGTGGCATATTCAGTTTTGCACTTGACACGGTGAAAGGTAGTCGAACGTTTATAAAGCGGCAGTGATTCAATTATTATTTGTCTATCAAAATAATTTCGAAGATAAACAGCAATGACATCAAACGGTGAAGTTCATAATAGTATTACAAAAACAAATAAAAAACCAAAACCAATATTACTGCGTACATGTTCGGAAAATTATGAAATTACCGATGTTGAAGTGCCGGGTACACCGAAAACACCAAGAACATCCACCACGCCAGGTAACTTTATTTTCCAAAAATCAAAAAGATTTCTTTGTTTCAACAATTATTCGTTGATCGACTCGCCGATAATGAGAGCAAGGTAACTTTTAATTATGCGTGGAAAGACATAGGAAGTTACATAAATTAAAAACCGAAAGGCAACGAAGGTTGTTTGCATTGTGAACGTATTTGAATTATTTAAAGTTTTTACGGATTTTTCACAGGTCATGAGAAATGCACGTTTCATCATGATTTAGAATTGGACCATCATCCACCAACACGTGAAGCTTTATTGCCGGAGATGTCCCGCTCGTATCGACTATTGTTGGGGTCTCTAGGTGAAAATCCCGATCGTCCTGGCTTGATCAAGACACCAGAGAGAGCCGCCAAGGCTATGCTATTCTTTACAAAAGGCTACGATCAAAGTCTTGAAGGTAAACAAATTATTTCCAAGATTATCCACTTTTATCACGCATTTGGAAGACACGGAAAAAAACACAATAAGTCAATCAATTCATTAATTATTCGATGGAGAAATCTTGTTGATTTAGATTTTTATTTATGCATCCAAGGGTTATCGGAACTTCCTATTGTTATTGTTTGTCAATATTTCGTCGCCAAAAAGAGTCTATTTACGATTATTTTCGTGTTTTAATGGAAAATATATCAGTGATGGAAATTAAATTCCCATTATGTTTTACGATTAACGTCCAGTTAAGTGCCTGTCTCTCTATCCTATTCTCACCAATCAAAATCTCTATTTATGATGGAGAATCTTTTGAGTGCACGTGTTGTTGCCATGACGACGACAAGATTCATTCTCGTATAATTGTGAATCTACAATTTACTCTTTTTTGTTGTTGTTGTCGAATTCACGCAATATGAGGAAAATTAAGTTAATCATTCTCTTTCAACTAGACATCACACCCCGTCTTTTATAACCAATTTAGTTGCGTAACTTAGTTACCTGTTGAATGAGAATTTGCCATAGTTGTTGATAATATCGCAACGATATAGCAGCATGTAGATCATTAAATGAATCCTATAGAATGGGTGTGATAATTTCCGGTAAAGTTAATTATCTTGAAGCTTTCAAGTACATCTCTTTTATAGCTTAAATCTGTTATATCGTCCATTTTCTGCTTGTTCTAACATGAACAATCGAACAATTGTCTTGTTGGATCAAGAGATTAATCATAAAGCTGTCATTCCAGTTGAAGGATCATTAAGAAACTTTAAGCTGGTTGTGGTAGTGAGGCGATTCCTTTGCTCTCATCAACACTAGACTCAGAAATAGCGGTTTCCGATCCTTAAAAGCTCTACTGCATCTTTATAAAGGACTGTAATATAACGCCACTATTTCTATAGAGCCGCTTATATGCCAGTGTTTGAGAGAAAAAATCGAAATTTCTCATGTAACATTGAAAATTCCTCAACGTTTTTGTTTTATAACAATAATAATTTGGACAAAAACCAAATTTGTTATCGTTTGAAATGTTTTATTAGCGAATTTGCGATAGGTCATGTTCCGCACTATAGAAAAGCTGAAAGAAAATCCACTTGCCTTCCCAATTCACTGCATTAAATTACTTGACAATACCCTAGAAGCATTTGAAAGTCTTAAATACTGATTTCATTCAATTTCATCCAACATTGAATTGATTTTCTACGAACACATAGAAAAAGAACCCGCCCAGCCAAAAAAAAAACGTACGTTTGAAATGTAACACCAAATTAATCAAATTTCGTGTTAATTTATCATCCACTCAACACAATTCCGCTTTTAGTTTTGTAATTAATTTAATAAAAATGTCTCTGTTTTTGTTTGCAGAGGTATTGAATGATGCAATTTTCGATGAAGACCACGATGAAATGGTTGTAGTGAAAGATATTGAAATGTTCTCAATGTGTGAACATCATTTAGTACCATTCTATGGTAAAGTGTCAATTGGTTATTTACCATGTGGTAAGATACTTGGTTTGAGTAAATTGGCACGTATTGTTGAAATTTATTCAAGACGTCTACAAGTACAAGAACGTTTAACAAAACAAATCGCCGTAGCTGTGACGAAAGCCGTCCAACCAGCTGGTGTGGCTGTTGTTGTTGAAGGAGTGTAAGTTGAATATTTTCTAATAAAACTTATGTAATATCGATTAATAACAATTATAGGCATATGTGTATGGTAATGCGTGGTGTACAGAAAATTAATAGTAAAACGGTAACATCCACAATGTTGGGCGTATTCCGGGACGATCCTAAAACACGTGAAGAATTCCTCAATTTGGTGCATTCGAAATAAAGAGCGAAACAAATAAACAACGAATACAACACACAAAAATATTTATTAATTTTTACTCAAGTCTCTTTTTTTTGTTTAATGATCCTAATCAAGGTATTCGTTGTGTTTGTTGTAATTACTTGAAACAAATGATAAATTTTAAGCAAATAGTGGACCATCATTAACGACCAATTTTACGACAATACGCTTGTTTAAACGTATATTTTTATAAATGTTTATTGTATTTGCTGTGATATATATTAAAATAAAAAATCGTATATTTGATTGAATATGATGTTAAAAGGTATATGTGTTACTTATAGTGAAAACTTCTTTTGTGTTGATGTTTGAATGGAGAAAGAATTTCAAATTTTTGCTATTTTACAATTTTTAAAGATGTTAAGCCTATATATTTATGGACAATCAATATGTATGTGTTAAACTATCTAAATAAAGTGTTGCAAAGTCAATCGTTTATATTTTATCTCTTAAAAAGCTATCGCGTGCATTCAATCTTAACAAAAGCCGAACACTCAAACAACAGACTGATGGTGCAGAACGTCGATTTATAAATAAAAAGATTGATTAAAGTTGAGTCGTTTGTTTTTTTAATTAGGTAGTTTCAAATGTTTTCTGAAAACCTTTAATTTATAGCTAATCAACTGAAACCGTTCAAACTTACCAAATTTTGATCATGATTACTCTGTGAAGTCCCACATTTTCATTATTATAGAAAATCGGAATGTCTCATCAAATCAGGACTGAATTGCAATATTACCCAAACTATAAAGTCACAAATCAACAAAGCAGGATAAGTACCGGTTAAGAGTGGCGTAACTTCAAATTCAAGGGCCGCAGGTAGAAGATCAACGTGGACTGCCCAATGGAAGAAATCGATATTTATGTTGATTCAAAAAAAAGATAATATTTACAAAAGCGAAATGTCAGATTTATTTGTGATTTTCTTCATTTCACTGATGCAGTAAATTTATCATCATACAATTTACAGTTTCTGATGAAAGTAAAACCTTGAATCAGCGGTCATATTTTTCTATTGCCATCAGCTTATACGTAGCCTTTTCATTTAGGAAGGAACCGGCTGAATGGTAAAAGGAATGGATTAACCATCCAGAAGTCCGGGGTTCGACCACCGGCACGGTATGAAACGGGTCATCTTTCACGCCCCCTTTGTAGGTCCCTCATCGTAGACACACCGCCCGGATTTGGTGAAATTGAGGCGTAATTCTATAGAATTTCAATATAAATGAAATGTATGTAAGTATAATGAGGGGACGAGATTTTAATTTTTCCAATCATTTCCATGTGGAGCACGTAAAAGATTACAAAACATTAACTGTGTTTATAATGTTGGGAATGTAGTAAATGGTTGTAAATCATCGGAGTGTTGAGGATATACGTACAAAGGTGGGGAAGGGGAGCGTAGGCAAACAGCAAATCCAGTGATAAAGTGAGACGTTAAGGAGTGAGACGCAACAACAACATTCAGTAGCGCCATGATAACACAGAAAATCGCATTTACTGCATTATATAGTGACTAGAATTAGAAGAATAACAAAGCAAATGAGTCATATAATTATGGGCATAAGTTAATAATCCAATACAATATATGAAAAACAGCATAAATATTAGGTAAAACACAACATTGTTGTCAATTATTTCACCCCGTATGTCTATTGACATACGCCACTGAAATGCAGTTAAAACAATTGGTTGCAAGGTCATACATCGGCATTTACATGTATTGTCTGGTACTTGCCTCCTTATAGTAATGCGAGCGGCGCCCCGCCCCTAGGACGTATATCTTTTTCTGAACGATATCTAATTTGAAAATTATAAGTTTGCTAAGATTTTGATTTTGATTAAGACCTTGTGAAATTACGCAGAAGTGCAGTGGAGCGTTATAGTTTCATGGGGCCCCAGGCAAATTTGAATTTGAAAGCCCCATGTGTATCATACTGCGTTGAATTCAGTCATTCGTCTTCGAGAGAAACTTGATATTTTTACTACAATAATGGAAAATTGTTTTTGCACATTGGATAACGCGCCACTCCAAAATGGAAACTATCTACAAAAACATGACTTGTTTTAACTACTCTATGTATTAGCAATGCCGGGTACCGAGGAGCATGCTGTAGGGCACGATTAGAGCAGGGGCCCATCTACCGTGCACTAAAAAGTATAATAATAATTTCAAGGTTCTACAAATAGGGACCAGAGGCCCAAGATTTAGGTGAGCTTAATCCGGCCTTGTGTATTGGTAATTACTTACGTAACAAAACCAGTAAGTACGAAATGAACCAATATTTGTCGATGATTTATTCCAACAGAAGTTTCAACAGTCTCACAGTATCGCTATAGTTTCCAAAATAAATGACAATTTTGCAGCCGGCAACAATATAAAAGCAAAATAGTTAATAATCGTTTTTTCCGGCATTTATTTTTTCTATATGCAGTAGAGCCTGGATTTGGGGGCCCATGTACGGCAATATTGTATTCGAGCGTGACAGTGGGTAGATGATGGGGAAGTCAAACTACTTCTCACAGGCAGCATTTAGTCTAATAATAAACTAAGGCACATACAAAGACTGCGAGCTTCTGATGCGGATAAAAGTCACCTTGAATGAATGTCTGCAGGAGAAGTTCTGTCGATTTGTCAATGCAGAGTAGTGCTTTTGAATTCTCAGTTGCGTTTTGTCATGTTTCCTCCACCCGGATATTACGGCAGGTGGATTAATTTAAAGTTCCATTTCGGACTCCAATACGATTTAACTAGGGTCTGATCGGACGGTCCAGGGTATATCCCCAAGTCTGAAGTGGGACTGATCATTTTCCCATGCGCAATAAATGCGAAGTTCTCAGATGTTCTAAACAAAAAAAATATATACAAAAATTTTAATCGTCATCCACAGAATTATTTATCAATGTACCTACTTGGTTGTTCGTTATCGTTGTGGGTGGCAATTTTTTTGATTGCCTCTTCTTCAGTGAATCATAGAGCATTTTGTATCCATGGGGACATGTCAAATCATGTTTTTGCTATCAAAGTGGCTTCTGTTGGTAATACCGCTTTCCTACCAAAGACTCATTTGAATGGACAAAACTGAGTGGTGCCGTATTTACAGCATTTATAGGCGTGGGAAAGGTGTTGAACGTAAAATATCTGGCATCTTTATCGTATTTTCACACAAGAATATTGGAAAAGTTTATTATAAAAGCATTACAATATTGATTATTATTATAAATAAAAAGGTACTTACAAACTGACTGAACAAATTGGAAACTGATTATAAACTGTTGTTCTTACTGACTATTATTTGCGACTTCTACTTTAATTGCCTAGGGATGGGATACATCAAGTTAAAGTATGGGTGCGGTCATTATGTATTCTGAACGAAACATACTCTCTATTGTTGTAAAATTAGGTCGAATTTCCTAGTAAAAAGTTCAATAAACTATGCAGGATGTTAATTGCCTCTGTTAACCTGTTGTTTATTTATTTCGCTCTTATTTGTCTGAAATTTTCTAGGCTTCCATATCAACAATACATATCTATGTAAGGCAATTCATAAAGATCAAAAATTTATTCTAATGATCAATTGAACGAATACAAATTAATTTACAAAACTTCGTATAAAAAAAACAACATAAAAACAATACTAAATAAAGGGGGAAAATTTAACGTCAGACTGTTTTTTCTTTTAATTATTACACTTTTAAGAGTTGCTCATAAATTTCTGGTATTTCAATTTCATAAAAACCATCATTAAAACATTTAACATCAATTTCGTATGTATCACCCTCACATAAGTATTCATTTAATTTCGTTTTAAATTTATCTGGTAAACTAACAAGTCTGGCTTGATTGCCCAATATTGGAATATCTTTCATATCGTCTGTAATTTTTCGTAATTGATTCGATTGCAATGTACAATTATTACCAAAATCCACAAAATGTACATGGTAGCGATTGTTTTCTATAGATTTTATAGCACAACGAAACCAATTATCTAAAGGAATATTGAAATTAATTGCCAGTATATGAAAATGTTTCATATCGAATATGTTTGATACCTTCAAACAGTCCAAGACAGACTTCACCTATTTCAGGTTCATATGGCAAATCATCCTCTACTGTTGTTTGCATTACTTGCAAGATACGTTCCAGGTCTTTAATAATAGTAACATTATAGCCTACCAATGATGAACACATATATTGATCTTTCCCTAATTTTAATTTGGTATTTTGTAAGTCTTCTAATGTAGTTATATCATTTCTTTTTATTGTCGTTCCGAACCGATTTAATTCATCAAATAATCTCACTTCTTGTCGATCTTCATTCAAGTATTTCAAATCGAATTTGTCGTTATTTAATTCCTAAAATTAGAACAAAATAGAAGGTTTAGAAATGATGAAAATCGAAAATAAATCAATAATTTTCCAACATACAACAACAAATTTCGTAATATTGAAATGCTTATTAATAAATTGTTCTTGTTGAGTATTCAATGGTTGCTTAATAAAATTCTCAAATTCTACAATTGGTACATAAGTAAGTTGGAATTTACTTAATTCATCAGTTATAGTAAATATTGATGTTTTCGGTATAATATCTTCATCATAATAATCAAGATAATCAATTTTAATTGAATCTTGATCAATATCTTTAAGAACACGAACACGATAAAAACAATCATCAGTGTCATTTCTGTAAAGAATAATTTGATTGACTTTAACACGTTTCAATGGTTCAGCTACAAAAAAGAACAAACAAACAACAAACAAACAAACAATAAAATTAAAATAACAATTCAAAATATTCTTACGATTTAAATTTGTTAATTTTGCACGAATTTCCTTATGTAAACTATATGAATTTTTCGTTCTTAATGTTAATTTATTATTTCGTAATCTATCGATTTTCACTAATGCATTATTCGATAGATGTTCTAATGGTTCTGGTAAGACAAAATATTCACTAATTTCATTATTATTATCAAATTTTTGTTGATTTACTGGCTGTCGAGGTGATCTTTGTTCTTGATGGTGGTGCTTTTTAATGTGTACGCTGTAAGTACCATCGTCATACTTGAAAGAAAATAAAAATATCAAAACAATGTATTTATTATGATATGAAATAATAAAGTTAATGAATACCCGTTTCAATGGAGTAATATCGATTTCCTCTTCTAGTTTTAATGATGGATTTTTGAAGGAAATTCTCACAGCTTGTTGTGGTATTTCGATTAAATCATCTGATAGTGGACGGACCTCGTCTACTTCAACTTGATTACCATAATCAATAAATAATACAGTTAATGGTGATAGGTTTATTACTCTACATCTATACCTATTTAAAAGAAAAAATCGAAATAAAGAAGAAAAACGTTTTTATTTTTTTAAATATTTACCAGTGATCTTCCTCTAAAGCGGCATAAATTTCACCCAGTGAAGGTTTAACTGGTGATTGTTTTTTGGCTTGTTCATCAACTTCATTAAAAATCTTCACCAATACTTCGCTATTTTTTACATCTTGAACCCAAGCTATAGTTTCTTTCAATTCAATAAATGTTACAATCATCTAAAATAAATTATTGATTATTATTTGATAATTAAATTTTCAGAATATTTACTGAATAAGTTTTCATTTTTTCCAAAATAGTTGTACAGAATAGATATATTGGTTTAGCTGTGTTATCACTGCTACTACTTGAATTATTATGCGATTTAAATGATAGCAATTCTTCTTTATTACATTTAGGTGATCTTAAAGTATATTGTTGCTGTCGTTTCTCATTTTTATAATGACTGTTTTGAGATTTTGGAGAGTTCCCTTTATTTTGTAGTTCACTTGATTGTTCAAAACTTTTATTATGTAGTGACGATTTTACAGATGTTTTATCTAATGATATCAGATTATTACTTTCAACACCACCACCACCACCACCACTACCACTACTAAAACGTTTGTTATGGCTATGGAGATTTTTTTGTGTCAAACTTGATGATTTACCATCATGTTTAACTTGTATTTGTAATGAATCTTCAGAATTGCTTTGAAATATGCGATTCTTAAAAAAATCATTTGATGAATTCAACAATGTAGTATTATTTTTGTTACTAATTAAAGCTTGTCTGCATCTGTAAATTATTATCATTGATTAAAATAAATTGAATATCATTAAGAAAAGAAAAAAACAGTACTTATCAATGCTCTGTAAAATTTGCGTTTCATCAAAAATCACTTTATTTTTTAAAATATAAGTTTTGGCACAGTCCAGTAAATACATTTCTAATTCCCTGCACAATTGTCTGAAATTTAATAAAAATCAAGTTACATCATATCATATATAACGGACACCCTATTTTCCTCGCCTGTTTGTATAACCAACTATGCTTCTCTTTTCAAAAAATAAAGTAATACAGAATGGAGTAAATTTATATAAGAAATAAAACGATTACAAATTACAGTACACATAGAAGCAATGATTCGCAAAGGCCGGATAATAGACAGAGAGTACTGTTGTTTGATTAACCGAACCACCTTGATACCAATTAGTACAGTTAATCGACACGATACTGTACCATGAAAAAATATCCCAACAAAATGCAAATAACTAAAACTGATCTCAAATTGAATAACAGAATACCTTGACATAAAAACTAATTGAATACTGATTACTAATCACAAAACCTATATAAACATGAAACTTGAACTAGCCAAGATACAAGAAACCATGATAAGAAAATGCAAATTTTGGATATTACAAACTTTTAATGTGCTGATTCGTGGAAAGTATCAGAAATAACCACTGCTAAGAAATGAAAAAAATAATACAAGAAATATTTAAGTGATACCGACAGATCATCGGACCCGAAAAATATCACGCGAAAAGCACACAAGGCGTATTTTTTCTCAAAAACTATCAAAACAGATAGTAGAATAGAATTAACAATAATTCGTCCAATCTGATAGCATGCTTTAATGTCGGTATAGCCTGAAGTCAACAGCAAAAAGATCTCAATAGAAATCACGAAATAATACCAGTTTTTTCTGTTGTAAATAAAGTTGATTTTCTACGATAATATTCAAAAGAGACAGCTAATAAAAAACAAATTAGATGCTGAATTCGCATAGCTATCAGTGTCTTCTATCCATTTGTGAAGCATTTTTACAAACAAAACAAGATTAAAAAAAACGTTTACCTATCATCAATTAAGGCCTTATTATACTGATTTCTGCGATAGATATTAAAACCAGTTTGACGAATTTCATTTAATGGAATTAGAATATCTCCAGTCTTTTCTGATATAATCACTCTTATATTCCTGCCATGTATATCGACATAATCCATATCGTCGTTTAATTGATTTTTAAAACTGAAAATTCGAAAATACGATTTGAAATATTTGAGGTTACGGACGGTTTTTTTGATTTTTCCAAAAAATACTAACCTATTATTTTCATGATATGCCATTGGTCGTGACGATGATTTAATTATCAACAAATAGAAAACAATAAAACAACAATTCTAGTCGATGTTTTAACAACTGTTATAAAATAACCAAATTATTTGTTTTCAATTCAAACACGCTCACCAAGCCATCTTACATATTCAACATGAATGGACGACAAACGGAACGCAGCCGCACACAATGTTAAAAATGTAAAATTAAGTGTAATTAAAAAAAGGGGCACGCGTTAAAAAATTAAGTAGTTATTTACGAAAATTCTGTAATTTCTGTAATCTTTGACTTGTTGTAATGCATCAAATTTCTTGCAAGAACAAATCCAATTTACACACCTTTTGATATCTGGCGCCGTTATCAGTGCGCGTAAACGCGTTGGCAAGATAGTGATGTCATTAGCGCTGTTGTCGCATTATTGGTGTGCCGGCAACTCAAATTACACCAACCAGTAGCGTACTCCAGTAGTATAAGGCCCAATAATTACAGACAAACATAAAATCGAAAATACATGCAACATAAATTTACTTAAGATCCTTCGTTTTTTCTTCTGAAGTTGTGTAACATCTCCAAAAATCAGTTAATGTAACTCTCGGATTTTCTATACAATTATTCGAGAACGCTCCTGGCCAGTGTTATTTGTGTTGTCTATCTACTTACAATGTAAAAAAATTGCGAGTAACGTTAAATGTTATCCAAAGCAAAGACTCTGCACATTTAGGTCCATTTCATCTTCCTTATCTCAAACTCAAAATAAACCTTATCTTAAATGAAGCTAAAGTTCCACGAACATACCCTTAAATGCGTTTCTATCAAAAGAGGTCCTTATGCACAAGTAGAATAAGGGCGACTTTGGATAATGACGAGCTTACGTTGAAAATAAGGAAGGCGAAATAGAATGGACCATATTTTTATTTGAAATCAAAACAAATATGTAAATGATTGAGTCCAAAAAAGATAATTAATTCGAATTAACTACTGCTAGACATGAAGCATTATTTAACGTTCCCGCTTCTGTGACACGTAACACGTTGATTGGCAACACTGCAGTTTTTAGCGCGAATTCTTATTGTAATGGCGACAGTTTTATTTACATTTGTATAATCATGTTTTAATGAAAATTATCGAAGCCAATTAATAAAAATGAGTGCATTTACCTTACCAGAAGATCAAGCTACTTATAATAAATGTAAATATATTGTGAAACTATGGGAACATAAATTCAGAAAAACTCATAATAGATTACCCTCAAAGGTTTGTATACTTTTATTATTATTATTAAAAAAGTCTAATTTACCAAATTATTACACAGTTAGATATAAGGGAGGCCAGTCAAGACGTACGAAATGCCTACAAGAAGTATTTTCAATTGAAAACAGCAATACTTGAACAAAGTTTCAAAGATGTCGATGGTTTTAATTGGGATGACGATAATGATAATAATCATGAAGATGACAATATTAAACTACAACAAAATAACATTATTGAAGCCGACAATATTGTAGAAGATAATAGTAATGTTGCAGATGTATGGAGTTTTAAATTAGATCGTAAAATTGATAAGAAAAACGAAAATTCACATAATACAACAACAAATTTAAATTCAACATTTGCAAAAAAACTATTTTGCGGTTCGAAATTTTCGAAACGTAATCCACGTAAAAGTTTATCATTTACACAACGTAAAACTAGTGAAATCAATATTGAAAATGAACAATCATTATCACAGCCAAATTTAAAATCTCATGATATACCTTTATCATTTGATGGTTTATTTAAAACAAATCCAACGTGTCCAGTTAAGATTATTGAACGGAAAGATGGAATTTCAACACAACCTACAAATCTTATACAAAGTGTTTTAGATAATAATTATCAAAATATGAAAATTATCGATAGAAATTGGATTGAAAGAGTTGGTCAAAGTACTGGTATTATGAGTGATTCAACATTCGATAATCAACCGAATTGGTCTAAAGATAATTCAGAATATCACAGCGATGATATCGTTGATAATTCAGACGATGAGTCTATGCATTGTTCCAAAAAATTCAAAATAGATGATGCAAATAATAGCAAAACCGTTCCTGAATTTGTTGCAAACAAACAAACTGTGAGTGATGGAAAAGAAATGAACGATATCAAAACGACAGAAGTATTTAAAGATGGAAATAATTGTGATAGTGACGATGACGTTAAAATCATACGAAATCGAAAAATTCTAGACTCGTCTCATTCTGATTGTACTGAACACGATCCTGATTTCGTTTTAGATTCTGATATTAAAGAGTCGACTAAAAAACAAATAAAAACAACAAGAAACGAATCGGATTTTGCCAAAGACACAGATAAATCAAGTAAAACGACTAAAAAGCTAACAAAAAGAGCGAAACCACCAAAAATTGTTATTGATGAAAATGAGGAAAATGACGATAATTCCTCATACGATTTGGAATATTCAATAAAACCAAGAAAATCGGTGCCACGTTGTAAAAATTTAAAAAAACTAATGAATTCAACAAAACATGCTGATCCAATAACAGGAGCATCAATAATAAAAACAACAAAATTGAAAGAGAAAATAAAGAATGGCACATTAAATGATAATTATGTTACAATTAATTTAAAAAAGAAAATCTATAGTCGTGGCAAAAAGACAATGAATTTTCATAAATTCAAAATGAAACAATGGAAGAGTAAGAAGAAATTCAATGAAGCAAATCTATTAGATTTAAATGGTTGTGATGGTGGCGATTTGAAATGTTTTAATTGCAATGAAAATGGACATTTTGCACGTAATTGTCCAAAAAATAAAAGTGATAAACTATTAAATTTAATTGATGACAATGATGAGAATATTTCTGGACCAACATTAGATGAAGCTACTGAAATGGCTAAAAATAGTATTTTTGCTATACGCACACCCAATTTATCTACACAGAAAGAAAATAATGATACTCATAGTGATAATAATCACGATCATAGTGATGGTAACAGTGATAATGATTGTGATACTAGTGAAAATGATGATGGAAATTTATTTGATGATACAGAAAATGATGATTTATTAACGGAAGCTTTACGTCTTGAAAATGAACTGACAAAACTAAATTTACAACAATTTGTTGATGTTAAAGAAACAGTAGAGCCGTATTTCAATTTAAATCCAGATGGGAGCTTTATTGGTAATTACGGTTATTTTTCCATTACTATTTGTATTGCCCATAATTGTACCAAACAATACCTTTGAAAGTTTACTAAATACAGATGGTTCTCCTGTAACACGGCATTTAGATTGTTAAAAATACTATGCTTTACCAAATCGTGTTGTATGAGAACTAGTAAAAAAGGTTGAATTAGCTATTACAAATCAACAAAAATACACAATTTTGTCTTTACAACTATAATATGAGGGATATGAGTAATGTTTTCATTTATTCGGTACAGTTTTTGCGTTTTCGACAAGGCAAGTTTTAGAAAAACACTCAATTTACACGGTATTTTTATGCGCAGTTTCAATTTACACGACTCAAAGGACATTTTTTGTGTATAGATGGACGTAATAAATTAACGATTACCTACCTTTAACAACAGATTCAGTGAAAAGTATTGAACAAATACCGGTTATAACGAACTAATGTTGAGGGTATAGACGTATATGTGAGAAGAAACCGTAATGTTTGTTGTTGTTTGCTTTTAGACACGCCCGGTGAAGTATTTGATGCTTTAAAAAAATTCGGCCATTCATCATTCCGTCCCGGTCAAGAATTAGCAATAATGCGTATATTATCTGGTAAATCAACATTAGTTACATTAAGTACAGGTTCTGGTAAAAGTTTATGTTATCAATTGCCAGCATATTTATATACAAAGAAGCAAAATTGTATAACATTAATTATATCACCTTTAGTATCATTGATGGAAGATCAAATTAGTGGTATACCATCATTTTTAAATGCTGCTTGTTTACATACAAATCAAACAAAACATAAACGCGAACAAATTATTGAATCAATAACATTAGGTGAATTATCAATATTATTAGTATCACCAGAAGCTGTGATAGCTGGTGAACGATCATCATGTACGTATATTTCTCTTTTATACATATATAAAAAATAAAATAATCGATCTGGTTTTTTTTTTAAGGGTTGGGCTCATTTTTAAGAAAATTACCACCGATTGCATTCGCTTGTATTGATGAAGCCCATTGTGTGTCACAATGGTCACATAATTTCCGTCCAAGTTATTTAATGATATGCCGTGTATTACGTGAACGTATTGGTATAAAAACGATATTAGGTTTAACAGCAACAGCAACAAAAACAACAATGCATAGTATAATTGAACATTTACAAATAACAGATGGTGAAAATGGTGTTATTAGTGATATACCATTACCGAATAATTTGTATTTATCTGTATCGAAAGATATAGATAAAGATCAAGCTTTATTAGATTTAATAACATCAGAGAAATTTCGAAATTATTCAAGTATCATCATCTATTGTACAAGACGTGAAGAATGCAATCGTATTGCAAACTTTTTACGAACAACTCTACAATATCGTCGTTCATATAATAATGAGAATAATAATAATAATAGTAATAAAAGGAAACGATTTAATGTGGAAGCGGAACCATATCATGCTGGATTATCAGCAACGAAACGAAAAACAATCCAAAAGAATTTCATGTTGAATATATTAAGAATTGTTGTAGCCACTGTTGCATTTGGTATGGGCATAAATAAATCTGATATACGTGCTGTCATCCATTATAATATGCCGAAGAATTTCGAAAGTTATGTACAAGAAATCGGTAGGGCTGGTCGTGATAGTTTACCAGCTCATTGTCATTTATTTCTTGATTATAAAAATAATGATCAATATGAATTGCAACGGCATATCTATTCAAATTCAATTGATCGTTATATTATACGAAAATTATTACAACGTATATTTATAAAATGTTCATGTAAGAATGTATGTCCAAAACATGAAGTTGCATTTAGTATAGATGAAACTGTAAAATCATTAGATATAACAGAGGAGAACATATCAACATTATTATGTTATTTAGAATTACATAATTGTAAATATATTGAATTATTAAGTCCAGCTTATACAATATGTAAAATAATATCGTATGGTGGTTTTAATGAAATTGAGAAAGCAGCAAAAGAATGTCCACCATTAGCTATGGCCATAGCATTACAAAATAATAACGAAACCAATCAAAAACCGAATAATATTATCGAATTTAAGGTTGTTGATATAGCTGCGACAATTGGTTGGGATAGTGGTATATGTAAATTGAAATTGAAGAATCTTGAATGGACTTCCTGTATGTTAATTATGTCGGTATTGTTTTCAATGTTCAACAATGTAATTCTTTTTGTTTTTTATTTTTAGTTAATGGTCAATCGAAACGTTCTAAATTGAGTGTACAATTTTCAAATTTAGGTTTTCGTCTACTATCACCCGGCAATTTAACTGATAATCAATTAGATGAAGCCTTAGATTCTCTATACAATCAAACAATCAATCAAGAGCGAACATCATTATTGCAATTGCATGCATTACATCAAACATTATCAAAATTGGCAACGAAATCATATCAAGAATGTTTAATGGGTGTGGATGATAGGAGTGATTGTTTAAAAATGAAAATACGAGAGTATTTCAACAATCCTGACCCATTAACATCTGTAGAAATATCAAACAATTTGATCGTTGACGAGGAAACGTTAATCAATAATATACGTGGATTAATATCAACATATAGAGATAATAATTTTACAGGACGTGCAATTGCACGGATTTTCCACGGTATAATCAGTCCAAATTATCCAGCATTTATATGGGGTAAATGTAAATATTGGCGATGTATGATCAAAACTGATTTCCATGCGATTTGTAAATTTGCAACAAAGGAGATTTTAAATTTCAAATAATTTTATTGTTCTCTCTGTTTTGCTGCTGATGTTCTACATTATGTTAGTAATAATAATGATTAAACAAATAATTATGTGACTATTCTAGTGTACGTATCGAAATCGTATTTGTGTATTCGATCGTTACGTTTATTTTGGATTTTTGTTATTTTCTGTTTCGATAATTCTTCACGGCACGATGTACAGAATTCTTTACAAATTATATGCAACGGACTTTGATAATAGAGGTTTTCATTTCTTAATTTTCTGTTTTTCTTGTGCGCCCATATGTGTAAAGTAATTTCCGTTCCTACCAATACGAGTGATAAGATTGGATAGAAGAATATCGTTGTTGGTAATAGGAATAATATAGCCGCTGCACTTATACATGATGATGGATTATGTACTTTAATTTTCGTATGGTTTTTGTACTGATAATAGGATGTTGGTATTTTAAATGGTATCGGTCGATTCTGATTGATATCTTGTTGATTGTCAGTCCACACGTATTCTTCTTCGCCAGTTTCACAATTTAAGATGCTTTTTAATTCGTGCATATATTCACCAGTTTCTCTGTCCAAAGTCTGAAAATTGTAATTAGATTTTTTATAAAGACCAACGATGATGATAATAATAATGTTTAATTATCTTGATGGCCTTGACAAATCCTGCATTAATTCCTGGTATATAAATTACAATTCTCAGATTAGACAATAGAAAAATTACAATTTTCAAAATTACTGTTTTTTATTTTGTATTTATCAAACGTTATTATTAGCTGGTAACCTCGATAAGGTTCTTGAGAAATTTCAATATTAAACAAATACAGAGACGCACAACTTAAATGGGCTTTCTCCACACTGTTTGCATTGACAAAAATTTCTATTTCTACTGTCCTAAATATTGACCAAATACGTATAAGAATGAAACATCCTGTATGCAGACTATCAAATACAAACAACACGTAAATTTGAAAAGAACAGACATGAATTAATTTATCCATAGAATATCATTAATTTAATTACAGCAAAAAAAAACCAACTTGTTGTCAAGGCAAAATTAGTTGCGACGAAAAACACGAATAATTTTTGGAAATACTTGCCATATTTTGCTAATTTTCCACTATTATTTAAGTAAAAAACATGTTGTCTTTGAAGAACAGTCTCGCTACACTCGACGTGTTGCGCGCCCCACACTATTGTCAACTTTTTAAAACTGGACAAACAACAGTGGATACGACCGAAGAAGCGCAGGCTCTATATTTATGTATTCAAATAATTACGGGTTAATTACGATGATCGATTCACGATAAATTCACGTGAATGTTTGAAAATTAGAATAAAAGATTTGCGAAAAAAACAAACTAAATATATTTTCTTTTAGAAAATTCACAATATTACTTCTCAATATCATTTATTCTACCCCATTTCAGACGGCTTTTCATTTGCTCTAATTTCAGCCATGACGGTATGTACCCTTCAAAATACACGGCATTTGGATAGGGTAGCGGTGATGGTGGCGGTTTGAATGGATGTACATTTTTCAACTTCCTCATGAGGAATTCTTTGTTAATTTCCTTAGGATCCCTATATTTATCCATATATAAATTAAATGGTTTCCGCAAAGGGAACCATTCTTGTTTCCGAATGTAAGGCGGTGGGAAATCATACTCAAATACCGGTTCCTTCATTTCTACAATAAACAAAAGTCAGTATGTTTGTTACACTGTTTGTTTGAATGTTAATTTACTTAAAACATTATGATAGAAATCTGTTAAAGATTTATCCCAATCAGATTGGAAGAATGCTAAACCGCCTGGTGTTAAATCGTCTTGATTTTCTCGATAGAAATCTAATGTGGAAAATGTACGTTTTGTTAAATCTAAACAAGATCCATCTAATTTGAATTTAGTTAAATCTAATTTCTTCTCTTGTTTATATAGAATAAAAACAAAACGATGATAGCCGGTGCCTTTTGGTGGAAATGGTGGTAGATATTCAACAATTGTTTCACCTTTTGTTAAATCATTGCCTGGTATATTACACCTGTAAATGTTATTAATTACAAATACATTATGAATAGATGAACACTCACTTGAACCAATGTACGTATTCTTTATTTTGTTCTGTAAAATTACCATCAGGATTCGTCATAATTAACGACCAATATGTATTGATTGGACTATCATAATTTACAATTGGTGTTTTTGTGGCGTCTGATGGTTTAATTACGTTACCAAAATAGACTGGATGTTCAACATCATTATCAACAAAATGAATTGATAATGGGATAGTTGGGTAGAAATATGCATCACCAAATAAATGTTCAAAAATTCCATAATGATCAGCTATTTGTTTTATATGGTAAAAACTATTTGTTTTATACCACTCCTTATTAATTTCGTCTAAATTGATTTTTACTAAAAGAAAACTTGCATTACTCCAATAATTATTGAAAATATACAATAATTGATTTACATTGATGATTTCTTGATAATTTCTCCAATTCTTTATCGCTACGTTGTTTTTTAATCACTTCAAGACGTTCCTTCACTTGTTTGGATCGTGAGACTGCAGGTATAGGTAAACCAATATCAACTCGATAATGCAGATTTGGATCTTTATATTTTAATTCTACAATATAGAAGAGATTATTATGGATTTTAGCGTTATCGAAACAATTAAAACAACACGTCTACCTTCGAGTCGTTGTTTTAAGGTTTTGGCAATTCCTGGCGGTTTTCCACGTAGATGGTGGCCATATCGTACAAACACACATAAATTTGTTGTGATCTTATTTGTTACATTTGAATATAAATGATTCAAAACCCCGGCCATCGTCAAGCAAAAAATGAGGTTATGAGATCTTGAGGTTAACACCAGTGTTGCCAGTATAATTGGTAAAACTGAAAGTTACTAAATATCCGTTGTTATATACAGACTGGCCAAATAAAGTGTACCCCTCAAATATAGTGTTTCAAACGCTCTAGAGCTTTGACCAAAAAGTTAAATTACTTACTATTGTTAGAAAAATTGTTGTTATTTCTAAAATGTAAGCAATAGACTTACGAATTGAATAATTCAATTGGATTTGAATAAACTGCTCCTACAATAATTCCATACATTGCCCTATGGAAAAGCGGAAAAGTTTCGTAACATATAGGAAACGTGACAGGCGTTACAGATTTAACAAGTAGGCTAAATCGGAAATAGTTGAATGTCTCAAAAAAAAACATAACTAAATAGTTTGCTGAATTGATCAATTGTTCAATTTTTTGACAATTTGTCGAATTTATCGATGCTCTTTGCTCTGATAAAAAGAGATTTTACGATAAATGATGGAATATTTGCAAAATACAGCAACAGGTGAGTCGCCAAATGAGAAGCGAATCCGTCCACATTCATTTATGTATAAAACAATCGCGTTTTTCTTTTTTGGTGGAAAATTTATACATTCTAACAGAATTTCTTCCATTGTTACAGATGTTTATACACAATTGTCGGCTGTTTTATTGCTGATATTAAGCGTAGTGATTTTGTGTTGTAAAAATGAATTTCAAATATTCAAGAAAATACACAAAACGATTATGCTGATCACCCATCAACTAATTGTATACAAAATGAAATTGAAAACGGCATTGAAGAATGCTACAGTTGGTTTAGCATCACATGGATTATGTAATCAAAATTCAGCTGAACACAATCGTGCATCAAAGGAAACGAATGACGAAATACCAACACCATTTAGAATGTGTCAAAGACTTTTGAAGAGACAATCTCCAATGAATGAAATACAGGCATCGTTTTCCTCAGAGTTGCCGGTATCACCAGATAAAACCACACAGACTAATAAATTGAAAAAAGAATTCACAGTTGAACACAACCGCGCATCAAACGCAATATCAACAACACACATCCATACAAATGAAGAATTACCAACACCATTTGGAATGTGTCAAAGACTTATAAAGAGACAATCTCCAATGAATGAAATACAGGCATCGTTTTCCTCAGAGTTGCCAGTATCACCAGATAAAACCGAACAGCATAATAAATTGAAAAAAGAATTCACAGTTGAACACAACCGCGCATTAAACGCAATATCAACAAAACCCATCCATACAAATGAAGAATTAGCAACACCATTTGGAACGGGTCAAAAACTTATAGAGAGACAATTGTCAATGAATGAAATACAGACATCGTTTTCCTCACAGTTGCCAGTATCACCAGATAAAACCGAACAGAATAGCAAAAAATTAGGTGAATTGATGAAAGAATTCACGATATTTTACATTGTGTTTAATATGAACTATTTTTAGTAGAAGCTCAAGTGAAAATCAAGGTGCCGCCGAAAAAACCTACCTTAGCTAATGTGGAAACACAAACACAATCATCTAGAAATCTTAAAAAAGTCGGTCTACAATCAAGTGAAATAATACCACCTTTAATGTTATCATCAACACCATCATCATCAACTGCAACAAGCACAGATCAATCATCAGCATGTCGTGAAATTTCTGATGATTCACCATTACAAAGAAAACCTACAGATCGTTCATCTGTTTCAATGAGTATAAAAAGAAAATCAGAGGATGATATTAATGTGAATCAACAAAAAAAATGCAAAATATCCATTTTATCAACGTGTTGTAATTCAAACGAAAATTTATCAACACATATTATTGATAATAATGAATCGGAAACAAATTGTGAAACAAATCAAGAACCACAAATGATTGTAATGACAATAAATAATGATGCAAATACGATTTCAGAAGAAATAACTCCTCCAATTAATATCACTGACAATGAACCACAAACAATGGCAAATGCAATAATTCCAATTGCAATTCAATCGAGAATTTCAAACAATAAAGAGATCGAAAAATCAACAAATCCTACAACTGGTCCAAGTAGTAATTTATTTGAACATTTTGATGAAACTGAACCTCTAGATGATGTGTTAGAAATAATTCTATCAAATATGTCACAAGATAATAATAGTTCCAGAATTGAAATAGAAATCTATGAAAATATAATGGAAATTAAAGCATCTACAATTACAAATAATAATCGTATAATTGAATTTGTGGTGAAAGAACGGAAATATTGTATTAATGTGATACAATCACATGATGAAATCAGTTCTGAAGAAAGTAATGATTCAACAAGATTTGAAGACGATTTGGATAATGTCTCAGATACAACTAGCAACTTGAGTTCTAATGGAGAATCCATTGGAGTGGTAATATTTTTATACTGTCCAAATACTTCAAATTGTATTAACTATTTATTTTAAAACAGCTGGAAGAAATTGAAGCAATGGGTGATAGACAAGAAGACACCAATATTAGTGTTAGTAGTGATAGTGAAGAAGATGATGATTTGCTACCATCATCTGCATGCGTCTACTCCGGTTACATCCATTAAAGTGTTTACAATTAGCTATCTAAAAGCAGCGGCGGCGACTGCCTGCAGAACATTACCTGCTCGTCTGACATTTTTTTATTATTCATACTGCATATTGTGTCGGTGTGCCCCGTTGCATTGCCCCCCAAAGAAAAGACACAAAGACTAAAAGGTGTTTTTCTCCATTTCTTTTAATATAAACTTTTTTATTCGATAGTTTGTGATATTTATTCTTGTTTTTTATAATTATATTTATAGAGTTGATATTGTTCAATAAATATTTGTGTTTTTTAAACGCCGAACTGTTTCATTCAAATTAAATTCAGTAACAGCTACAATCGTAGCTTTGCCAAAAAAAATTAAACAAAGGCCCAGAGAAACAATAAATGATGTGATTACAGAAGACACCGCATAAACGCACGACAAGAGCATAATAAGAAAATGTAATTGTCAAAGGGGCCATTTTTTTCGGGCTTCTCGGGTATTGGGCCGGTCGCCCGGCGGCGCCATTGGACTATACCGATAAAAATCAATAAAGTACAAATAAATATAATAAATAAGTATCAGTGCTAGAGTACTGGTAGTGGTTTTTTTGCCCTTCTGTTCGATTTTTGTTAGTGATTGAAATATTTGACAATCTACATATGTTTTGTATGAAAATAAAATAAAACACTACTTCACCGTCAGTTTATTAAAAACATTTACAATTTCACATTTATGTTTATGTTTATGTTTATGTTGATCTTGATTTTATTCGGACGTACACTCCATTTTCTGATAGTAAAACACCCGATATGCCCAATTGAGGCTTAAAGCCTGGCACTGGTAGTAATTCAAAATTTTGTAAGACTTTCACTATAGTTAGTTTCATTTCATTAAGGGCAAATCGTTGACCTGAAAGTTTCAATTGAACCAATTGAACAAAACAAAAGATGAATAGTTAGTGATAAAATAGTACCTATACAGTTTCTAGGGCCGGCACTAAATGGTAAATAAGCGAACTTATGGCGTTTTGATATATTTTCAACTGAAAATCGTTCCGGATCAAATTTTTCTGGTTCTGGAAAAATGTCATCAGAGTGATGTATGCCATAAATGAACATTGTAAATGTGGTTCCATTCGGATATGTTTGATTCTCTACAAAATTGCTTTTAGTTAATTTATTTTATTATTCAATATTTTACCATACCCAATGTCAAATCTTCAGACAGTCGACGCTCAATAAATGGTACAGACGGATACATCCGTTGTGATTCTTTAACAACCATATCCAGATATTTAAGACTGTTTAATTGTTGGCTTGTAATTGGTCCATTATTGTGTTGTAATTCCTGCGTGATTTCTTCGTAGAGTTTCTGCTGAACTTCTGGATTATTGGCAAGCGCATAAAGTGCAAATGTTGTGCCTGCCGTTACTGTATCGTGCCCTTCAAATATGAACGTATCAATTTCCTCACGGATATCTTCTTGTGTTAGATTATCGGTCTCTTTTTGCTCTAATAACATGTCTAGAAGTGCCATTTTCTTCTTTATACCAAGATCATTCCCTTGTTTGGATTCAATGTTCTCATATTGGAGTGTTTGTTGTCTAGTTTCAATAACTGCATTACTGAAATTATGTAAAATGTTCAAACTTCTCAGATAAGGCTTGTAGTCTTTTGAAAATTTAAAAAGTATGTTGTAACGTTTCCAACTTGAAAACATTCGATCGATTGCAACAGTCAAATATTGCCTTACAGATTTCACATAGGCAATATTCTCATTATTTTGGCTGTGTCATTTCTTGACCCATTGATGTTTCTAAAAAATTATTCATTTTAATAAATCCCATTGTCGATTCTCTACATATATAAAACAGTTCTCACCACAAATAACATCCAGCGAGAAAAGGTTTAAAAATGGCATCAAATTAACTGATGGTTTTCCAACTTGTTTACGCAAATTTTCGACGAGAACAGTCGAATTCTTATCGAAGATTTCAAGGAATTTTTCTAATATTTTGAAATGGAATGATGGCGTTATCAATTTTCGTCGAGATTTCCACTTGGGACCTGCCAAAGAATTTCCATCAGTTCCAATTCACGCATTCTAGTGAAAATTCTCACAAACCTGTACTGACTAAGAGGCCATCATTTAACCATGGCTTAAGTAAATCATAGCTATCGGATTTTGAGATGCTGATATTAGATTGGGTAATTTTTTCAATCAAATTTGGATTTGTCGTCACAATTTTAACTGCAGACCCGATAAATATCTTGTAGATACTTCCATAGATTTTTGAGAATTTCATGAGAGCTTCATATAATTCTATATAGAAGAAATATTAATAAAATAATGAAATCGATTTTATTTTCAGAATTCGAAACCGAAGCCCGCAATTACCGAACCATTGTCTTAACATTTAAGCATTTTCAGCTTAATCCAGCTAATTCCATTAATTTTTTTAGTTACAATCCAGTATCGCCTGTATTCCCTATAAAGGGCTAAGGTTTACGCACTGGTATCCTGTCAATTTTTTTCTAGAAATGCATTCGTATACGTCAATAGTTTTTCAAAGTGCACAAACGATAACATTAAAAAAACGTTATCTAGATTAATCGAACTCTATCAATTGTATTTGTTTATCAGCTATTTGATCATCCTTTTTAAATATAAATGAACAAATTAAAAATTAAAAACCTATAGATATCTTGTAGATAACCCCATGAAGTCCAAATTTCAAATAACACTGAATGTTTAATTGAGAAAAGCAAAACAATCAATTGGAAATTAGAAAAGACTCACCGCGTGGATTACTACCCATATCGCTGGCATTTCCTATAAAAATCCATGGTTTCGGTCCTGGTATATTATCAAAATATTTCAATTTAAATAAATTAATATACCACCATAACAATGAAGCCACAATAATACTAAATAGTGTGTAAATCAAAATTATAAGAGACATTGTGATCTGTTCTTGTCCAGTGAAACTACACTCACTATTATTGAATAGCATCAATCTATATATACACTTTTACTATCGATAATACCAATGATCTTGAATAAACAATTATGATTACGCAAAAACTATAATTATGATTAAGCAAAACTTACAATAATGATGATACTCACACGTAGGCAATTGATAAATTTATAAATTAGAAATACCCAAAAACAAGAACCATACCGGTGAATTATGTCTTGTTATTTCACTGTTGTCGCTTTAACTGATTAATAATCAATCTGGTCGAATTAAAATAGACAGGATATAGACGAAAATTTCGTGTTTTATTACTATTATACAAAAAATTATTATTGTTACCGTGACGGATAAAATAATTAGTTGCAAGTCACGCAAGTAATCATAGATTACCTGATCATTACAAATAATTAATTTTGGCCTATGATAGTCAATTATTTGTAATGAGAAATAGCCATTATAACCTTGGTTGTTGTTTTTTTTTTAATAAATATTCCATTTCAACATAATAGATAACACGCCAATTGTAAATTAAAAGTAAATGTGATTGAAAGTAAATACAGTTGAAGATCGAAAATTGTTTAATAATTTTTAAATTTAGATTTTGATTATAGGGGTTGTTCGGTCGTCCTTTAGCCTTCCTGAACTACGGCCACAGTTCTTAACCTTTCATTTATTGATATCCCAGAAGAGATGTCCTATTTGCAAAATTGATTATCACTGAGAGATCTTTTCCTTGCTTCGGCAGGTTATAAGGTTACACTGCCCAAGTTCGGAGCAATGCCGAGTTTTATAAGTACTCAGTTCGTTCCTACTTAGGTCGAGAAGCGTTCTGGGCGAATAGTCAATAAACTTTTTTGGCTGTCGCATACTTGGACAGTGTCTCCAGTGGAGTATTCTTGTACTCTCCATTCCCACCTATTCATATCCTGCCTTCTGTGGGTCTGGGCTGGCCCACAGAATACGTCCGGACTTATGGTTAGGGCCTGTTCTAGCAAGATCATCGATTCTCATCCTTTACTAGTTTTCTATAACCACACCATAAGGAACTGCGAAATTTGCGTTAGAATTTCTAGATATTCTTGACAGTCTCCTGGTTTGGAATTCACAGTAACGGAACCAGCTTCAGAGCCAAGTTAAACTATTTATTCCACACTATAAATTAATTCAAAGAAAATTAAATGAGGTTCATTCTATTTATTGCCAACAACAATAAAGTAATACATATATTTGAATAGTTATAGTTTCTCCATAATATTTGTGAATATTATACAATTATTATTCTTCATCATTGTTCTTATGATAAAAAATAAGCAATCACATTCATATTAGTTGAATTTATAATATTATTAAGAGTTTATAAAATTTAATCAAGTAAATAAATAACTAGATAAATATTATAGAATTTTGTTAACATTTAAAGCATAAATATTCATAAACATTCTACAGTATATTCGGATTTTTAAGACACACTAGTATTGTAATTAAATAGAATTCTTATAAAATACATCAATTAACACATTAAATTAAAAACGCATTTTTTCGTTTCTCTTGCTATTTCACTAATTGCATCATCAATCAAATAATACAATTAAGAACCAGAAAAAAATGGTTTCTAATCTAATAAATAATCATTATCTACCATTATTATTGTCATAATTTTTATAGTTATTATTAATTATTATTGTTATTAGTAACAAAAGAGAATTCGTCAATAGATTTGTGGACGAAACGGTTCCCATCGAAAATAAGACACAAACAATATACAGCCGGTATTCTGGTTCAACTGACCGACATTATTCATAGAATTGATCGGATAATCAGTACAGTGTTAAAACAAGAAGTTTAACTGTCTTCTAACTAGGGCAATCCCTTATTATTGTGATTTGTAGCAACGATTATAGTGTGTAGAACGCATTAACAATGGAGAAGACAAATAAAATATATTGTTTGGTTGAATCAAAATTAACGAATTGTGGGAAACCAATAAGCATAAATATAATAGTTAAATGTAAATTTGCATCAAAAATTATATTAGGGAGTTTTTACCATTTCAAAAATTATTGCGTTTTAGTCAACACAGCTTTAGATTCTTCAAAGAATTGCATTAATTCAGTCGACATGTAAAATGGACGATCAATACCATCATTGATACAACAGTCTTCACAATAACACAGTAATAGTGTATCAATCACAATCTGAAATAAATATGTTTAAAGCAAAAGATAACCAATTTATTCACTATGTGGAATACCTCAAATGTATTAAATATGATATTGGCTAAGACCAGAGAAATAAAAATACCCAAAATAGCACCCACCAAAAAGCTAGGCGATTCAGTTCCCTACAAACAATTTGTTGTTTAGTTAAAATTATGCAACATCACCTGTAGTAAATTAACGAAGCTCACATAAATCAACGTACAAAACCAATATGACCAAATGCAGACCAACAATTTAGCCATAAATAGAATAAAATCACCAATCGAATTCAAGGCAATAACATCATTTATATTAATGTAAATTAATTGGACAGCCCTTTTGCCAGATCTCATAAAATCCTCACCATGCATCGCTATATTTTATCATTTAAACATTATCAATATTTTTAGAACTATTAAAATCATTTACCTGTTAGAATATAAGCGTTGCGTGAAATAAAAACAACAATCGATTCCATAAATCTCATACAATATTCAGCCAGAAATCTAGTTTTTTTATTTTTCGTTAATAATGAAAGTAACAATTTGATTGTAGTAATCACTGATAAAACTAATGAACCAAAAGCAACACTACCAAAATGATATTTGAGAACAATTTTCACACTATCCATTACAGGTGAGCCCAAAAATGTTTTATCTCTGAAAAACAATCATTTCGTTTTGAATTATTGTTTGTAAATCAGAATATTTACCTTGAAAAATACCAGGAGGACACAGCACCGGCTATTGTCATAATTTGTATGCCAATCACAAAATTCCATATCCATAATGCCATAAATATATAAAAACATATAGTGAACCACATCACACCATTTGGTTCGTAAATATACATGTTATTGCCAATAGGTGTTAATACGGCAGCATTTAATAAATAAAACAGTATTACGATAAATAATACGAACTTTATAAAGAGCACAATGAAAATCTGCAATGAAATTATATAGAGACAAAATTGTAAAGTTTCTCAAATCATGGGCGATACAATCATTTTCAATGAATTTAAATCAGTGGCGGATGTACGCCCCGATACCTGCCATTTTTCGTTCAACTCAGACGACCCCAATGGGCTACCGGACTCCTTTAGAGCTCCAGACCTATCTATACCTCTGCTGTTTTAGCAGAACAGCTTCTCCGAGCTAGTTCGGCGTAGCTCACCCATCCAGAGCACCCAACTGCCGCTAATCTACGCGAGTTGCAACCACTACCCCTACGAATCCAACTATATACAAAAGCCGAACCCGGGATAAATCCAGGGAGGTTCCATCGGTTTCAGATTCTCTTCTAATCACTTCCAGTTGAGTCCTGCAATTCTCAGCACTTTTCGGCCAGTGCGATTGCTATACCCCAACCAACAGGGTTGCTACTACTGTTGGCCTTTGCGGAACGGTTTCCTCATTACTGTGTACTCTTTTTGGTAAGGCACTCCTCACCACAAGAAGAGTCACAGTTCGAGCACCTTCCTTATTGCGTCATGCAAACTTACAATTAAGTATCGTCGTTTAAATTCTTTTTTGTTTCATCCACAAAGCGAAATATACGCGCGACACGCTAAACAAAGACTATTTAATCGGTACAAAATGAGGAAAAGTAACAAGAAGTCGCCACACAAATTTGTACCGTTTCGGGTCCTTTAATGGTGAAATCCGCCACTGATTTAAGTGTTCCTAATTCTGTAGTAATTTGATTAAAATCAAATTTTTCGAAATCATATTAGGAAATTTATAAACAATTTACTAGTGAATCGGAAACACTCTACAATCCACGAAAATATCTCGCCAAACAAACAAATCTTACAATGATTGATGTGAAAATAATTCCAGGCATTGTGAAAATCGCTTTGGTCGCTTCACGAAATAGATTTATAATTAACGGTATCCTTTTAAAGAATGCATAAAATATAAATGACACTGCTATCCAAAAAATCGAACATATTATACACAAAGCAAGATTATCATCATCAGAAAACCATAGACATACAATAAAGATTGTCAATAGTAGATAACTACCAATTATTATCGACCATATAATTGCAGCTGTTGCATAACGGAATAATATCAATAATAAAATACAAAACATTAACGAAACAAGTGCAACAACAGCTGTATAACCAAAAGTACTCTTCACAATATTTTCATTCCAACCCTAAAATTACGATCTCATAATAATAAACAAAGAAAAAGAAGGCAAACAATCAATTTTTTGATTCTCATCTACCAAATCATCAACGGTTATTATCGTAGTTTCGTTATCAGATTCAATTTCGTTTGGAGATGTTGGTGCGGATAGATCTTCAAAAATGCCATCATCAAATTCATCTGGAGGTATACAACGATATTCAACAACGATACTAGAAAAAAATCGCAATGCAAATGGTGGATGCGCCGGGCAATGAAGAAAATCAATACTCACTGTCCAGGAGCACATTTGTCCGTACAATGTCTTTTATAATAATACCAATTTGACGAATTATACAAGACATCATGTGCATCGAATGTTAAATATCTACAGATAAAATGATTATGTTACGAAATACAATGATGGATGAACAGGTTATTGTTTTGCTTACCTTGCATCTTCGTAATTTTTACCGGTACAATTGATATCATTAACGTATTCATTTTTTTTACCACAAACATTACCGCACGTGTCAAATCCAAATTGCCAGCGATCTGTATCAATATAAATTGACGAGTAGATGAAAAATCCAAGCTACAAACATTCTTATTGTTAAACGCATATGTTTTATTGTCAAAATTGCAAATTTTCACCAAAATTAATAAACAAGCAATGAATATGATGAAACATTTCACATCTGTAGACACTCTTTTCTGCGATACTTCAGGTATATTGTATTGATCAGGAATGGTGCCTAATTTTTTAAATTCACTCAACTAGAATCGAATGATTATTGTCATTTGTATTTGAATGAAAATTCGAATAATACCTTATCGGGGGGTGATTGTTGTATAAATATTTTTGAACTTGATAATCCCATTGTGACGGCTACCACTCTACAACCTACACTATTTAGTGAATGAGGGATAATTTCAATGAAGAGCGCCAGACGCCAGACACGAAGCATGCTCAGTTCATTCGAGACTTTGTTAAAATCAATTTTATGAAAGGACAATTTAGGACAAATAAGACATAGGGAAGGTCAAGAAATGAGAAATCGATTAGATTCACCATTGATTTTATTTGAAATTAAGAAGCGCTTTCGAAAAACTCTTTTCTTTGTATTAATGGTATGTGTTTGTATCGAAATAGATAGTTTTCATTACCTAAAACACTATAAGCCCGTTCACCTTCACTACCAAGAAACTTCCTTAATGCTTTATTGCGTTCTATCAATTTCGTATAAAATTCTTTACCGCCTTCAGCGAAAATTGGATGTTTCTCTTTTAATTCCATATCGATTCGATTCTCATAATACACTTGCGACAAATCTTTACCCAATGCATAACTACCAAATGTGAATGCACATACTAAACAATACATAAATAAACGTAACGGTCTTGGACGATTATATAAATTCAATTTAGTATTAATTGTATTTGCTAAACCGTATGTACCAGCACATGAGACAATTGTAATTAATGTATCAATAACAATTTTGAATGTTTGTCGAAATTTAATTTCTCTTGCCATTCCATAAATTTGTGCATTTTCGGATAAAACTAATGAATGCAACAATTTCTGACCTTCATCTAAGTCCCAAGGGATTGAATCATCTCGCAACTACAACCAACACAAGACTATTTTTTAATATCGAAACAAGTTGATAATAACAAACAAAACGACATTACTTTAATCGACAGCTTGTCGACATTATCGACAGTATCATAAGAGAAATTTGCTGGTAGTCCCACAATTACACCAAAATTACTATACGAACTTCCAGCACTTATAATATCAAAGCCTGTAGCAGCGAATGGCTTGAATAAATGGCGATCTTGTTCATCGACCTACAAGTGTTTTTTATCACATTAAATGATCTTTAATAAACAATTTAGTTGTTACTTCAGCTAATTCAAGGGCCTTTTGGAATCTTTTATGCAATGTTTCTGTTAATGGTACAGAGAAACCTTTCCTAAAAAACAAAAACATTAGGATCTCGCGCCAAACCACCAACAATTACATACTTGTAAAGATGGAAGAAATCTTTGTATTGCTCTAAGAGTATTGTATGTGGTAATGTTACTGCTAGCATAGCAGTTGTTGTCGCCGTTCCTGTTGCGAAATAAACGAATTTTCGACCGGCATCCGTTAATAACCAAGAAGACAACCTCTGAAACGACGCCATTTTTTCACATGCTTGTCAAAATGATGACATTTCAGTAACAGGTAATGCCAACGCTAAAAAATCGAATATTCATAATATAGGGCAGGTAGAAGTAGCTCGATGAACATGTGATTTTTTTTCAAAAACTGCGACGAAATATAAATCACACACATAAAATTCGGCTATTTATTTAATATAATCACTAATAATCACACAAGGTACATTTCAATAAAACAAAATTACAATACTTATCACAATCCTGCTGTGATTCTAAATAGACAAAAAAGTGCAAAATATCTAACAATCATTTGCAAAAACTAAAATTATTTATAGAGGAACAATCATTTTATAATAATTTATCGATTTTCTTTGACTTCATTCTTTTTCACAATCAATCACATTATAATCAACAATACATTATTTACATTAATTTAGTTCGAATTTGGCTTTTACAATATCACTGAATAAGTACGAATTCGCAATAATCGATATATTTATTGTAGTGTTTTTTTTTTAAATTAAATTACAACAAATATTTTTAAAAAGAATGCTAGAATTATTGTTATTTGTTGTAATTTGTATGTGTATTTATTAATGGCAAAGATTCAGATCGATTTATTCGTAGTCAGCGGATTATACTGGAAATACTTGAACGTGGTGTTACGCCTGTTTCATCATCAGATTGATCTGGTGATATTCTAATTGCTTGATACCATTGATTTGTTAAATCGGTCATTTGACTCTTGCAATCTTTAAGTTCCTGCAACAATCATTTATTAATGTAATTAAATGCAGTGATTAGTCGAAGGGTGCTATAGATGTGGCCTGGACCTTCAGACATTTTCAAGTTAATTACACGTTTATATATCGTAAAATTCTAAATTTTAGCAGTTGATTTGAACTGAACAATTTTTCTTAGTTTTGAGACAGATTTCACTACGCTCACAAACAAATACAAATACAATACAAAATTCAAAAAGGCTGCACCCTAATCTGAACGATTCCGTTATAGTTCAGTGAAATGTTGAAAAATTGAGTTTCATCAATGTTTTGATGGGTTCTAACGGAAATATTGAGAGGATGGAAAACCCTTGGAAGTACCGTAAGAAAAATAACCTGTTTTTGACATGGATAATTGGAATTGAAAACACTCAAATTTGTTTGCAATATAAAAGCACATAAATATTTCCATAATTGCACTAAATCCATCATTAAAAGATAATGGTAATTATTTTCAAATAAGATTCGGTTAATTAACGTGATTTGATTAAACATCACATGATTGTAAGTAATTTCATGACTTAGCAATGGGTATACAAAAAAAAATCAATGGAACCTTGAACTGTTTGGATCAATAAAAGTGGATTTCGACGGAAAAAAAACAACATTACTAAATAATAATTATTACAAATAAAGAACGTAACGCGTTGTTGTGAAACTAAACAAAAATTAATTAAATAAAACAAATATTTATCAACACAATTATGATTTCGCTATGAAAATATGGAATTGTTTGGTTTTTTATTGTGTTTACTTTTCAGTTTTAAACTTAATCACCCACAGCTTAAAAACAATTTCTATTGTGATAAGGGAAAGTATTGATAATATTTAAATTGGTTGATTTAATTCTTAGTTATGGCACACCCAAAAAAAATAAAAAATAAAAAATTGTGAAAGTCCACTCACTGCATGGTTGAATTATGATTATCAATCAATTATTGTGTAATTATAAATAATGTCTTTGTTATTTACCTGTTGTGTAAATCGTCTTGTAAAGAATGGTATGAAATATTTCAAATCATATTTAGCAAAACCTTTAATACGATCAGATACAAATGATACTTCCATTTCACCTTCGGTTGTTTCAGATAAATGTTCTGAATCTAATGTTTGGCCCCATTCCCTTGTTTTACTTAATGTAACTTCTCGATCTTTTCGGCGTCGTTTTAAACGTTTCGATGTTGAATTCTTTGTCGCTTGCATAAATTTCAATAATGGCATTGTTGCACCACCAAATATTAATGTTGTTACTAATACAATAATTAATGTTGTTGTTATAATAACATGTCTAGTTTCATCACTGAAATTCAAATGTAATGATAATGCATATGATATAGCACCACGTAAACCACTAAACCACATAATAAACATCATTTTCTTTGTTATTTGATGTTCACGAAACCGATTCACCAATATAGCTAATGGAAATATATTGCATGCACGTCCAATTAAGCATAATATTATACTCCATATAATTAATGCTGGTTCAGCACGATGTTTAAAACTAAACAATGCCAAACCTAAATAAGCAAATACACAGGTTTCAGCAATAAATGCTAATGTTCTTAATGTTTGTTGCATTGTTATTTGTGTTACTGTTGATAAATTGAAATGTGTATAATGTGACATGACAATACCACAAAATAATATTGCCATTATACCACTCAAATGTATACCTTCAGCTAATACATATGGTGCATAAGTGAATACTAACATCATACCAAATTCTAATGACGGATTCTTTCTTAAATCAACATGTTTTAATAATAATGCACTAATCAATGCAAATACAACACCAATACCAGCTGATGCGAAAAACATTAAACAAAATCTTTGTATACCAATAACAATTGATTCACCAGTCGACATTATTGGATTATTTGATTCTAATGCAGCTGTTGTTAATACAATTGCAATTGCATCATTCAATATACTTTCACCAAATACTAACATATTCAATACTGGATCAACATTTAATGCATGAAATATAGCAACTGTTGCAACAGGATCAACAGCTGATATTAATGAACCAAATGCAAATGATTCAAGAAAACTTAATTTATATACAACATCAGCTAAACCTAAAAAATATATACCAAAACCAATAACAAATGCTGATATTGTTGTACCAAATATTGCAAATACTAATATTGAGCCGATATTTTGAAAGAAATTCCCTTTATGCAAATTATAACCAGATTCAAATATTATCGGTGGTAATAATATTAAAAAGAATGCCGTTGGCGAGAATGCTTCCTCTTTACGCCAATTACTTATATTACGATTTGATAATGCATTCATTGTTAAACCGATTAATGCACCCAAAAATACAATCACAATACTTTCTGGTACATATTGAAAACCAGTTTGCAACATTAAATGTATCAATAAAATACCTAATGCCAATACACATAATACAAAGAAAATTGCCATTGAACTATTATGTTCATCTTCAGCAGCACCTTTATCTGGCAATACAGGATCTGATGCGAATGTTGTTGATGTTACATTTGTTTTATTGATATTCGGTGGAATTGCTGTACTCGGACCAATAACAGTTGATAAATTTAATGGCTTATCATTTGCTACTGGTACAGGTGTTGTAAGATTATTCGTTGCATTTGGTTTCAATGTTGTTGATGATGATTCTATTGTTGTTTTATTGTTAGTAACATTTGCAATTGATGTATTCTCTATTAGTTTTTTATTTTCTTCAATTTTCGTTGATTGATTCGTTTGTAATGCCGGTAATTGTGTTGATGTACTTGCCTTCAATGATACATTATCCACAGATGATGCAATATTCCAGAATAACACAAAAAATACAGTCACACAAGTCGCAAATCCTTTAACCTTCATGATTTTTTTTGTAAGTAAAAAACGTATTCAATCACCACACTGTTAATTTTTTCCCAATAACACTGACATTTTGTACACGGGGACACTTTGGAAATTTACCTAAACGACACTAATCGTCGCCAAAAAAAATGAATAATTGAGTAGGTATTTAAATAATTTCTCACCTGACACACAACTAACCCCACTCTTGTCAAAGTGACGTGCACACGATAGTTGGATTGTAGCCGCGCAAAAACGGAATTTCTCTTCTCTCTATCATACTAAAGTTAGGTAATTCTATCCTTATCACAATTGTGAAGAATTGCGTGTGTTTTAAAATTGTTTCGAACAGCAAAAAAGTCGTTTTAAAAGTGACAGTCAATCGTTTTGGAAATCGTTCAGGTCACTGGAATGTGTTCGAATAGATTTTCATGTACCAGGCTGCTTTACGGTTGTACTGAAAACGCGCTAAAATTTAACTAGCGTTGGATGTGTGCTTCACGGATCACGTTAAACCGTAACTGCACACAGTCCTGGTTATTGTGCGTGTTGGACATGGTTGCCAGATAGAACAATTTATCGTCAAACTGGCTACTATCAAAAATTTTGACTCCAAAAATTTGTCACTGGCTACCAGTTGATGATAAAGTATGAAGTTTGGTTCATATTCGAAAATAGATTAATTCTGCTGTTGGAGCAGATAGTTGTGCCTCTATTGTGTGCCTTTTTCCACACCACCTTAGAGGTAAAGCACATGGTGCGTTTTTTTATAGTGGTATCCCCTGTAGGCCTAATCCACTTGCCCTATCACCAGTGTTAGTAAAACAATTACAACAATTAATCTACCACACCCCCGCATATATACTTCTAGAAGTATTTGCTAGCTAGCAAAATTAATGAGCGAAAGAAGAATAAGAATTGTTGAAATGTCAAATGTCAAAAAAAACAAAAGTGCCAAAACACCAATTACCAAAAGCACCCAAAAATAACAAACTTTTGCTTTCTTGACATTTTGCAAATAAATCGTTTTAAATTTAAAAATAAATATTGTTTTAAAACTCTTTGTACAAACAATTGCGTAATACTTACCTGTTTAGTTTTTTCACTTATTGTCACTACACTTGCACTACACACACTTTTCACTAAATCACTTTTATTTCGAATAACGCACGGAAATTACGCGAATTTTACGATTTGAGGGTGGTTACTGCTCATTTCACACAAACCCTGACGCATTTTCGTTTCGCAAATCAATTTGATTAAAATTTCAAACGATGTTGAAAATATTCGCAAATAATACCCTATTTGTCCCTAACAACAAACGATGAATAGACGACCTATCGGGCATGTGAGGGAGTAACCTATCTTGAGTCCCTATAATGGGGCTGTAATTATTCATGGACTAATTAACAAATCCCACCTTTAGTGGTTTCCTCTTCTAAATCCTATCCTGTGACTTACTCTAAATAAAAGAAACAAAAATTAGAATGTATTGAAAATGCTGTTAACTAATCGTTGAAACGTTCCATTGTTATGTTGTCATGAAAAACCAAATAATACATTGACTACCATCTAATAATCTGAGCACATAAAAAAATAATAGATAAATTATTACTTATCATAGTTGGAAATAAAATATTGTTTTCTATTTAGAAAATTCCCAAAATTTCTTATTCTTTTCAGTGGCCAAAATTTTCCTGCCGCTAGACCACATTTCGAAAATCTGGCAGCCCTGCTGTCACCCAACGTTTACCTTGATAATAGTGTGTTTTAAAACTATCTCGAACACCTAACAGTTGTTCGATTAATCGAAAAATGAACATAAGTCTCAAATTTGAAACTACATTATTGAGATTTTAAAATTAAATTTAGTTTTGTGTAAAAATTTTGTGATATCTAAAGAGCAAAATTGATTTTTCTATAGATGTTGCGTGGAATGAAAGATGGAAAAATTAGTGTTTCAGTTGAATTTGGCGGGTAATATCCTGTCTCAGTAGATGGCGTATGTGCTCTACTCAGTTGTCGTTTCTTCAGCGGTCTGTACTGTATAGTTGTGTTTATGTTAAAGTTGTATTTTAAATAGAAATTTAGCAAATTTTGAAATAAATCGTACAAACTATTGCAAGAATAATGGCAGCAACAGTTAAAGCTGTTCCTGTTGTATTAGAAGAGAACGTTAGAAATCTAATATCTACTTCGAAGATTCTAGTTGTTGGAGCTGGTGGTATTGGTTGTGAGATTCTAAAGAATTTAGCCCTTACTGGCTTTCAAGATATAGAAATTGTTAATAAATAACTATTTTCTTATGTATATGAATTCTATATTAATCAGTAATTTTACAGATTGATTTAGATACAATCGATGTAAGTAATTTAAATCGGCAATTCTTGTTTCGTAAGGAACACGTTGGAAAATCAAAAGCTGTAGTAGCTAAAGAGAGTATCTTGAATTTCAATCCAAATATAAAAATTGAAGCATATCATGACAGTATTTTCAAGTAAGCTACATATACAGAAAAATTCGTTGTTTGTTTCGTTTTTAATTCAGATTTGTTACAGCCAAGATTATGGTGTGAATTTCTTTAAACGTTTTAATCTAGTATTAAATGCTTTAGATAATCGTGCTGCACGTAATCATGTTAATCGTATGTGTTTAGCAGCTGATGTACCATTAATTGAATCAGGTACAGCTGGTTATTCTGGACAAGTTGAGTTAATTAAAAAAGGTGTAACACAATGTTACGAATGTCAACCGAAGTCACAACAGAAAACATTCCCTGGTTGTACAATACGTAATACACCATCAGAACCCGTCCATTGCATTGTTTGGGCTAAACATCTATTCAAGTAATTTCGTTTTTTATATACAAAACAAAACAAAAATGAATGATTTATCAATTTATAGCCAACTGTTTGGTGAAGAAGATCCCGATCAAGATGTTTCACCAGATACTGAAGATCCTGAATTGAAAAAAGATGGAAATTTCAGTGAGACTATTGCTGGAAATGTACAACGTGTATCAACTAGACAATGGGCTCAAGATAGCGACTATAATCCAGACAAACTTTTCAACAAATTTTTCAACGACGATATCGAATACTTATTAACGATGGGTTAGTTTTTAAAAGTCCTAATTGGTTTGTTTTCTTTGTATGATGATTGATTAATTGTAGAAAATTTGTGGAAAAGTCGCAAACCACCAGTGCCGTTAACATGGGAAAATGCTGAAAAACAAACATCACCAGATGGTGCTGAAATTACTACTACTACTAATCATAATAAATCAGCAGATATGCAAATTTGGTCGTTAAATAAATGTACAAAAATATTTGCTGAAACTGTTGGTATATTGAAAAAAGAATTGAGTGAACGGAAATTTTTAGTTTGGGATAAAGATGATAAATCAGCAATGGATTTTGTTACGGCTTGTGCTAATGTTCGGGCATATATCTTTTCAATTCCACAAAAATCTCGATTTGCTGTTAAATGTATTTATTTACTCCTCATTATTATGTTTACAATTCTCTTTATTGATTTTTATGTTTTAGCAATTGCCGGCAATATTATTCCAGCTATAGCAACAGCTAATGCATTAATTGCTGGTCTAGTTGTATTATATACGTTTAAAGTGTTAAATGAAGAATATGAGAAATGCCCGTCGGTTTATTTACGTCAAAAATCGGTACATTCCCGTATAATAATGGCAGCTGATAATCAAATACAAAAAGCAAATCCAAATTGTTATGTTTGTGCAACAAAACCAACAGCATACGTGTTTGTTAATGTTAATAAAATGACTGTAAAAGAATTTGAACAGGAAATATTGAAAAATACATTGAATATGGTAGCACCTGATGCTATATTAGATGGTAAAGGTGTTTTAGTTATATCATCTGAAGAAGGCGAAACTGAGGTTAATTTTCGCGTTGATTATCATAGAAAATCTTATTTGAATATTAATTTTTAGGCTAACAATAATAAAAAACTATGTGAATTAGGTATTGTTGATGGTAGTATTTTAAAAATCGATGATTTTCTACAAAATTACGAATTAAGTTTAACAATAAATCATTATGAGGCTAAAGAGAAAGATGATCCATTATTTAAATTAGTTGGGAATCCTGATGATTTAAAAGCTAAACAACAAAATGCTGGTAATGGCGTTGAAAATGGTAAAGTTAACATTAATAATACACCAACAAGTTCGAAAACCGAAGAAAATGATGATGATGATGATTTAGTATTTGTGGAGAATACTGATGATGATCCACAAGAAGGTTCGTCCAGTAAAAAGCGTAAAATAGATTCGGAAGATGATGATCTCATTATCCTCGATGAGGTGATGGAATAATTTAATTTTTCTTTAAAAAAAAACAACTTTGTTTTCTCTTTTTCCTACAAAACATCTCGCTAAAATTACTAATTTCTACGTTGTATAAAAACTTCATAAACTTATTGTCCGTGATAATTTGGTTTTAATTATAAATGGCCCGTCAATATTTTCGTAACAATCACAATCTTTACCATATAAAGGCAGTATACATTTGTAAGATAAAATCGTGTCCAAATTCTAATTGATAGTATTCGTTTATTTCTGTTTTATAATCAGATTTGTACAAACAAACCACCTATATTTCAAGAATTATTCAAGTTCATAAATAGAAGTGTAACAGGGATCAATAACCGGAATTTAGAGAGAAAAAAAGTAACTTTTTTGTTTACAGTTTATTGATCCTTAATGAGTTTTATCATATGTGTCTTTGCCTTTATAGTTGCCCACATATCCTGAATCATCAGCTATATCTTCACGTCCTTCTTTGCCTTTACCTTTACCTGTTGCATCGAAACGTTCTTTATGCGAACCAGTATAACCGGACACGTCTGTCAAACGATCAACGCCGCCAGTTTTAACAGCTTGCTGCATAGAATCGAAATCAAATCAAATTTAGATGGGCAACAAAGAAAAAACAAAACTATTATTGAACAATGCTCAACTGTTGTCTTTGTTGTGCCTGGTGGTCCACAACTTGTTAATTTCGTCTTCAAGTTATCAACAGCAACATTTTTCTCTTTCGCTAAATTCTCTAAGAATTGATTAAATTGCGCCAAATTAATAGTCTTTGATCTATAACAACAACAAAAAATCATAATTTTTTTTTTAAATGATTAAACGACGATGGGACTTAACGAAAATTTACTTGAGTTTATTGAAATTAATCGCTGTATCTGTTGTTGTTAGTTTCTTATCGAAGACTTGCGCCTGTTTAAACCATTTATCAATTTGCGATAATGTGATTGTTTTACCATCAGCTTTCGTATCGCCAAATTTAGCGAACGAAACAAATTGGTCACCGATGGACGCTGCTGCCATTATTTAGAAAAATCGGCACTGATAATTTCAAAATTTGCACAAAAATTGACAGTCGTTGATAATAAACAAAACAAAAAATTATCTCGTAATTTAGTTGATATCCCGTAGTATGCGCATTATAGGATTATTTCCAATCAGACATTTGTGCTCCTGTTTATATTTTATGAATTATGTCGAGAACTTGTTCAGATTTGTGCAACCTGTTTCTGCTATTGTTATTATTATCGTTAAATCCCCGTAACAATTGGTAATAAAAGTTGGATGTTTTCACAAATAATTTCCTGAATTCTGATTAATTCTCAATCTGATAAAACAATAAATGTTTTGTTCAATGGAAATTAACGGAAAAAAATTGTTGTTATTTCCGTTTTGTAACAAAATACAATAGAAGAAAGAAAAAAACAACAACAAACTTTATATAAGTACATAATTGTAAGTATTCTTTTCCTCAATTATACTGATGTATTATTAATCAAAAACAATTTGAATTAGTGATGACCACTTTGTTTTCTGTTTTCTTCTTTTTGTGCATTTGTATTGTTAAGTAATCGACTCTTTTTACTATTATTACGATTATTATTGCAGCGATTAATGTGGTTTTCGTTTCCTGTGATTGTCTTCTTTTTTTGATTGTTAATTTTGTAAATTTGTTGATGCGCCCCACAATCAGAACCAGGTTAACAGCAGGGCTAAATGGGCTGTAGCCCTGGCGCGGCAATTTTGCGTACACACAAATTAATTTGACGGCTTTAGCCAAGAAATTTATACTTTTATTTGTTTATTGATACAATTTATTGGTCACAATTAGTGAAATGAATTTTTTAATATATGTGGTGAGCATCGTTTGTTTCTGGTCAAATGTTGTTTTTCGTTTATTTCTGTTTCGTATCGAAAACTGGCCTTCGGCTCTTTTAGAGCTTAATGTCACAATTCCTTTACGCTTGACATAAAAGATACATATATTATACCGCAATTATAAGTAACACAAAATACAGTTTTTCAACAGTGCTACGCATGATATTTAGATTTAAAAAAAAACTGACAGGGTGTGATCGAATAAATACAGTCTCTGTGTGGTGTAATTGGAAACACACCTGTCCGGCAAGTAGGAGTTTCAGGTTCAAGTCCCGGCGGTTGAGTTTAACATTATCAGACTTTTGTTGTTTTTGTATAGTAGACACATAATTGGATGACTTATAAATGGTACAAATGTTATTATTATTATTATTATAAATTAAGATTATATTAGATGCTTCGGTACTTGCGTACTACATACAACTTTTAATTAGAAAAAAAGACATATTCTTCTTTACAGCAATTTTAAACACAAATGTTGAATGTTTAGTTCATTAATACTATTAAATTCTTTTACTGTTGATTTCTCGTGATAATCATCTCTTCTCTCAGTAAATTCTTCACAATGTTGAGCTATGGAAATAATGCAGGCCACTCGTGAAATTGTGCCCTACACACAACACCGACTAGGAAGACTCTTCCTTAAATCATGAAAGTAGTGGCGGAATCCTTCTAACCCGTCCAAATTATAACTAATGCCTTTAAGAAGGCTACACTCGTAACAAATTTTGAATTTGTAGGTACTTTACGGAGTCAATAGTTAATCTAAACAGGCTCGAAAATTCAGCGCTAAATGTTAGGTTTTGTATCAATATGTGTCTTAAAGAAGACTAGAATGGTAGCTTGACAATTTGGTGCTCCAGACAAAGGTCTGAAACATTTTGTATTAAAGCTATATACAGAAGAATTTTGATATAATGAGGGACATTTCATCGTACAGTAAATTGTATGTTGATAATTTTAAAAATAAAAGCACTTCTATTAACAATAGTAATAAAATGAATTTTTATGAATGTAAAATAGTAATCTTTATTGTAAGGCGTCCGGTGCAGCGGCATTCCTCACTTTCTTCAAGGATATTTTTCAAGCTCTTCATACATTCGACACGGTAATTTTACTTGGTGATGTGCTGCAAGTATTCACTAAAAAATCAATAGAAGACAAATTATTTATGAGATACAAATTTGATGGGACACTAGGCAAACAAGAATTTGGGGGGGCCTTATGTACAGTGTTGAATTCAGACAGTAGGACCGCTCCAACTTCTGGGGGCCCAAGGCGTTTTTGCCCATAGAATAACGCGCCACTGGCAATGACCTTATCGATAATCCATCATTAATAAAATAAAAGAGCAATAACAGTAAAATAAATCAATAGAAATTTGAGGGAATTAGAGAATTCGGTCGTTATTTGAATTTATGGACAATAATATTAGTAATAATAATAACAATTGATAATAAAACACAATTGAATTATAAATGACATGAAGAGCTAACAAATTAAATAATTGTTCTAGATCATCCATACCTGTTCCGTAATTTCTCTGGTAATCGATTCATACACTCCCAAGAAAACTAAAATGGAACATAATTCTTTCATTTTAATCAAGGAAAAAAAACCTGATTTATTTGTATTCGTTGCCCGTTTTTATAGTAACACACATAAACTGTGAAATGGAGACAAGGCATTTAAAATTGCGGAATTGATAGTGTAAATTATGATGTTGTCGTCGTCGTCGTCGCCGTCGCCGATACCGCCACCACCACCGCCGTAGTTGTCATTCTCGTTGTCGTAGTCTCATAGAGTTAAATTGAAAATTTATTACACACATGCACACAGTTATCAAAATCTTAAATTCTGAACTTTGACAACAACAATAACTCTTGTAATCTTTTATTGTGTATAAGAGAAACAAAATAGGCTATAAAAGATAATTAGCTATAATAATAAGAGATAATATGAGATCTTTTCACTATTTAAAAACTAAAAAAAGAAGAAAAAAAACGCCATTTCAAGTCAATATTTGTTATTGTTGATAATGATGTGTAATTTTACTACCTGTCATTTGTGTATGATCGTTGAGAATCGGGTCAAATTTATTTCAAAACAATTTCATCTCATCCTGTTTGAAAAATGTTAAAATGGATATTTGTTCATTTTTTTTCTTTTAAAATACAGTAATTGTGTTTGGAAAAGTTTTGCTGTTTTTAAATAAACTTCGAAGCTCCCTATTATGCAATGAAAGCAAAGCTTGTCTTGAAGGGGGCGAGTCGTACATACACACACACACACACATACACGATCAAGGGCTTTTTGTATTTGAATGGAACTATACGTATAAGGGTGGATTGTAATTGTCTATAATTATCGATATGACCCAGGTATACCGTGAATGGAAATTTTATAAAATATTGATCGATATGGTTTTATTTTTTTTAACAATGAACAATTTGTTCCAGTTTTGATTGCGGAACAATATAATTTGTTTTCTATAGTGGTGGATTAGAGAATTTGTTAGATAGATGCTTTTGCTAGTGGTGGTATGTGTGCGCCCTTTTGGGAGGGCGGTGCTACACAGCTCTCCGCAGACAGCGGATCGCCAGTCATCCAACAACCGTTGAGAGAGGCAAGTCCAGCTTCCTATATACTCCCGGTCTTATTATTACAATCCGATATACATATACGAGAGATCTCGCGTTAATATTCAACAACAATTACGATGAATTCATTTATTATCCAGTGACATTCTATTAGTGTTTTGTTGGATTTGTGTGTTATTTGTGTAATAAAAAAAAACAACAAAAATCTGTGACAATGTCGCAAAAAACCATCATAAATCTTGTTGTTGTGCTCGTATTTCTTTTATTGGCCGGTCGCATACCTGATGTATTTTGTGTATCCGAGAATTTTTTGAAAATGTTTGAAGGACAACAAACACCAGCAGATCCCTGTTATGATGAAGATCGTCCAAGACGTTGTATACCAGATTTTGTGAATGCAGCATTTGGTGTACCAGTAAAAGCATCATCAACATGTGGTATCCATTCACCGATACATTATTGTGAATCACCAGAACCTGGTGCAAATCCACAATGTCATATATGTGATGATCATCAACCAAAAAATCGTTTTCCTGCATCACATCTAACCGATTTGAATAATCCAAATAATGTGACTTGTTGGCGTTCAGAACCATTACCACCAGCAATATCAATCAATGCACCACCAGATAATGTTACATTAACATTAAGTTTAGGAAAGAAGTACGAATTGACGTATGTTAGTTTACAATTTTGTCCACATACACCGAAGCCTGATTCAATTGCAATTTTTAAAAGTATGGATTATGGTAAGACATGGCAGGCATTCCAATTTTATTCGAGTCAATGTCGACGCGTTTATGGACGTCCAAATCGTGCAACAATAACAAAAGCTAATGAACAAGAAGCTAGATGTACGGATGCACACCGTTATACAGGCGGTGATAATTTAGGATTTGGACAAACATCACGTATTGCATTTAGTACATTAGAAGGACGTCCTAGTGCATCAGATTTTGATAATTCACCAGTATTACAAGATTGGATAACAGCAACTGATATTAAAGTTGTTTTTAATCGTTTACATATGCCAAATGAAGATACATCAAATGATAATTTAGATATATTGGTTGATGAACATTTATATAATAATAAACATCGTACACATGATGAAGATGATATTATTGATGATGATGATGATGATAATACAGATGATAATAATCAAACGAAAGATCCAACTGTGCAATTAGTCAATGAAATGCAAGCTTTAGATAATGGTGATACAAAACAATCATCTTCGTCCACATCATTATCATCAGCAGCATCCGCTGCATCATCATCAGATCTACCAAATGGTATTATGGGACAATATCATCAAATAACACATCAATATGCTGTTGCTGATTTTGCTGTTGGTGGCCGCTGTAAATGTAATGGGCATGCCAGTCGTTGTATTGCCGGAAGAGATGGTCAATTGGCATGTGAATGTAAACATAATACAGCAGGAAGAGATTGCGAACGTTGTAAACCATTCTATTTCGATAGGCCCTGGGGAAGGGCCACTGCGCGGGACGCCAATGAATGTAAAGGTAAGACTTATAAATCTATAGAAAAATTGTTGAGAAATCGAAATGGAATCTCGCTTCCAATATATTATTAAACAACATTCGTTAATAATAGAAATCATCGATCACTGCTATTAGAACAACATGAGAATACTGATACTTCAATATACAAAAAAGAAATTATAATTTTAATTCGAATATACTTTTTATTTAGAAGTTAATCAACATTTCAATCAATACTCTTCGATTACTGTTAATTGCTCAATTAACATTTTCTATTCATCGAAATATATATATTTTTTTTGTTTCTAATCTACCTACAATTATTACAGTTGTATCGTTTTCTCTTTTCATATCTAGTTATTATCAATTTAATAATAAACATGTTTTGTAATTAGTTAGTTTGCGGATCTTTTTGATATTGATTCATTTGTACTTAAATGACAAGATCATTTCATCAGTATATCAGATAATTACAGTAATTATCTTTTGATGTGTTTTAATAAAACAACGACAATTTCTTAATCAATTATATATTAAATCGGGAAAGATTGAAATTTACCGTTTTGATCATTTTTATTTTTATCCTGTTGATAAGAAGTCTAATTATAGTCAATCAGGTTCGACTTGACTGCATACTAAGAAGACATCCCCGTCAAACGAATCGGTTTTCATGATGCAAAAACAAATGTTTATATTTTTCAATTGTTAAAAGTATGCTTTGAATCTTCAATTTTACCGAATTAGTCATCGATCAACAACGGAATTGTGAGCAGTTTGATGGACCATTTTGTTAATAATACTGCTATCGATAGGAAATGATCGAAAATCGTTATTGCTTCTTGATTACTATCATCTCTCGCGTGTTAGCCTTGTGGAGATATATTTTTTTCTATCTAAATTTCTTTAGAATACTCACAAACTGGACGATATTATTGTAGGTTGTTCTACCGTATATGGTAGTAACATTAGTTCTACGATTGACTGTAATAGGGCCAAGAAAGCATTCATAATCAGTAAATCTTCTAGCTTCTAGATGGCTGACTATTTTCTACAATTTACATACTGAAATATTAGACAAGCGCCTACAAAAATAATCCACCAACACATTTACTATAGGAGAATCAAAAAAAAATTGAAAATTGTATATCAGTTGTTTTACTGTGTTGAATTTTGTTGTTTAACTCATTCAGCTACTATTAAATCAGCAATACGTTTTTAGTTACATTGAAATACCAAACATCTATCATTTGTGCGAATAGAAAGCGAGAAGAGAAAACCTAAGGCCGCTAGTGGTTTTATAATTTCAAGCTTTAAGAATAAGAAAATGATGAGTTGTTTCCAGGTATTATTGTAGCTCACCGTGAAGTGTCTTATAAAATGGTATAATTGCTATAAAATCTTGTAATAATGAAATTCTTTCAAGAGATACGTTATTCCATTTAAGAAACACGTCATTCTAAAATTTTTTTTTACGTATATATTTATAATAACTATTAATTTTTTTGTTGTATATACAGGCTGTCCACCTAGCGGTGTAATTATTTCTAAACGATTAAAGTCATTTAAAAAAAATATAGACTATCTAATAAACACTTGAATGAAACAATACGTAACTGTTGATTTTCCGGTTAAATAAATACGAAATGATCTTGTGGACTAATGAGTTATTTTACGCAAAATTATCAGTAAATCCTTGATTTTTGTTCACAAATACGTGACGTTTCAGCATTGTAAAAGACTTACTATTTGTATGGTCTAATAGCGAAAATTGCTCTTCCTTAAATTCTGGAAATTGATTCGACTTTAAGGTGGTAAAGGTAACAACAAAAGTCGGCTTTTTTTGAAGATGGTTAACATCGATTTTAACTCACTTCAAAATTTTCTACAAGGACTCTTGCGCTATCAAAAACGTGCTTATAATGAATCAAATATAGATCGTATCACTTTACTTAAGTTTGGATAAATTTTAAGCGGAGTGATGTGTGCGTATCAACAGTTGTTCGAATCTTATCATCGAAAAAAAAAGCTTTAAGATACAGTTTTACAAAAAATACTTAGAGTCTCTCTTAGAGCACCAAATGCAACGTAAATAGGATCGCTTAAGGTATAATTGAGTGATTGTGATTATTAGATACAGGGCTAAATGTCGACAGTGGAGGTACACGCAATTAGCCCTAGAACGCATTAAGTTGAGCTTTGTTAATCTGCATTCAAGATTGCGATAATAAAGATCTTAATTAATTAATTAATGAGGCACAGGAAAATAGCAAACCTACATATCAAACTTACAAAAGTCCAAGAATATCTTGATTTCATTCGAGATTTTATTATTTTTTATAATGAGTTTTGTTTTTTATTTATATACATATATATTCAAGAATTTTATTTTCAAATTTTTTATTACAAACATTTATCTTGTAGAACTTATAAACAAGAAGACAAAAGTTAACCGACCTCTATACATACATAACTAAAGTTTCTTCTTATTGCTTCTATTTGATTCAAACATATTACGTTGTGCGGTTTTCGTTCTATTGTCTAATAATTCTGTTTTTATAGTTTCTATCTTCGAACATCTCCACCATATCCAACTAACTCACACGTTTTTCAAATTTATTGATGGATGATTATTAACAATTCGCAAATTAGTTTCCATTCATTATCATAATTCTCTCAAATGTTAATTCATGATAAAATAAAAAAAAATAAAAACGTTCTCCACTATGCAAATATATAATAAACGTTTATCTATAATGTGTTAATAATAAAAATAAATTGTTTTAAAATCGTATGACCATTCAAATTTCTTATGTTCGAATGTTAATCATTCATGCAAATAGAGATTTATTTAATGTGATTTAATTCTAATAAAAGTGCATGTAAATGAGAATCGTTTTTTTTATTTTAGATAAACAGAAATTGATTTTTATTTTAAATCTAATGCACATTTGAAATTGCATTTTAAAACTTCCACTTTTTATTGTCTGATGAACATAATGGAACTTTGATTAAGTACTAATGAAAACCTTTTATCAAACACACAAAGAAAGTATCTATTATTTCTGCTAATTAGGTTACGACAGCATTGATCTACCATTATGTTTTCAATTAAAACCATTACCGCATTATTAAACAACTTCAACGATTATTGTATAATGGACATCCTGTAGAAACTGTACTTTGTCGTCCACATAGAAACGTTAATTTAGACCACTTGGTAGTTTCGATTGTAGCTAAACTAGAATTTCGATAAACAATAATGTAAAAAAAAATCATATTAGAAATTTAACCAGTGCATAACCAAATTGCGAACGAAAAATTGGAGTAAATTACAAAAAGAATACGCGTTTAAATCATTTTATTAATCGAATATTCTTCCAAGAATCAAGTGCGTGATCTCTTTAAACTTTTTTCTTTATAATAATAATAATAATCAAAACAAAACAACATAAACAACGATAAACTCTCCCTCTATTCTAGCGTTTGAATTTCCAACATATTTTTAAAAGAGGAATTCGACTTTTCTCACGTTATCATTGTGTTGTTCTTGGTGTTGTTGTGATAATACTCAACCATGATTATTAGGTGTTGATTAGTGTTATAGTAAACCACTTGGTTTAGTTGATGATAATCATAATGATGATGATGATGTTGTTGATGGTGATGAAGAGACTTTCTAATAAGAATTAATAAAAATTTGTTAAAGAGTGGTAGAATAAGAAAAATAATGTTGTTGTTGTTGTTACAGCCCACAAAATTTGTTCCCACATGACTATGTCAAAATGTTGTCAAGTGTTAACAGATTTTGTAATCATGTGTTATCACCTTTTATTCCAGAAGCTTTTAATAATTACAAACACTTAGTTTAAATTAGTCGATAATTAATCTATTTACAATGGTAATTTTCTAACGTAAAATCGCTGCAATAACAATTCGTTTATTTCTTGTTTGAAATCGAATTTATTTTTAGTTACTACTAACAAAAATGTCCTTAAAAATAAAACAACAACGGTTTGAATTTACAATACAATTACTGGCTTAAATTTCTCATCGGTTTATTATTATTTTTGGTGATTATCCAAAGTAAATGTCGAAGAAAATCTCTGCTATTTGTGGAATTTATTTTTATTTATTTGTGGGTGGAATATCTCGTCAGATCAAAATCTTACAAACATTAAATTGTCGATTTTTACAACAAACAAGTCTCGTGTGTATATTGTGAGTTAAGAGCACTTTTCTTCTCGTCCACCTTCTCAATTGAATGCCATTTGCATTTTAACATTATCGAAGCTCACATTACGCCGTTGTACTACTTGGTATCTGAATAGGAAATGATTGTGTTGATGATGATGATGATGTTCAAATTCGAGTGCACAGATACCACTGTTGTTTTTTTGACCGTATTCTTCTTCCAAATATTATTGTGCCAAGTTGTTGGGTAAACAAGCAAGTTTAACATATGAGAGGAAGAAAAAGAAGAAGATTCTCATGAATAATGTACGATTGAATTAAAATTACAAAATTCCAAAAAGGTAACGACAGTAAATTTACAAGTCGTTTTTCTGTTATTATTTTTAGTTAAGCAAATACAGCTGCTTCAAATAGCAGCAAATTAAAAGAGTTGACAATTCTTGTTGATGCACATTGCAAATAATTCTTATCTACTGTTTAAATATGTTTGTCAAAAAATACTGGTCTATCATCAAATGTTTTCCTCTTGCATTTAGGCATTTTGCCAGTAACTGAAAACTGATGATTGATTTTGCACAACTGAATGTAATTAATTAATTGTCTAACATGACAATAATGAAATCGATACGTCTACTTTTTAAAATTCTCGATCCAATTTGAAATCTTTAATAATACAGCAGTGGAGAAGGCGTTTTTGTTTTATACGAAGAACATTATAATTGTGTGGATAATTACGTTTGTGCTCAATTCTAAAGTAGTTTCAAATTGATTCAAATCTATTGCACCTGCTTTCTGACTTCTATTCAGATAAATAACAAGCTATGAAGTTTATGACATTTTGCTAACATAAAAGGAAATGCATGTATAAGCTCTAATGAATAAATAAGTGTATACTGGACGTCACATCAAATCAAAATTGTAATTTCGTCTAGTTTATCGATATTTAGTTTTATCCATTTTTGTTATCATTTGCTTCTTCAAATAACTCTTTTTGAACCTCTCTTATCCACCGGTTTACAGTTCGTTCTATATCATTCAAATCCTGAAATCTTACTACAAAGTTTTTCCAACTGGAAAAAGATCAAATCATTTAAAAATAATTCAACATTTCGTACCGATTTTTGATAGGAGCCCATCGTACAGGATAAAAGATGCAATCCCAAAAGCACTGCACCTGCAATTGCTTAGGTTGATTTTTCCTTTCCTCGTTGGTCAACATATTGAGAAAACAGTTTTTTTTTTGTGGTCAAGTCTCGGACATCATTCAGTTTTTGCTTCTTTGCTCACTCTTAACTGTCCAATAATTACTCCTTCAGCGATGTATGCGACGAACGGTACTTTTAGATTCCGCCGAATTGCCAAAATGTAATTGTTGAACGATTTCAGATGTCTTTGCACCGTCTTTCCTAAAGTTGATGTGTAATGGTTGATGTTTGGTTTGAAAATCGCGGTTGATCAATAATGGTACAGTAAATGTAAATGGCACTAGAAACATCAGTAGCGTTTCATGAAACACCGTGTATATATTTATATTGCTGAAAAAGTAAGTGGTCAAATGTAATCACATTTTAAAATCTCTTGCGGCGCGAAGGTAAAATCCGTATTGCAAAATAACTCATGTAGAAGCTTATAACTTACATGCTACTTGAAAGCAAGTTGCTCTTACGATAAACCTGTGCCGACAATCCGTCTATGTTCATTACTCATATCTTCTAAAATGGCTAATCCTTTTATTAATTAACATATGCTTTAGGAAACCATATACAATCAAATTTCTCGATATATAAATATTTTAAAAACCGGAGAATACTAATTTTACATTTTCAGGGAAAATCACAAAATCCTTTTCAAGCATGATAGATTGATATTTCAGGATAAATGAGTCATTCATCTAAGCTTCTGTTATATTTCTAAAACTGTGTATATATCAACCAAAAAAAAAAATTAAAAAAACCAACTGACAAGTTTATTTTTCTATCTATAAATTGTTAATTATATCCGTATCTAAATACGAGGATATCTCGTAGAAATAACGCTTAAGTAATGGAAGTTTTTGAAAAAAAATCGTTTAGTTTGTTTATTATATTAAAATAATTACAACGCTATATACGTAGACGTATTCTGAGAAATGTAAATATGCAGTCAAGTGGCCAAAACAAACCGACACTTTTTTTTCCGTCAAAATTTAATTTACACTAGTAGCAGGATATTTGTCTGTTTTGGAAAAAAATCTATATGTATATACGCGCCTTGTTTTTTTTTGTAATGTTCCAATGAATCCGTTTTGATTTATATAAAGTTTATGTATTTGGGTGTATTTGATGTGAACGGATGCCCCGTTAATTGGCCAACGTTAAGCCAATTGAATCCATGTTTAAGCTGGAGATTGACGCTCTTCTCACCGCCGCCACCACCATCAATAAATATAAATCCACTGGAAATGTCCTGGCAAGGTGTGATTCATGCCGCAAACGTGCACAATAAATTCGAAATTAACGCATAAATATTTGGAGTTGTCTGTTTTTTCTAAACTTTATTCGTCCAACTAATTCAATTTCGATTTATACGAGGATAATTCGCAGAAAACTCGAAGGATTCCCTGATATTCTGGGTAGTTCATGAATAGAATTTCAAGTATAGGTTGTGGCGACGCGCAGTCTACCAAGAATGTTTCAGCTACAACAACCATAGAAAGAAATTCGTTTTGTCATTGAAATGTGGGAAAAATCCGAAACTGGTTGTTGTTAGTATTTGCCGATACGCAATAGAAACCACTTTGACTGTTATATGGTGTTTCTCCCATATTGTTGTTGAAAGAACCGGACTTGATCGATGATGGTAAAAAGGGCGGAAAGTCGCCCAATAAACCAATTCTCTAACAATACACACCAGCTCAAATTCCGATCAATTCGACAAAACTATTTGAAAATTATAATTTGAATAATATCGAAACGTTTCCATGTCAATTTAATTGAAATAAATTGGTGCAAGTTCTATTTTAATATGTACAATATGTCCTTCTAAATAGCAATTTATAATGCATAGGGAGAACAAAACGGCAAACACGTCGTATATTGCTGGTTTATTGCACATCGTAAAACAAATCTTTACTTTTTGCTCTTTAATAAACTGCATACGGCATGACACCTATAAAAAGACAAGCCTGAAGCTGTAGCCAAATCGATTTAAAAGACTTTTCAAACCAAAATGAAGAATTTTAGTCGGCATTTATTAAATATTAAAAAAAATAATCGTAGATTTTATTAAATGCAATTTTTGATAAAGTTTTAGCAATTTGGAAACTGTCCAATTTAATTTCAGATAATATTGCGGAAAGCAATTTTAACTTGCATACAATAATGTTTCCATATGCATTTGCACCCAATTTTATTATCAACTAACTAATTTGTGAGTTAATATAAGAGATAGTACTTAAGTTGGATTTAATGCAATCAAGACATGACAAAGAAGCTTAATGAATATAAAAGAAGCTTCCGAAGTCGTGAAATTCTCTCAACCACAGTTTTTAGCACTGATAATTTGATTAAATTAATTTAATAATATTGTCGATTGAATGCGGACTAGCGTTGCATTTGCTGTTCATTAATTTTTATTATTGCGAAGTTTTTCCACGTTGAAATTTGCGGAAATTCATCAAGTCTTATACGAAAGTCAATAGGAATATATCCAATAGAAATGTGTCAAGTTTGAAAAAATATTGAGCCTAGACACGACTATAAAATAACTAGGATCAAAGTAGAAATGTAAACAATAGTATCTATGTGTGTGTGTGTGTCTAGATATGTTTCTATTTGAACGGTGAAAGCTTACAAACAGACAAAAAACCAGGTAAAGAAATTGACACCAATGCCACACTTTATGCTATAAAAACGGTCAAATGGAAATCGAGAATCTAAAAATAGACAATATTTTTAAATGAATTGTGACAGGAGTGTTTGAAATCCTGTAATCAGCCTATAAGACGTATATACAGGGCTGCTTTTTGTCAAACTTCTGGAATACTATGTAAAACTTAACACTTTTGCGCAGGAGCAAAATGTTGCACTGCCATAGGATTGCTTCTTTGATTAAACTTGACCTTTAAAAACGATAGGAGAGGCCCTCCGCCAAGTTATGCATAACAGGTGTTACTGTAATTTTGCAGTAAATTCGATCATGAAAGTATGAGCAACTCCTTTAATTGGCAGAAGGTCTATCGTAAAGTAGTGAAGACGAACGTTGTCCTGACTTCGTAGGACAGAAAAATGTCTTATTTAATTAACTGAGGTACCCTGTATGCGCCAGAAAAAGAGCTGTTAAGTTAGCTTAGAGCAAGGTAAACGACTCGTGGTTGATGGGCCGCAGCTTCACACACACACACACACATAGGGTGTGAATGAGAACCACGGGTGGGCTGTTTTGCCCACCCACCGTCTGTCAGTACTCATCTGCTCTCATATAAAATTGACGATGTGTCATCAATATGTTTTACATTTTGGATGTTTGGTTTGAGAATCTAAGTTTTATTCTTCGCCATATTTCTTTCTGAATAATTCAGATGATTGTGATAGTTTCTGTTAGTATTACGTTTAGTTTTATGTGTCAGTAGTAGGTTTTATTAAACACCACTAGATAGTTGTGTTGTTGTTGTTATATAACGTACAAGTGGGTGATAAGACTATATTTTATGACTTCTCTAAAAACATTCATCTAGCGAAGATGTTGGGAGCTGAAAACAAATTTAATCTACAGATTAGGAAGAGTTGATGGTTTGTTATGTGTATGTGTGTACACAAAGATGCAGGTAGATAAGTTTTAGTAAGGGTGTGTTATATATACATATATATATTTTTTAACATCTTCATCATCATAACCATAAAGTCTAATATTTAACTGTAAAACATACATAAACCGACTAGACTTTAATCAATTGCTGATAGTCGTATAAAACAAACAGACTTCAACATTAGAATAGGGATTTTCATGCTCTGTTACTAATTACAATATCAAACATTACTAAATGTGTCGGATTACCGGTTCAGCACGTTGCCAAGATGACCTCTCTCAAATGTACATGACTTCACAAATTAGCTTGTTTTTTTTTTATTTTGGAATTGTTGTTAAATTAAGAAAATTTTCGTATGGACTTCAACGAAAAATCAGCCTGTTTCAATTGCAAATTCTATTTCCGGATTAACGATAAATTCTGAAATTAATGGAGTGTAAATACGTAAATATTGACTTAAACACACATTCAACATTTATGAAGACTATAAAGTTTAATATAATAGAAAATGCTTGATGGAAATACAGATAAATTGTTTTGATTTAATTGAAATCCTTTGGAAATTCTACAAAATTGCTACAAATTTTTCTAATGTCACGAATTGAAAACACAATATATCTGTCTTCAATAATAATAACGAATATGTGACGACGTTGATTTATTTTAATAAAATGCAAATGTCTGGTATGCGATTAATTGGATTTGTGTGCTCGTTCATCGGTTATTAACAAGTTTCTAACTTTAATAATCTTGTATTTAACTGGCGATATTTCATGTTTACACATGCGACAACTAATGTTCTTTATCTACAATATTGTTACAAATATTCATCATCTCATTCAATTGCTCTAATGTTTAATTGTAACTCATTTGTCCATGTAGTTATTTGTTATTGTTGTGGTCTCATAACAGTCGTATATCTTCTTAACTAAATTACATTTGCAATTATATTGTAAATTCGAACTAACTGTGAACCTGTGTTTATCTTTTACCAGTTCCATATTTGACTTATCTTTAATTAGTTTCAAATTACATTCAACCTCAAAGTAAGGAGTTTATAGAGTGTGAATTCTGAGAAGAGACTGTAATAGACTGCAAGTTTGTAATAAAATAAAAGTTTACAATGGTGACCTTAACAGTAAAGTATCTCGATAAAATACAGTTTGTTGATAAATAATTCTACCAGTTCAAATTTTTCTATGTGGATCCCTATTCTAAATCGATTTATATTTTACATTATCCATCGTCAAACTATTACTCTACGTTCAATTTTCAATTTGTCGAGCAACAGTTTATTGCAAAGGAACTAAAGTTTCTTGTAAGAAGATGAGACAGTAATGATGTAGTAAGACATTTTTGTCGGCTAGGAACTCCTCATGACAGACCGATCTTCACAATGCACGACAGCCAAATTACATGTGAGAATCAACTCAGTCACACATTGTTGATTCGTAATAGGTCTCTTGTCCTCATACAAAACTGATTATGGATCTAGTGGATAAGCTTTGGTGTGGATATTATTCTGACATGCGTTTGGCTCTTAGAGAATCTCTTACATATCCCAGTAAACAGCCTTTATATACAGTCAGATATCATGGCTGTGACACATCAACGTGATCTCAAAATTTTGGCCAAATACTGCAGGTGTTATAGAAACCTATTGGTGAATTGTGATCGTGACTTAAGATACTCGCCATTTGTTGTTCGAGAACACCTCCGACTTTCTCCTCTATGAGAGGTCTAACGGATTTTAAGAAGAGGAAAATTACAGTTTTGTTTTTTTTTAATGAACGTATTGATGCCAAGACGATACCAAGTGATTTTGACCAGACTGAGATTAGTCCATGGGGCTCTAACTTCAGCTTATTTTAAAGTACTTTGTGATGTTAATCTATTCTTTGATAAAGGCTTGTGTTTATTACGTTGTAATGGTGTTTCTGGTGAGTTGTGGTACCGATGTGCATTGCATGGGGAGATTTGGTGTGTATGCAATGAAACGGCGATGTCCACAAAGGATTTCTGCTCCTCATTCTAAACAAAAAAAACGTCAAATTATAAATGTAGCAAATGAAGATCCATTATAGTTAGATAATAGAGAACTTTGAGGTACCATATACAAAATGTTAGAAATTTTGTCTATTCTTGTTTGCTGTAACATTATCCAAATAATCTCAAGTTCACAATATTTGTTAAGTACCACAATTCGCAAATAAATTTAACAATTTTCCAGAAATGAAACTGGAGAGCTCAGTATTAGTCGCTAATCGGCTTTTACTAAATGTAGACTTCTGGGGACGAATCTGTGGTTGTCCCTTAACCTTTCGAGAACTCTTATCGTCTATGTTCACGTTTGCTATTTAGTTCTTGATAGTTTTCCAAGACACAACAGTGATAAATTGATAATCTCTCTCAATTTTAATATGTTAATATGTTCTTCGAATAAACATCATTCTTCAGATTAAAACTTGTTTCTAGTCTAAATCATATTTTTTTAAAAATCAGTTCATCCACATTAGAATCCGGTGGCACACCTTGAAAAATCACCAACCAACCTAATATTATTGACGATTACAACATCAACTTACAGATGATGGAAGAGTACCTTCTTCGCCATTTATAAATTCACACAATTTTAATAATCCTCAGTCGGTTTCCTCATTTATAAATAAACAAATTAAAATGATTTATCTATGTTGTAATACTTGAGGCTATAAAAAAGATTCTAGTTTTTTTTTTGAAATTATTATAATTTGATCAACAAAAATTAATCATCCGGTGTTATAAATAAATTGCCACTTTGCAATCATTTCCATAATTTTTCTAAATTATCCATAATTTATTACATTCTTATATATATATACATTTTAACAGTAATTAACCGAAAATTTGTCGCCACAATTAACAATGTTGTTTAGATGTTTATGATAAACAATAATAAAAAGTGTAGGTTGTAATTAACTTCGCTTAATTCATGGAGGTCCATCTTATAAAAGATGCAGAGTTGTGTTGTCACGTTGTTGCTTTTTTATTATTATTATTCTGTTGTCCAATTATTTATAAATTGCTCAATAATAATAAGTATTACAATAAAATACAATCAATTATTTGTGTATAAATACGTATTGACTCGTCTAACATCAATATACTGAGATACCTTTAAAACTGTTCCATTTTTTTTGTTTTGTTAATTTTCTTTTTGACTCTCCCAAATAATAAAATGCTTCAGCATAAATCTTATTTGAAGCAACTTGTTCCTGATAAATGTGGATCGTTTTTTGTAAATAGGTGGGTGTAGATTCTTGTTTCTCTTCTGTTTCATCTTTCTCGCATAATATTGGTATAAATTTAATAATATGACAAGATCTGGTTATTTGTTTTTACATTTTATGTTTTAGAGCTTATCGTTGTGAGGAAGAATTTCAAAGATTACAATATTTAACATCAAAACACGTTGGATATTGAGATATTAGAACAAATAAGTAATGCCGACTAGTCTAGAATATAAAATAAATTTATTTGTCCCTTGGGTTATTAATTCTATTTCGCCCTTATTATATTCGCTCTTATGATTTATGGGGAAAACTTGTGTATTATTTCTAACCATCCCTTGATAATGTAAGAGAATTACGTTTATTTTAGTCAATTTTCGATTTATAAACGTATTATTTATTAATCTTACGCTTCTTGTGTTGACGCGATAATTAAAGTCATCAAAAGAATGTTTATTAACACAAACAGTGCGTTTTGTATACATATATAAGAACCACTTTCATTAAAGAACGATTCAAGTTAAGAGACGACTTAAGCCAGCGTTGTGTCGTTCATATCCACTCGGACATTCCTTTCTCAACTCTGGAAAATATAATTTTCTTTCGTTTGCTATAAGTTTGTTGACATTTTGAAATCGTACAAAGTTTTAAACGTACCGAACTCGTTGTTACGAACAGTCTCTAGACGATTGTGGTAACAGCTGAAGCAGTTAAACAATCGAGTCGACCAACTACCAAAGTTCAGGAATATAAATTTGCCGACTATATAGTACCATTTTTATTATTACTTTAATCATGTTGAACTCAAATGTGACTAAAATGGGGCTGTATTTTATTTTTATGTAAAACAAAGAGAATGTCGTCCGGAAGGCATGAAGCTCCGGGTTGGATTCTCAACAGTAGAATCGAGACCTTTTCGGTATGTAACAAAAGATACAACAGTTAATTCATTATTAATATCATGTTTTATATATATATATATATATGTATTTTTATACATACACGTATGGCAAATATATTAGGAACATAGGAATAAAGCACAGCACCATTCACTCTTTTGTGTTTGGGCATGGAATAGGATGTGATGTTTACAGGAATGTCTCAAGGCGGATGAGGTCAGCAGCTGGAATTTCCATCAATTTTTTGTGCGGTACCTGTATTTTACCCAATGTTTGCCAGAGCTGTATATTAATGAACCGCCTTTATTGGTGTTACCATCAGAGTGTCTGCAGCAGACCCGGAACCAAGTATGCGGCGAAGGTGGTCTCCAGGTGTAGACTACACGAAAAAAATCTACGAATATTTGTATAAGAGCTCATATTCAAGATGTGTCTAAAATTGTTTCGGTTCTGCTATGTAGTGCAAATGTTAACACTAATGAGTTACGTTAACGTGAATGCTTATTTTAAAGCTACAATTAATTGATTAATAAACGAATAACGGTTGGATTATTTGTAAAAAGTTCATTAATATTCATGTTATATTGAATTTACTGTTGCTATTACTACGAAGTTGCGGAAGGAATGCTTTTAGTCGTGCATTATAATACTATTCAACCATACAAAATTAATTCGATTGTAGACTATAGAAGATAATTATTCCTTTTCCTATTGTTATCTTCAATAATTGATTCAGGAAATGTTAAAAAATCATTTACAATGCAATTCATTATATAGTTGTGTATGGATTTAATAATATTTTAACACTTTCTCATTAGTTTCCTTTTTGCCTAATTGAAAAAATTAAGCGAAGAGTTTTGTTAAATTTACTGTAAAATGGATAACAAATGACCAAATAATCACCAGCTTTTCTAAAGATTGATTGATGTTAACTCGTAGTAAAGGTAATATTTTGTCGGTAATTCATTGAAGGCAAACGAGAGTTAAATTGAAAAGGTAAAATGAAAAAAAGAAAATATTGAAATTTGAAAATAATTGTTAACAATTTTAAAACCGTTCATTATAAACCTTACAAATGGTTTACCATCCCTGGGCCACTGGAATTCGTTGATTTGAATTCCTGCTCATTGTTGGTTTTTATAAATTTTCTGATTTTATTAGGCTGCATTTCCACTGGACGAGAGAATTGTGCGACAGAACTTCACGTACACCTAATGTAACATGGTAAAAAGAATCTGGGGAGCAACTTGCTGCGAGTCTCTCGCTAGTGGAAACGGGGCCTAATCAATAATAAAGTATGAACATTAAGAACATGTAATTCGAAATATACATTGAGACAGGTTTAAGAAGTCCACTATTGCGAATAACCAAGTCGTGTTAGTTCTACTACATTCAGGCATTTATTATCCAAGTGTATCAGAAATGAGATTTACAAATCGGCTTAGAAAGGATCGGATCGAATTTTGGTACATGCTGTTGAAATAAGTAGATAAATTCAAATATCTGGCGGCCTGCATCGATAAAAGCTCAGAATTTACAGTGTTCGAAATTCTATTGTGCTCCGAACTAAATTGCAAATCTTGCGATATCTTTTGCCAACAAACGAGAAATCAAATTATTCAATAATAAATTGTAACGAATGTGTGATTGTTGTAGATCAGATCCAAACATTTTTGTTGTTAGATTTGAAAATGTCAAAAGTAAAACATGTGGTGATACTTTTTGTGCTTAAACAAAGACTTTATTTGAGAATGATAAGCAATAATTCAATTTTGGAATATTAGCGAAAGATTACTCCGATTATTGATCTGTTTTTAACAGGTACTTTGATGTTTTTTTTGTTTGTAAAAATTGTACTAGTTCTACAGTTTTTATCTCAAAAGGATGAATTTGTAATATTGTATAGAAAGTGAACTTTACGGAATTGAAACATATTGGAATGCTGAAATGTCTTGTTTGTGAAATTCTAATCTCTCTAACAAGGATATGAGAACAATAGGTTGAATCAGTCAATGCTCTATTAGACATGAACTGACCTCACCTTAAGCCTAGAAGGATCTCACTCGATCAAATAGGAAGATGTTGTTTTCGGTGATTATGTAATAAAGGGAACAGAGGCATTATTGAAACTCATAACATAGAAGAAGATGTTGCTTTTAATAGATACGTGTAGCGAAACAAAACATGCATGTGTCGCTGTAGCTTAGTAATTCCAGTACAAGGTAAAAATCGTTGGTTTTCAACTATCGCAAATCGGAAATTATCATACACCGTCGAATTAGAATCATACTATGAATGTTATGAATTACTATCAAATTTGAAGGAAACATTTCATCATTATTAATTACACTTCTGCTATTTTTTATCTCGTTACAGAATTTTGTTTTATTCAGTCGTTTAATTTAAGTAATTTTGGGCAATGCCGGATTATTGGACGGACTTTCCATAAGAGAAATTTCTAATTTTATAGGCCTTTACTTATCAATTGTGCCTTAGTACCGGTCTAGGTGATGTCAGAAAGCAAAGACTTGGTTCTCCGAAAGACAGGTTTTCAGTGGGCGATTGGAAATGCTTGGTGTATAGTAGGTTACAACATGATGCCTCGGTGGCGCCTGTATTAATTCTTTTGGAGTTCGTACTTACATACCGCTTCTATGCCTACCCTTAAATCATCTTGCGAATGGTACAGGTACTAGGAGAGAATGCCGTAATTTACAGTTTTTTGATGACGGAAGTGTTTTAGAAGGACAATGCCTCTGCGTGTGTACTGCCCGCGTTACCCCTGAACTTCCTCCATGACGCAAAATGCCACCTCCGCGCTGAATCCAACCATTACTGAGTAACGTTTTTATTTGAATAGCGATATTGTAGTCACGTTTGGCAAAATTTCAATCAAATAGATTTATTCTTTTCGGATGTTTTGATTTTTGTTTAACGTTCTATATTTGAGAGAACAAATTCTTATCTAGATTTCTGTACTTGTATAACTTAACAAATAAATAAATAACAATAACAATAACAATATGATATCAACAATCGTTTTTGGTAAAAAAAACATTATGGCACTGTCGTGTATTGTAAAATGATCACGATTAGCATCTGTTGGATCACGTTTGTTATTCATTTTTTATTTTTCGTTTGATTATATCAAACAAACTAGAAAAATCATTTTTAATGAAAAAAATATATAAAAAACTTCCAACAATTCATATGTCTGTTTGAACAGTATTCAACATTAATTTTTTTTTTGTGAATTTATTACTCGATTATACTGTCAAAATGTTGGAAATTTAATCAAACATATTTCCATTTAGTTGATTATGAAATTTGAAATTAAATTCAAATTTATTCGATTCAAATGCAACGGCCTATTAATTTTGCAAAATTAACAGATAATGAATATAGGATTAGAATAGACGATTTTCCGGTTGTAGTTTCATTGATAATGTAATGAAACTGTGGTATATAAGAAAAATTCTAACATGACACTCGATCTGAGTCAAAGTGACAATGATTAATTAAAGACACCATGAGATTATAATTTTTTTCTTTTTAATTTTAAATAAATCCATCAATACGTTGATTACAGACGTAGATAAGTGATGAACATATGTTAACAAGTTTAATGAATTGGCTACCCACGCCATAAAATGCAAAACAATAACAATAACAAAAAAGACGAGGGCAGAATGTAACACAGCGGAAAAAAACGATTTAAATCTTTGGACGACATCAATTCATTTCTATCAAAGATATGATAACTTGATAAAACAATTTGTTCCAAAATGGTTGTTGAATCAAACATCACAGAAAAAGAAACACCGATAAGATTTGATATAAGAGTAGTGATAGTGGTGGCAGTAACAGAAAAAGGACGAAAATCAGGATCTCTTCGTTTATATCATGTTATCTATTGGAAAATTGTTGTCGATAGAGAGACGATTTTATCTGTTGAAAAACGGCATAGACTGTTGCCAAACGTCAATCCACCAATAATTCTAACGTAATTCGGATAAAATCGACTGCTTAAGATAGATAGAACGGAAGCTTATTTCGCGATAACGTAACGTAAAGAGGAAAGTGTGTGCGAGCTTTTATCCTGTTATAAGTTGTTTCCTTTCGAATTGAATAGAGAAGAGTGGGTGGGTTTATTGTTATTGAAGTTCGAAGTTGTCAATTAAGTCAAAATTACTTATCGTTCAGAGGTGTGTTGTCTATCAATCGATAAATATATAAAAAAAGCTTATTTTTTCCACGTATTTTAATTCTTCTAAACCAATTATCATCTAATAGTAATTTAAATGAATGGCTCTATTTAGAATCGAAAGATAGATCTAAAGTGATTTCAATTCTAATCTTAACTGTATCTAATCGACGGCTAACCGATGAGGGCACACACATCTATAGACATGTTCTCTGATGTAGATCTGTTTTAAAATCGTTGGTTACGTGGTCTGACTGCCAATCAAATGCGTTCTGTTTTAAAACAATTCATGAACATCAACGATTTGATGGATGATGTTGAATTACGTTCAAATGCACACAATGTAGAAAGAGATTTTAAAATAGATACCATCAAAAAGAAAGCAATTTCCTCCATATTGGACATTTTATTATGATCAACAACAGCATGAAATCGTCTAAAAACAAAATAATGATACTCTAACGTCGTGATAGACAGAATTATCAATTTGTATCATTAAAACTGTGTTTAGTTAGGGTGTGTTTACAACAATAACAATAATAACAACTATCGACCACCTGGCAGGATCATGTCCGTATGTATACGAAAATATAACCCCATTTGACATCTATCCTAACAAAGACATTCACCCTCCCCACTGACATGTCGTGAGGAAAGAGGGAGGATTTCATGCATTTTCCTTTGATAAATATAGCAAAATGTACAGTTGGTTGGCCGCAAATTTACTGTTACATTTATGTGTACAACACGTACATTTTCTGAATTGTTCCCTATTATAAAATGTCCATTCTATCGATTTCTGTAAATTTGTATATTTGATGAGATTTTCCGTTAAATTGGGCACAATTCAGTTGGCAAATTTGCACGTGTGTTCAACATGTGCGTGTCACAATTTCTTCACGATTTTCTCGATATTCCAACAAAAAAAAAATATGCAAATAAAACATAAAAACATCACCGATTTCAGGAGAATTCTCAATAATTATTATTAAATGATGAAAAATGATTATGGATAAACACGTGCTGTTAAATGGTATTTAATCGTGTGACAAACTGTCGCATAATCAAGAGCAATTCAGGAACGTGAATGTAATTTTATAAAGACTAGTTTTACAGTTGATTATATTCTGATTATAAAATGATAGTCTTTTATTTAAATAATGATATGGCTTTGTGTGGTCTGGTCTTCTTCTCTAATGTTGCACATTTTTCAAAATCTCTAATGCATTTTAATTAAAGCTGTAAATCTTTAAATATTTCGTTAATAAATGAACGAAATCGTTGTGCATGTGAAACCGGTAATTAAATATTATAGAGCTTTAGTTACTAGGTAATTATCAAACCAGATGTTCCTCGGTACATCGTTTTATTTAAATAGTTATTTCTGATTAAAGAATCTACATAAAATATTTTTTTCTCATTATTATTTTAGATTAAATTCCTTTTTAAATTGTGCGCAATTCCGCTTCTTCACAAATATACAACAATTGTAATATTTCATCAGTAGTTAAGCCAACACCTAACAGATGATAGGTATTATAGCTTGCTATATCTAACTGTTTGAGAAAATATCTATAAATTTATGGTTTTAGTCAAAGTGTGCTAAAGATTTTGAAACATTATGGCGGAAAGGAATTTTTGATCGGATGGTTATTATTTTACACATTTTCCACATTAATCTGAGATAGGTGTAGGCTGAAATACGTTTACGAAAACATTGTCTCGGTACACAAAACTGCTTTCAGACTGGAGGCGATTCTACATTAACGAAATGTTTCTTGTTTCTTTTTGAAGCAAATTCGACGTGCGATCGTCCTTGTCACTGCTATTAGGGGCACAACCAGAAATCGGTCATATCACCAATAATATCGAGTAAGTTTGGAATTCGTCCAGGCTCCGGTTTTTTCCGGGCATTTCGCGTAGTATCCGCATCGGTCGAGACCAATTCAGGATGCATTCCTGTACAGGAGATATCAAATAACGAATTGCCACCACAACAGACAGATCTTCCGCTCATGTTTAAGCTATAAAAATTAAGAGCAAACAAATGACCATTATTGAAACACTTCTGTTTTCAGGAGCTCTACATATATCCCTATTCGCTTTCTGCTCGTTTCTTTACAGCTAGGCTCTTTTTTGGGATGTCTTCATTTATCCGAAATTCATTCAATTTCTCCTGAAATCCCGCGTTCATATAACCGAGTTATAATTTTAACCAATTTCAGGTGGTTTCGTTCACAATTTGACCAAGTTTCCGCCATATCCACCCATTTTGGAGCTTGCTTCCAACAGTTGGATAGAGTTCTTTAATGTCCTAACAGAATATATGAGTTGTATTTTTGTATTTAGTAAATTTAGCGTAGGTTTTTTAATTAATTAACGTGTTTATTCAATTGCTTGTTTACCTATTTCGTTCTTCTATGCTTCGTTTTTGTTCCTCTAGAAAATTATGTCCATGTTTTCAATTTATAGCCATCATTAAGTCTTTATGAGACAAGCAATGTGTTCTCATATAGATACAGATATAGCACTAAGGTGTTGCATTATAAAAGAAAAAGTTTAATTCCCGTATAAATTCGTCTGATTTATAAAATAAAATATTGCTCGAATGTCTGGTTGGGTTTACAGAAATAAAAAAAACAACAAAACGTAGATATAGACACAGATTTCATTTGGTTTTGTTGATTCAATGAAATGAATATTCTATCGATAGTTAATAAATAAATATTCAAATTGAATAAAAACTGGATGGAAAAAAGTGATTTGTTGCTAAACGAAAAAATCAAATACATGCAATAAGATCTTTCGGTTTCCTGCCAAAAAGAACATCTGTCCCGTATATTTCTTGTAATTTATCATATGTCTGTTTTAAAACAACAACAACATTGAAAAGTTGGCCACCGTGAAGAAATCTACTGTTATACAAAAATTTAAATAATAGTAATAAAAAAAAACAAACGTATTCCCAACAATCGTTACTATTCTTCCAAAATATTTATAATCCACCTACGATGTAGCTAGATTTGTTTTTTTTTTTGGTGATTTCATAATAGAAACAATCACAAAATCACAATAAAACAATGCAGAAATCCTTTAACATCACATTAAACAAATGAAATAAATTTGTACGGTTTTGTTTTTATGTATTTCATGATGCAATTTATTTGCTCAAACACCTGTTACACACCGTACAGAAACCGGTATAATGTTAAATATCACACACAGACGTAAAATCATTATCAAAATTTCTGTGTTTCGTTAATTGTTGTTTTAAAAGAATTTTTGAGGGACATTTATTGTAATGGATGAAGATGGGCGTCCGCAGGAAATTTTCCAAAGGAGCGCAAAGGTTCAATTGCATCAATAAGTGTTTCCCTTATTTGATCGTATTGAACTGGGGATGCACCTCTTGGTATTATTTGACAGTGAAAGAGCCCTGGTAGCTAATCTAGAATTGGAAAAAATTCCTAAAAATTTCTCGAAAAATCAGGCTGCATATCTGCGATTATAATTTGACTCCTTTGCGGGCGCCCATGGTAAAAATGTATAACTTGTTATTTCTTCAAGACAGGTTAAGCTGCTAATCAACTGGAATCTTTCGATTGAATTAATTCTCTCGTACGGATAGAAAGTTTACATTATTCATGAAGTTGTTAGTAATTATATAGGGTAGTAATCGACACTTTTTAGCACTATATTGTTGTTTTTTCTTTTTAATTATAATTTAATCTGGTTTTTAAAAGGAAACGTCGTTTTTTTTAATCACAATTTAAACATTAATCTAATACCTTTTTTTCGTCCTTGGTCGTGTTCCTTTTTAAATGGACTATGCTGTGATTTAATGGAATCATACCATATTTGTCATGCTATTCTATAGGTTTCTAACAAAAAAAAATAGAGCTATATGTTAATTATATATAAAGCTAATATAAATGTGGTAGATGTTTATTATAAACATAATACAACCGTTTCAATACATATGTCATGTTTGATTATATTGGCGTATTTTAGATTGAAATGTTTTCAATTCTTATATGGTAATGATTTTTTTAAAAGATTTGCAAATTTTTTTGTATTCCAGCTGATTGGTGTTAGTCGACTAGAAAGTATGTAAATGTAAAGGTTAAAGATCTATAAAATGTTGATTACAGTTCAACTCAACCTTTCAATTTTTCAATATTTTCGTGAAAGGCCACAAAAGTTTTGTTTTATCAGACAAGGAGTTGTGTAGAAGTTCTGGATTGATACGCACTATTTGTTTCAATTCAATACAATCATAACTTGTACTGGCTGCCCTATTCGAAAAGAGATCACCAAAATCACATATCGTGTATGGAACAATCGGTGAGCGATTTGTTGGAACACACCCTATCGATCTACGGAAGGGTAGGAAATAACAGAGCAATAATATATTGGTTAGATGGAAGAGTTCTTCTGCTTTTTATGAGTAGCTTCAACATTAACTAACGAGGCAGATTTAAGCACTTCTTAACTTAATTGTTGATACTTGTTATTAGTCGGCTCGATCCAAATGTGTTTGTTATTTGTGACTTCCTTTGGTTCTCTTGGTCCTGGCGGCGTTTCATATGTTTAAGCTCCAGTTAAAGTCTTCTCTTTATGTTAGATCCTAACTCACATGCAAAAGAAGCGACTGATCTTTAGCTCCAGCACAACTTTCTTATTCTCGACTTAGGCTTGTGCTTGCTCTAGCATTATGTGTGAAAAAGTCGATCTTATATAAGTTGTGAATAAGGAAACCAAGATATTTAAGAAGTTTTCGAGCAAGACATCTGCTCGATTACTGGAAACGTTTCAATCATAATTTCACATCAAATTTGACCATTTGTGCAGTTTATCGAGTTGTTGAGACTACACAAAACGTATAAATGAAAACGGTTCTTTTCTCTGGCTACTTTTGTGCATCTCTATGATAGTTCTAAACGATATATCAAGATTCAAATCTTTTTATGGAATAATTGCAGCAAGTAAATGTTGCCATTTATGGAATTATACTTGTGTCAGACAAAAAAGCCGCTCTACTTGACACTACTCAAACGATTCCATATACACACGTATATGTTCTTGTAAATTTATCACATATCAACCATATTCCTTTGATAAATACCTGTGTCTATGTTTTATTCAACACATATGTCGATAGTGAAAATAAATAGGTAGACGATATCTACTTGAGCTTGATTCTACAATATTTATTTAAGTCGAATTGAGTGCGAGTTTTTAAAATTAATTTCAACGAATATTTGGCCCGCCTGACTTTCTTCTGTTAAGTTTTCTTAAAATACTTAGCGCATACGACCTATTTAAAACACAATCTGTACAATAAAATCTGCATATTGCAATTCACACGGAAATTTCGATGTTTATACACAGTTCTAGGTTTATTTTTATTTTTTTCTAGTCAAACAATACGAACAGCAATATCCATGTGTTGAGACACAGCTTTAGGCAAGTTTAATCAGTCAACTAAAATTGATGAACCAAATTAACTACGTTGAAATGACTTTTGGTTGTTCATCCGAAGGGTTAACACAGAGCATTCTCCTTTGATTGCTGTGCTGCTCGCTAGTGTTTGTAAATTTCCTGTTTATTCTAGGCGATTTTTTTTTACAAGTATTTCCTATTAATTAATGTTTATTTTATTAAAATGCGGCAATACCAGTGGCATATTGGCTGCTATAGCAAAGGCAATTCGGGTCACAATTTCGATGGTTTATATACTTTCAATATTTCGATTCATTATTAAAAATCGGTTTAAATTAATACTTTCAAATACGTATTTATTGTTATCAAAGCGTGAAGGTTGTCGTTCTTGATTCTAAATTAAAATCAACGAAAATCCACCGATTATTGGGCACTTGTTACTTCTGAATAGTTGTGTAATGTAGAGATGAAAAAAGAAACGCTACAAAGAAATGTTGAACAAAAGTCAAAATGTTTATTGTTAATTGGATTGTATTAAATGGACGTTTGCCAAAAAGGAAACGAACGAAAGAAGACGGAAAAAAATCAAATAAGAAAATGAACAAAAACTAACTGATACAATCTTTCGTCTGGTTTATTATAGCAGTTAGAAACGCCATTTCCTACATCTATATGTACACAATCTGGAATTTATTGATTTTGCGATTAAATCGTCAAAATAAACGGATCATTTTAAACGAATTCATGGAAATCTAAACTACGGTAATTCCAAACAAAAAACAAACAAACAAACAACAAAACAATTAACCCAAACCAGGACCACACAGACATACAAATATTAAGACGTTTTATTAACGTAACAAAAAAAGTAATTGATTTAAAAAGAAGTGAAACTGCAAACTAATAAATTGACAGTACATTTTAATTACGTTTTAATTAAAATGCCAGTATTTCTGTTCTGATTGTTGTCAGATTGGATTTTTTTCTTCTCTTACTCGATTGAATTAAACCAGTTCTACAGTTAATTAGAAAATTAATTTTAGTTCGTTGTATACCGTAGGAGGGTAATGAATGAATTGAATAATTGTTAGATAATATAAAAAATTGTTATTTCCCAACATCCTTGTGATCTCCAAGGGTGTATCTTCGACAACAACAAAAAAAAAGGCATCTATCGAATCATGATGATACAGGAGATCATCAATCGCCGGGCCTCCCCTTTCACATGTCGGATTTTGTTTAATTTAATCCAAGGGGATGCTGTTACTGTTACTAGCCAACAATAATATTAGTAACACACGTCAGATTGTCTCTTGATGTGTTTTTGTAATTTGAATCGTTTTAATAAATGAGACAACAACTAGAATTACATATAGATATAGGGCCCACCCTATTTCTGTGTTCATTCTAGAGAAAAATTACCTCATTGGAACGAAACGGTTCAGTAACTGTTGAAATCGTAATATCCTTCTGCGAATGTACTTGCTTTGTTGTGTGTTGCTGAATCTTTATAAATATATGAATATAAATCTGTAAGTTTTTATTTATTGTATGTATATATATATATATATATATATATATATATATATATATATATATGGGCTTTTCTTATTTTCGTGTACACTTGACTGAGCTTGTGCGTATGGAAAATCTTCACGGAAGAGATGATGGTTTGGATTTTTTTCGGGCAATATTCTTCCCAATTACAGTTGAAAAGACTAATACAATTGTAAAAAATTCAAACAAGTTACTACTAGTTCACAGTAGTCTAATTGAATATCTTGCAGCTTATTAATTAATAATTCTTCACCGACTGGTTTCCTATTAAAATTAATCAATATTGTAAGCCAAAAAAAAACAACAACCACCCAACATTACACGACATGTGCAAATCATCAAAGCTTATTAAAGAATTAATATTTTTTTAATGCCATATCACTTACAAGTTAAGTTGTTCATTCTAAGAAACATGAAATAATTTTTAATTCTGGTTATTTTCTCTACATGTTCGATCAATCATCGATTCGTTACAGGTGCAAATCAGCATTTCTCTATTTATTATAATAACAATGATGTTCGATTCGAAATTAATCGTACCAACTACTTGATAATACAATATCCAAGTGAAATTTCCATCTACATTCGATGGGGTTGGATTGTAATCGTAGTCCTGAAGACTGTCAGGGATGCGGGGGTGGCTGGATTGATTTATTATTAGAAAATGTCTCGTCGTCATTTCCGATTTATGATCGACTCTAGATACCTGAAATGAGGAGGAGTTCGAGACGGTTTCTTAAAGATTAATCTATATATTTATAAGAAATAGAGAATGGCGGCAATTGAGCGCTTTCTTTCAAGGGTAGTTTGTTCTTGTTGTAATTAGTCTTAGTCGTTTTTAATTTTAACTTGAAAAGTTCACCATTAAATCAACTGTTATTTTGTTCACAAAGAAGAAAGTAATAATCGATCGAATAAATCTGTTATTAGGCTACACTACCCTTACGGACATACAGCCGGCCACTACCCCCTAACTGGAACAAATATAGTATACTATCGCATACACAGGATGTGTTTAATTGCTTTCAGCTCCTATTTACTTTCTCTTGTTCGTTCGTGATATTAGGTACAAGTTGATGAGAGAATGAATCGAACCAAACATTGAACCATTTTTGAACAACTCTGATGAAACCAAATAATTAGAGTGAAAGACAACTAACTGTCTTCAATAAAATCGCCCATATTTTGATTACACAAACATAAATTGTTTGCATACGAAAATACAATAAAACTTTATTAAAAACTATTGATTTTCTTCCACGCCACTATCGAGACACTGATGGAATTTCAGCGTCTAGCAGACTTATATATGTCAACCCTTATAACCGTTTTCAATTAATTTCAATAGAAAAATCGGTGATACAGGTAGCAACCCTCACACTAGCGCTGCCTTTGATATTTCACACCTAGCCCTGTTGCCCTTTTATCAGACAGATCATTTTACAATTAACTAAAGATTAATATCTACGTGGCTTAGCATTTTCGATGCGAATTTGGTCCTTGTGTTGGTGTTCCTTTAAGATTGCCAAAACAGAGATGGAATGATCATCGGTGGCGTAGTTGGGACTATTTAAATAACAAGGGTGGATTTCAAGAATGCGCCCCCAATATGGGTTCAATTCAGTCTAAGTTAGCCCGATTTAGAGAATTGAAATAAATTCTTTATATTGGGGAAACGAAATGGGTATAATTTTCACATACAGTTTAACATTTAATTTATTGGAGTAGCTATATGTGTATTGCTCCTTTTCCAACATCAATTGGATTTGTTATTTTGATTTCAATTTCACGGTGTTGGGCCAAACTCAGTCATGTTTAACTTGGAAATAATCATCTCTTTTATAGTGCCAGTTCTAGAAGCTTCTACCAAACACATCTATTTATTATCAATTTATGAATAATATTTATCAGACAAATTCTATTAGAATTTATCAAAGTGAAGGGAGAGAGAGAGAGAGAGATGAAGTGATGCTTTACACCCCCTGGCGTGATTATAATTAACCCCTGTAGAGGGATCAGATTTCTACTCTAGTCTCCACCTACTCAACTCAACAAAACAAAAATAATGATAAATAAATTGAACAAGGAGTATTAATTAATTAATTGCAATCCATAAATTCATTAATCGATGTAATTTCACTATTGTTCGTGCTTCAAATAACAACTTAATCACCATAAATTAATCGTTTCGCAGTTAAAAGGCTAGAGAGCAAAATGGTAATTTCATGTGTAAATCAAAATGAACGTTCAATTATAAACTTATTGGCAATTTTTTTTATAATTGGTGATTTGATACCAATTTCTTTATAATAATAATTATTAATAATATTATTATTACTGTTATTATTTAATCGAAACGTGTCCGGTGGTCTGTACGTTAGCAATATTATCATCAATGATGATGAATGTGAATTATTTCCTGGCTTGCATCTTTCGAAATTAACATTGTTATTTATCATTTGAAATGTCCATTATTGATAAATCTTTTACGTTAGGTTGTTAAACATTTTTCTGTTTTATAGCTTGAACATCTATTGTTGAAAGATATGAATTTATAAACACCTACTTGAATCTCTTGAATATTGCGAATTTCGTTTCTTGTATTGTTGATAATTTTATTAATTATGTGTTATAAAAAAAACAACACACACACACACACACAATGAGGTGTCATTGATTTATTTCTCAAAATAAATCAAATTTATGGGAATATTTCAACTGTTTTATTGAATAAGAATTTGTACTGGCAAACGACCAAAATTGATTAACGAGTGTGTTGGCAAGATCTGTGAATTCCTTATTTTCTATCATATATTTCATCTTTTTTTTCTGTTATATTTGTATAAACATAGCGAATTAAACAATTTGTCAATACAGCAAGGCCGAGAAGAACAGGGCATTCCTTCCTCAACACGTTTCAAGAATTGAGGGACTATCCGTTTAACACGATTTGGGGTTTTTTGAGCAGTTCCCGAACAACATGGGACGTGATAAAAGTGCAAAAGCACCATCGAATCAATGATAAAATTTGATTGCCGGGCATCTCTATTGCCGGACACAAACACGTCAGTTTGTGAAGTTAAACTGCCTAAAGAAAGTTCTAGACTTTGTACAATTATTGAAGTTTTATTTACTAAATGGTGATCCCTCGACAGGAAAAGCACAAAGTCCAAGAGATAACTCTACAAATGCTTAGCTCTCGGTTGAAAGCTTTGGTGGTTAATCACTGTGTTATACGGGGGTTACCTGTATTCTTCTTAACAATCAATATCGTCTCCTGGTTCCCAATCTGCATTCTTCTCTGCTGTTCCACATATCTTCCGTTGATTATCGACCTATACCTTACATCTTGACAGCTTCTTCTAGGTCTTTGCCGCTCTGAAGGTCTCCAGTCCAATACCTTTGCTTCTAGTCGCCTGTTTAGCTTAATCACCGATTTGTATATTTATAGTTTCGTAGTTTTTGTAATATCTTCTTACTCCCTTGTAACGAACTTAGTTCTTCGTTTGGGTCATTCTATTTTTCAATTCTATTTCGTGAGTTCTCTGTTATGATTGGTTTTGAGCTACAATAATCTGGTCGTCTGCTAAAGGCAGTGTATAAAGGATTCGTTATCAAAAAGGATTTCAATCTTCGCTCATAGACCACATAAAAAGGAACGGAAATTGTGAATAGTGCCTATTGTACTGTTTGCTCTTTCAAGCGTTTTGTAATTTCTGTTTTTCTAGTTTGTTTTTTCTACTACAAAGACTCACTTATCGCTAAAAATTACCGAGACTCAACTCGTTTTGCACTCGGACCCTAAAAAACTTCTCATTATCTTCCGTTTCTACACACATCCAAGGAAAGGAATGTATGAGTTTGTTTAAGAAAATTAGACGTGAGAGACACCTTTCGAGATAACCGGTTAGACAGTGAGAACGAAGCAAAGGTTAATCGTTGATAAGATTCCCATAAGATGAGACATTTGGACCATTGTCTAGTGAATCTATCGTGTAACAATCGTAAACAAGCACCTTCATTTTTCTACATCTTTTTATAGAAGAATTTATTGAAAACTCATGTGGCGAAAAATATTAATTTAGGTGGAATAATTAGGTACTGTGTTTTCATTGTATTCGTAGTATTTCCCTGCTAATTACATGCCTATACAATTACAACATTTGATAAAATTCCAGATGTGCACAACCGTTCACAGTTTTGTTAATAATTAAATACATGAAAAACTTTCCATAGCTTTCTTACGGTTGAAAATATGTGATTCGAACACGATATTGTTGAGTATGACTGTAATTAAATTTTAAATAGAAATAATTTAATTTCCATTTACATCCGATGTAAAACTGTAGCATTTTCACACAACACACAAACTACCAGGTTGCCAGCAGTGTCTAACGAAAGTTCTACACCATTTCCGTTTGTATACATCGGATTTTTCCGTTCAATATAGGAATTTATTTCTATTTTTCATATTTATTCGAACTTTATGAAATTTCAGTTTGTTTCTTTTTTGGATAGAAATCGAATAATGCTCCAATACTTGTTAATTATCTGATAGTGAACGATTGAAGAAACAGAGATTATAACTTTCTTTTCTTCGTAACGTACAGCTGGAAGGCACACACTTTCGTTTTTCCCTTTACAATACTTTGCTTTTAGGTTGATAGGTTTTCGCGACGTTGCTCTTTTATTTGTAAATACCTTCCAGTTACAGAGATAAAAAGGGTTATTATTTCTGTATTCTATAAAGGTCTTCCCTCTTTTTTTCTTCTATTGTTCTGGATTAAGCAAGAATTGTAATTAATTCTTTTTTTCATAAAAGCGTCGTTCACGTTTCTTTTTTGTCGCCAAAGACTTAAAATATAAATCACGACGATGACATCTTCTTAATCGTATTAAAATTCAAATTTCGCTGTCGAACGTAATTTAGTATTCGCGTTGTGATTGATAGCTGTTTGAATAGAATAGCACACAGACAAAATTAAATGAGAATTATAAGTAGAACTGAAATTTCCATTAAGTGATCCAATTTTTCTTCACTTTCTTGTCATTATTATTATTATTTTGTGTGTGTTTGAAAAATTCATATACAGACTATTTAAAATGGCTTTTTTTATTAGATTTTGAAATTTTCATGCAGACAACTAAATTTTTTAGCGAATCTGTAGTGGTAACGGTCGGTTATTGGTGGTGAGTTCGTATAATGCGATGTCAGAGACAGGCTAGGTTGTTGGCCCTGTTGGCCGGAGGGCTACATCCACCATAACAGCAACAACAACAGCCACGGTTGCAGGGCTCCAATGAAAGCTGAGTGTAGCCCTGAAGGTCCTGTCAGCTTCACATGTCATTTAGCTCAATTGTATTTTCCTCTACTTTCAACATTATAACTAATTTAACTATATGCAGTCTTTGGTTTTTCTGTATTTATTTTGCAACAATTTGTTTTGTTTGTTACAGCTTGTGAATGTAATCAACATGCTCGCCGGTGCCGTTTCAATATGGAATTGTATAAATTGTCAGGACGAGTATCTGGAGGCGTTTGCCTTAAATGTCGCCATTATACTGCAGGACGACATTGTCATTATTGCCGGGAAGGCTACTACCGTGATCCAACTAAACAAATTACCCATCGCAAAGCTTGTAAACGTAAGTACCAACACATTAACTACGCCATTAATAGTGTCGAGTGTGTAGCGCAACAGTTATACACGATACAGTGGCGTTCGATTTTCAAATGTTTACACTTTTTTTTATTGTAAACGTTCAATACGGAACAGATCATGGCTATGAAAAAATTATTTATATTAATACACACTCTTTATCTCTCACGCATGTACATATAAATTCTCTCTCTCTTTGTTTTGCCTGTGACATTAGATACCAATGAATACGCACACATAAACAGCTGTTTGGTAGTGAACGAACTAAATTGTAAAAAGCAAATGTATTTGGGGACACATCAAAAGCATATAGCAAAAAAGTTAACATCTTTAGACGTTCAAACTTACTGCTTTTTTTGCCTTTGAGAAAAGGGCGAAAAGGGACCTTTGAGAAAAGGAAGCTATGCGATTTCGGAAAACGCATTTACCGTTTCTTAGATAGGTCTTCTCGTTTTCCTACGACAAATACTTTTTTGGGTCACCAATTTCCAGCCAGTACATGTTCAAATCATTTCAATTCTATTCACTATTACTAACTGTTCCTTCAGTCAAGCCTTGATGTGCTTTGCATCTCGACTGTGCTTGATTCTAACTCCCACAATCCAAAGCTCCTAACCTTAGCATGAGTCCGACTCCGCAAGTGTCCTAACAATTCACTTGTTCTCTTTGCGACTGATCTGTTTCAGCAAAGCTTGTTAAAGCAACCAATTAGTCAGTGTTTGCTTTCCTAGACCTTGTTTTCGGTCTGTAGCTGCTAGATATTTGAAGCTGATCACCTGCTTCACAATTACATCCATGTTAATCTTTAACTTTGAAGTGTGCATATGTATTCACTGCAAAATACTAGTTTTGTTTATGTTTTCTAGAGTTGAATACAAATACTTCAGAATTGATTATGTCGTTGATCATTTGTAATTGTTTACAGAGAGTTGTGTTTGTTAGATTGAACTCAACAAATGAACATTTATACTTTCATGTTGATAAATTTGTTCATTTTGATATATTTGACGATATATTCTGGTCTGACTTTAGAATATTTAGTTCATGCTAAAGATTAAAACAGCCATACTACTGTTCCAAAAGACCAAAGCTTTTTGAGGAAGGCTGAACAAAACTAAATAAAACCTTGTAACGGATTAATTCATCTTTTATGCAACACATAATCTAAAAGTTGTTGGAAAATTATGAAAAATGGCAAAACAACCATTCTATAAATAATTTGATGACAGTAATGTCTGTTCGTTTTATTAATTTATCTATTCACTAAGTGCTATTCACCGTAATTCAGTTTAAGCGATCATTAAATATCGATTCAAATGAAATCATCATAAAATTAACAGTTCGTCAATTAATTATTTGGAAATTTAAAATATCATCATTTCAATTGTTAAAATTATATAAAAAAAAAGAATTGGGTCAGTAGTTAATACTCTTGAACAGTTTTAACACGGAAACATGAAAGTTTTATATTTAATTTCACAGTAAATTGAACGAGAACTCTATTTTGGGTTTTCAAAGTTCGTGTGAAATTACTGCCGAATAAATGTTGCACAATCACATTGTGTTTTGTCTAGAAATTAACGTAGAAACGAAAATAATTTTCATGATTTTTATTATTTCATTAAAACAACTTTGTTTATTGTTAATGATCGAAGAGATATCATTACGAAAGCTGATTCACACTTGTCTGGATAGTTGGTGAAAAATCCCATCGATTGGACGACAAATTTGCGTAGAAACGGCCGATAAACATATCTGCAAAAGATCGTAGGTAGACAGACAACTATGACAATTTAATGTGAAAGGAATATGTAGTTAACAGCGTACTGATTTTACGACCTGTCGACAATATTCTTTACTTTGTTTTTAGTTATAATACACATATAGAGAAATACATAGAATGAAAGCAAAAAGGCAACTGGTCTCTATACGTATACGTGCGCCTGAATGGAAGGCCGAAGGAGTATCTTTAGCTTTAACGTATATATGAATCGCAATAAAATAGAATAAATAATTGCCGCTTTCAGTGAAGGAAATGTAAAATTGCAAGCAGCAGGAATTAAATGTCTCTTGCAGGATATAAATTAGCTGTCAGGACAAATGGCGTTAAATACTGTAAGATAAAGCGTCCATTCTGTTAGTTAGTTCACATGCTAAGTGTCGTAATAGTATGTGTTTTATAATTAAATGTTTCGTTAATTTATATAGACCCCTGTTGTTAGACTGTGAATATAAATTTTAAAATTATCTTATATTTTATTAAACATCGATAAATTAACAAATACGTTCATGTTTCAATTATTCGTGTCATGTTTAATTTATCTGACTACGATACAAATTGATACGTGCGTGTCAAAATCAATGGATATGGAGCTTTTAATCGGTGTTAAACTGAAATCCGGGAGCTTTTATCGCAATTCTTACAATTGACAATTGAAAATTTATACTTTAATAAATAACAATGCAAATAATTGCCGTTGATACTATATTTGCTTATCATTGTTTGTGTTTTGGAATACGGATAGTCACCCTCTAATTTTGCGTATGTTGACTCACAGCCGGTGCAACCCCTATGGTGATAATCAACAGTTTCTGTTTGCGTAAGAAATTCAATTTTTATTTTTGGAAATCTACCGCGTGCATTTTGATAAAAATCCCAATTATCGATAAGGTGATAGTTTTAATAGAAGAAAATCGACAAACAGAACATGTTTCCATATACCTTTCTATATTGTTGCGGCCCTATTTCTAACGATTTATCGTTTAAAATTCGATTAAAATTCTTACAGATAAATCACGTAAGTTATGCGTAATTGAATTTCTTCATAAATTTTTTGTGGAACTCAATTATTAATCTTGCCGTTTATTTAGAAAGAAAGCAGGTTTATCTTGAAGAAAAACGATGTGAATAGATCTATGGATAAACATTCGGCTGCAATTAATTGAATTGAACTTGTTAAAAAATTGGATTGTCATCCACATCCGACATTCTAATCTCTTAATAAAAATAAAAGGTTTTCAACTTTGAGATTTTCCAAATTCCCACTTTCAAGAGCTTAACGGTGAAATACGGTCTCAATTGTAGTTATTCTTACATTTAAAAAAAAACAAGCAAACAAACAAACAAAGACGAAGGAAAGCTACAGCTACACTTTGTACTTAATTTCAATAAATTATTGTGGCTTCTTGACAATAGTAGAAACCGAATTTGTTCGCCTCAACAACAGTTTTAAATGCTTGAAGCTGAAACACACAAGGATGAGCTAATGTTGTTTTTTTTCCTCTATAAATCGTTGTAAGAATGAAATAATTCCAAGAGTTTATCGTTGGCCAATCTCACATCACTCTTATGTCGAATAAATTTCACACATGAAATGCGCAATCGTTTTCTTGGCAACAAATTGCACTGTGACAACTTCCGGTTGAGTTATCCTGTAGGATTACAGGTATGAGGGAATTAGATTAGAACTAATTTTGAATCTATAGAGATATTTGGGTATTTTATAGATATATTTAGCTCAAAAAAAAAATCCTAAATCGATCCTCGCATAGAATTATAAATTAAGTTTTAAAGTCTTGCGAAGTTTTCAAATTGTTGGCTGGATATTTATGGGTGACTTTCTAAAATAAATGTTCCTAACTAGTTGTTATATATGTGTAGGATTATATTATGCACATTAATTAATGATGAAAGTTGTACATATATCACATATTGCATACTATTATTGCTTATTTATTTTATTTCTACACAGTGTCGAGTTTTAGCATCAGTTAAATCCAGGAAATTCCATAGAGGCGTCAGTGTTTTAAATGACCAAACTCATTAAATTTAACCATAATGCATCCATTATACATTTAACCCATTTTCGTGATTAATTTTATGTGTAAATAATTAGTACTGAGGTCACCTAAAAGCAGTTGTCTCTTATGATTGTAGACTACTTTATGGGATAATCTTTATTTTCAGCGACACTTCAAAAACATTTAAACTAGGTTATTCTAGTAGAGACAAGGGATATTAACGTTCCACCAATGGCGTAACTACAATGAGGGGGCATTTCTCTGTATACCTATAAAGGGCCCGTTGCGTCCAAGAAACCTACTGCGAAAACTTATAGTTATGTACCTACATGGTGCTAAAATTTGGACAAAGTTCTGTTTGAAATTTCTGCGTTTTATATTCAATGCAACAATAAACCACAGGTGTGTGTAAAGCGTTTAGTGCTTCGAAATGGCCGAGTTAATTATCGAAGGTTTTCGAGATGGCCGACCATGACTGAAATAATTACTCTTGCTGCCTCAGAAGCCATGGAGGGAGCTTCTAATTCATCGAGGTCGTCAGAGCACGTCTAAAGCACCCAAAAGCACATTTCTAAACATCTAGAAACTAGAGACTCCGCGGGTACAACAGCTGCTCAAAGAAACCGCCATGAGCAAAACAATTGCACATTTAATCGTTTCAGGTCTTTATCTGTTACCAAGGTGAGTTGAAGGGGCTACTGTTGATTCGCTTACTAGCCTGGGGACGGCAAAAAAGAAGATATGGCTACGAATGGGATGTATTTTTGGGGTTATTAAGAACGTGGCCTCATATTGTTTAGATTCATTTAACTGATTCCACAAACTTATCCAGAAGAAAAAAGGCGTTGCAAATTTGCAACAGTTTAGAATTTTCAGTAGCTGACGAACCGGCACTGCCTTCATACAACTTTATTATATCTAACAAACTTTTTCAAATTTTTAAATCCTTAATTACATTAATGGGATAGTCAAGCTCTTTTTTTATCACCATCTCCATCATATCTAATACTTCTTAAGACAGTTTTTAACTGAAATAAATTCGTGACGACATTAATTCCTGAAGGGTAATATTATTAAAATTATTCTTCATGTCGACATTAATTCTACGACTGTTGTTCTTCATACTGTAACAACAGAAAAAATAAAACAACATTAATTTTAATTGAAATTAATGATACAAGACTACAACAACGAAGAGGAGGAAATCATCATATCAAGAAAAATTTTAATGATATTTATCTAGAAATGAGCCAGATTTAATCTTAACATTATTACATTACCTGCAGGCGAATCTTCAAAAAAAATACATAAAACTTTCAATGGAATTCCTCAAAAATCCTATCTGATGTTACTATGGTCAATTTATTCTCATTCTAAATGGACACTTTTGTAATTATTACCGGCTAACAATTGATAAAGCATCTTAATTAGATCATACGCTTCTATCTGTATGTTGTTTAGAAAAGATGTCTTTATTTAGTCTAAATTGATGACTTTATTTCGATTTAAGTTGTTTGTGTTTTGTATAGTGCGAAATCTAAACAAGTTAATTATCTTTTGCTATTGCCAAATTCTTCCTCCACATATGGCTAACTGTAATTGTTCGATATGTCTTAAAAGAGAAGTTAATTGTGTTGATGCGATAAATGTAGGTTTCTATCAAAACAAAGAAGTAAATTGAGATCTCGTTTTTTGTTTTTTTTTTTTGGTCAAATTCTCCCAACTCAAACAACAGACATTGATTAATGTTTCAACAGTCTTTTGTATCTGAGCATCAAAGCAGATTGGTGGCTTAAACGGCAAAGATTGATTTAATTCTAATTATATCTAAAAGATTGATAATTTTTATTTTACAAATTGTAAATCCGTCACGTTTGGAATTTGAACTGTAGACATTTTAAAAATTCAAATCGCTTTTTATGCTGCCGTTATTCCACTACAAATAAACAGAACTATATTTTGAATGGACTCCATTATTACATAAGCTATTTGTGGTTTTCCGATGATTTTATTTAAAAGTGTTCCGGAAAATTTGATGGGATGCGAATAGCAAACAACAACAGAAACTAGCTTACTAATTTCTAAACATTAGAGCTAATTATCGACAAGATAACAAAAACAGTCAGTTATACTGAAACTAGATCTCTCTGTGTCTCTCTTTGTTCTCTTTGTTACAAATGCGGAAACATCTATAGTTTGTAGACAAAATGCCTCAAGGGTACTATGTTATTATTGTCTCTCTACTTGTGGCATCATCACATCAGAACTGCCCTTCTATCTATAGATATATATCAGTGGACCACTCAACACCCTCAGGCCTCATGGGACTCGTATACACTTTATCCTGGTGATGTTTGGTTACGCCTTATTGGCTTCCAGACTTTCGACTAGAAACGACAACCAATAAAAGGGAACAATACAATTATCAACTAGTTGTTGTTGTTCTTGTTATTGATGTTAGAAATTTGTTGGAATTGTTGTAGTCTGAACGTTCAACTTTATAAATTATTAAAACAGTTGTTATCTAGTAAGTTGCGATTTGATTAAAATACAGTCTAATCTTGTTTATTTCTACGGATTTTATGTGACCATCACAATAAAATTTCTTCTAGTCTAGCGCATTTTGCAATCTAGGAAAGTATTCCCAAGTGATTACTACTATTATTGAGTTGCATTCTATCGTAACTGATGTGCTGTTATATAGTGATTGCTGGATAAAAAAAAATGTAAATATGAAGTCCAAATCGAACAAGTTGTGACAATACGAATATCTCGACGGCTGGATAAACGGTAATTTCAAGCATCAGCAAGAAATATTAGCCCGTATAGAGCAAGGTAGAGTTGCTTTTGCTGAAATATAAAAAAAACCCACTGTAACCGATAATGTTACAAACACCGAAGTATGCAAAAAGAACTAAAAGTCGTCTTCTACAATTGATTACCCATAGAAAAATCGTAGGAGAGTGTAGTTGTCGTAAAGGACGGATTTCTTGGTTACACAATTCACGAGAATGATTTGAATTGATAACAAAATGGAAATTGTCATAATGGTCAGCAACTGCCGACGTAGAATCTGATATCAGCAATAAGGCAAAGATGGTATGACCGAAGTTCAGTTGAAGTCATTTCGATCCTCTTAGTAGTCACCTACGACACTATTTGTCACTAATTCAGTCAACTGTGACAGCAATAAAAAAATATTTCTGTTCTTTCTTAAATCAAGTGTTGTCTATGATGTTTGTTACAAATTGGAGTTCAAGTTGAGTGATTAAGTGACAAATCGTGGAGATAACAACGAACAATTGCCCATAGCTTTGCAGAAAACTACAAATAATGTTTCTTGAATTGCTGACCTGCCGAGCAGATTTTGATAGGAAAAAACAACAACGGAAACAAAACAATTCTTGCCTACTACTAGTACGCACTGTGGAATCTATAATTAAAGGAAGAAACTAAGATTTTCGTACGTGTCCACCTTTGGCTCGCATACCTTAACTTCGCACAAGTCTGGCTTAAAGGATCAGAGTGAATATTGACAAAGTTCATCATTTTGCATTTTTGGGAACGTTGTATTTTAGAATAGATCTATACTGGCTTCGTGGGACAATAGAAAAAATTCGAAAAACTTCTAAGGGATGGTTGAAAATGTGGAAGCTCAGAGATGTAATCGTTCAAAGAATAAGTTTTCAGTAAGCGGACTTCTTGCCGAATTGTGTACACAAAGTCCACAGGTTTTGCTATGTCGTTTTTTAAAACTTTTGTCACAGTCGGCACTAATAGAGATGATCATACGGCAAATACCTTTCAGAATTATACCAGAGAAGCCCTTTTAACTTTGTGTAAAGTTAGAGGTATTAAGCGACCTAAACACGCTTGAGATTAGTTCAATTATCGACACAGATGATAGTATAGAAGAAGCAAAAGCATTACTATTGTCGTCTGGGGATACACTAACTTCCCTACCAGATAGTAACACAATTGACTGTTTTTAAAAGCTTTAATTTTTCCACATCAGGCAAAATTTCGCCGTTAAAGTAAGTTAATGTGGTTATATGAGGTGATTACCTTAGAATTTAGACTAAACTGAGAAAGATTCGAAAACTTTCGGTGCACAACTGAATTATTGAATTCCCATTATAATCACGTCCAAGGTAGAATTTAAAATTTTCGATCACTTTTGCACAGTTGAAAGAGAATGATTTTAAATATGCAAATGTTGGCTGATGTAAAATACGCCCCTAACAACTATCCACCAATTTACAAAGTGTTGATTGTTTAAGAGGAGCCCTTTCTCTCGCTCTCTCAATTATCTACCCTGTTTTAAGTTTCAAATCAGGAACGCCTTTATGACTTTCTAATAAAATTAAACAAATCATTCTAAATTTAATAGATGATGATTTTTGATTAACTTATATTCTATTGTATTCGTAGAGATAAACTGGTTCATTTATATTTAAAACATCTTCGTATCTTCGTTCCAAATTCCATTATAAAATATTGTTAGATTAGATTTAAATTTAACTAATTCGAAATATTATCGTCTGTATGTTTAGATGGGAGCCAAATAAATTGTCCATTGTTCTTGAACTGACACAGAATTGTATTATCTGTACAGAAATTGTTGTCGGACTAAATCGAAACAAAAAAAAGAACCACCAAATTCCATTACATCTCGCATATTGACTTTAAAAGATCGATCCGAAATATAAAGTAAATAATGCAAGGAATCGTTTCAACGCATTTGTAGTTTATCGAACTTGACAAAACATCAACGGAAATAAATTCCATTTTTATTCTCTCGAAAAATTATTGGAGATACATTTTTAATGTCACATTAAGATTGAATGTAGACAATCGTGGGTAAATAACCTCAGATAAATCAAAAAGTAGATCAGTAATGATCCATTTATTAAGTCGATAAATCTAGCTCATAAAATGTAACAAATCTAATAATGGAAAGGAGACCACACGTCCAACACATTATAACTAATGACCATAATGTTTGATAATAAACTGTCCAGTCTCTCTAGATTCACTAATAACTTCTTAATTTCATTACCGTGTTGATGACAACAACGAATCTGTGCCTAATAAATATGTAATTTTACAATACGATACAGCCGAAATCACTAATCTTCTATACATATATATATTTCTATCTAATTTTGTTTAAACCAGACAAAATCCATTAGGTTTCGTGGAATGTTCTCCGTCGTAATAAATCCCCTATGTCAACATGTACGTATGTACATCAAACGAACTCGTAATAGTTCCACATTAGTGACTATTTAGTTAAATCGAAGTTCGATCGTACTAAACGTTTCTGTCATTAAGAAGACGCAGTTCGAATGTTCTGTAAGAAGAAATAGAAACTCTATCGTCGTTATCGTTGATTGGAACAAACTTGGCAACGATTCAAATAATTCAACTTCTTTCTATGAATCGAAACGGAAAATAAAAAAAATATGAAAAATTGAAAAATTTACTGTTTACAAGATGTTCTCTATTTTTCCGTCTGGAAAATTAATGTTTTAAAGTTGAAAAATTGAATTTCCGGTCGACTGAAGAGAAATACGAATATCTCTTTTCGACAGTCGATATTTGACTTATGGCAAGAATTAGATTTAGATTAGTATCAGAATTCAAAACATATTCTGCTACAAATTCTTCCCATAGTTACAATTAACACTTAATTGCAAAAAAAACACAAATAGCGTTTATTCTATTTGAGATAACAAAGTTAATTGATCAGTGTCAGTTTTGTAATGTATTAGTTTGCTTCGTAATTGAAGTGATTCTATGAAAATAATAGGAAAAGAAAAATACAAAGGGGGAAACAGTTTTGTTCGTTTCCGACAAGACGTAATCCCCATCCAAAATTTTCCGTAACACTGAACTTGATGTTAGGTACAAAGCAAAATCCAAACATTGTATACGCACAATGAATTTGTTCAATCCTAGGAATAAACTAAAGAAAATGCTTGTTTTATTCTGTACAGTGAAAAATAACTAAATCTTAAATAGACGTAATTACTTTTATAGACGATGATACCCTTTCGATGCGTTTTGGTTGTTAACAACCACAACAAAAAATACAATACGGAAATACGTTTTCCAGCCTAAGCCGTATTTTCTCTATTAAAACGTCGTTAGAATGAAACTTTATTAACTTTTGGACTTAAAGTGGTGAGAGAGATCTCTTGATGGCATCGCGTTCATTCGAGAATGTTCTGTTTTTATTAGTCGTTACACGGGAAGTTCGAACACGATTTATGAAGAAATCAATTATATTTACTCGCTGCTATGAAACTCACCTAGTGTACATGCCGCATTGCGTTTTGAGATGAGTCTTCACTGGGCTAATTTGTTCACTATTCACTTGATATTTTACTAATTAGCGAGTGGAATTGCTGTGTTTAGTAGTCCTCGAAATGTCGATAGAAATAGTTTGTGCGTGAAACTCTACTGAGCGACTAAGCGAGTCTAACTAGATAGCCGTGTGTAATAGATACTGAGCAAGTTTCATCACGCTCACTCGCGCACATGTTTTTGCCCGTGGGAACTGGGGCTTCTTAGATGTGCATTTTCTCGTTTTCTCTCCATTTTTTATTTCTGACATATAGTTGTATTAAAATCAGAAATGAACAGTGCTCCTTTGTTGCTCCCTTTTGTTGTTCAAATACTATAGGACGATATTTTCTATTCTCTAATCTAAAAAAATATACTACCAGATCATACAGAAATCAACGAAAAGTCACGAAAACACGACAACAAAACGTTTGAGTAAAGAGATCGTTTAATTATTCTGAACTCGTACTCTTGGCATATTTTTTTTGTTTTATCCATATGGTTTTGGTATAATTGACCATACTACCGTATTGTTGTCTTTATTACTTCCTTAATATTAAATACCTTTTCAACTCACTGTACTATAGGGAATATTGATTAAAAGTTGTCCTTGAATATTTCCAACTGCTAAAAAAGAATCGCTTAGTTCTGAATGGAAAAAACTACAAATAGACTTCTTGGCCACACTATATTCGGCAGATTTAGCTCCATCTGATTATTATGCATTTCCAAAAGTCGAAATATCATTGCGGTCGAAAATTGTATGTCAAACGTCCCGAGTAATTGAGGCTGTTGACTTGTGGTTTGCAGATCAAGAAAAAAACGTCTTTTTTAAGTATTAGAATTGTGTTTTGAATAAAACGAAGCAGTTTTAGATTCGATTTGTTCTATTCCTTCCTGTGGGCATTTATGTTAAATTTGCTTTTTGGGGACAAAGTTACTTGCCCCACTTCAAGATTCGCTTTTCTAACCATTGCGGTATATGGTAAGAAGATAATTGTGCCGTATTAATAATGAAACAGTAACTAGGACACGCTGTATATAATAATTGTAATATAATCCTAGAATTGATTAATGATCTCAAATAGAAACGTTCTAGTATTTTGTCAAGTTCCATACTTTAATAGACCTTGTTGTATATTAATCATTTTTAAACAAATATACGTACGTCATTATATTTTCATAAATTATAAATTGTAACATGTTGTGCTTCATTAATTTTCAAATCTCTTTCTTACTTCTATATATTTCAAAAAAAAACTACTACAACAAAAAAAAATGTATCTATAACAATTCATGAAATTTATCATTTGAAATTATTGTTTTATTTATTTTTTTTAGTTATTATCATTGATCGTTTCTATCTCTTATAAAAATGCTTGAAGTTAGATAAAAAGAGAGAACGTTCAAATAGGTGCGGCCGTTTTGAATTCCCCAACAGGCGAATCTTCTCTCCTATTATTTTCACGCCTACACTTTATGTTTATCGTTTTATTGTTGATTGTTTACGAAATGAACGTAATTATAGTCAATCTAACTCATCAAGCAATCCTTTAAGAAGCTCTACAACTGAAAAATTTAATATCTTTAAATCATGTCAATTGTCATATTTTTAGTTTACATATGATAATAAATAAAAAGAAATCTTTATAAATTCGATACGGATTGTGTTGTGTATTCAGAGCACGTTTTTTTTTATTTTATTTTTTCTTACAAGATCCAATCTACCCCGCAGGATGGAAAAATGATGTGGAGGAGAGACTTCGTTAAAGGAGTTTTGACGATGACACATATCAACTTTGTGTGCCGATCAATTTGTTCGAAATTTTAATGAATTTAGTATTTTATTAACATTCATTTGCATTGTTCTCGTTCTTTTTGCTCTTTCTGATTGTTATGTGTGTCAGAATAAATAACATTTTGTTTGGTTAGATTTATTGTTTGGCAAGCTGTGAACACCTACTGATTGCAAATTAACTTTCAAGTTCTCATAAAAAATTTTAATGTTAATCGAAAAATGTTGATTTTCATGTTTTATTTTACTCGTGTTGTTGCTAATAGTGTTTAGATATATACATAAAAGAAATAAAAGCCTTTTTGGATGAATGGATATATAGTTTAAACAAATATATGACCAACCACAATGCGTCGGCATTTAAGTCACGCTCTAGTCATGTTTGTAAAAAGTCGATTATAAACAATCGATGATATTGTTTACATGACATGTTGTAAACTGCATATAGGAAACATGAACGTGTTTGCACCCTATCATTATCCACATAAATATAAAGAAGCTATGGAAGAACTTTATGTTGTTGTTGTTATACAGAAATCAATTGATATACGATCAATTTTCAAATGTAATGACTTGTAATCGAATGATTTACAAGTACAACTACATGAAAATGGTGGAATTCACACATAAATGCGAACAAATTTAATCTACTGGAAGTAGAATGAATGTTTACATCGATAGATGTTAACAAGATTTAGATGAAAGGAATTTCACTCTACATTACTTCAATGTAAATCCCTTAGATTTAGATTTAATTTCTCAATTTGACAACGACATGATAATCTCTATTGTCAAAAATGCTGCATGGATTGCATTAGAGTATATTGTTATGTTTTTATTAGATGTTTACCAACCGTTTCTCAACATTTTTGTAAGCCACTTTTGAAATATTCGCCTTCAAATTGTTGAGTGAAGTTACTTTGGATGGTCTGCTAAGTGGGCAGGGTGATGTGATGCTTCTGAACCAGGCTCTGGGGATTTTGGGAGAATTTGTGTTGTATTTAATGTTTCTCTTAGTCTTCCAACTGTGGTTTAGCCAGGTGCGAGCAGTTTTCAGTAGATTACTGCTTTGTTAGTGAAAAAGTCGAAGGATCAGGTCAGGTCAGATCCAACGAAGAATCACTTCTAAGACGTTGATGTTGGTAATTGCTCGAGTCCGTGGATCTTTCTATTGTGGTCCAGACGTCTATATAGTCTTCGAAGAATTTTCACAACAGGCTTCCGCTGCATCTTGGTAAAATTCGAAAGGTAAACAATGATCGCGTTTATTGACATATTAGTCGATTGTGTGTTTTGTATACAAATGAGCTGCACCTGCATACATTTTATAACTCACTGCTCGAAGTATTTTGACAATTATTACAGTAAAATCTTTATTGCATTTCTAACTGAAAGAAGAAGAACGTTTCTCCATACCCATAATATTAATTTCTACCCTAAAATTGATGCCTGTTTTTCCTCCGCCGATGGGTTATTTGAGATGGGTTGTTGTTTTATAAAAGATCCCCCTGAAATTGATCTAATCTTGATAACATTTTGAAATTTATAATTACAGTTTCAAAAATTATAGTTAATGTATTTTTTATACAAAGTAGATACGATTAAAATACGATATTGTCATAAATAAATAAAATTGTGATTGTAGTACACGGCGTGTAATGTTTATCAGTTAAAAAGTTTCTAAATTTCTGCGTGTTAATCATTAAATTTCTTCCTATTCGTCTCTTGATGAAGGCAAAACTTTGTATTGAATTGATTTGCATATTTATATTATAGAAAAGTTATAAATTATTGGAGCAAGAACAAGCCGCTCTCAAAACTTACAATTTGTTTTACGTAATTGGCACTTGAAGCTATTAACTTTGGCTGAAGGGATATGTATATAAATACGGGAGCCACCAGATTATTATCGTCGTTATAAATACGTTCATATGTAAAAAGACTATCGTGTGCTTATAATAAATGGCGATGTACATATATGTAAAATAAAAAATCAAAAAAAACTAAACAAAAAACGACTATATAGAGAACATGAGCCTCAACACTGTATGCATTTACAATTTATTTTTATAACACTTGGACCGTACAGGATCGTACCATCAAATAACTGATCATTCCAAAGTTTCAAACTATCGAATTTTCAACAAAACATCAATGTTTTTCACAATTAATTGTTCTTGAATCTTTAACTGTTTAGACTGTAAATTTGCGTTTTTTAATTGGTATTCATAAATCAAATCCGGATCTGTGGTTGGTCTGATGTCTGAATTATGCGACCACATTCCGAATTAGAGTAAAACGAGTTGACCTGCACCTTGACTGGCGAAAAAGCTCAACATAATTAACGCCAGACGTCTAACTTTTTATAGTTTTCAGCAAAAAAAAAGCTGCGTTCATATAGAACCAGAAGAGCCTTTAATGATGGCTGTTGTTGTTGTTGATGTAACGTCGTTTTCTTTTTTTGGTTTCTGCTCCTTTTTATGTATTCAGTCTAGAATTTTTATTATATTTGATTTTCAATTTTTCTTCTTTATTTTTGCATATACACACAGTCACGACTATTGTGAATGAGGTGGAAAACATATACAGCAAACCATCCATGAAAAGCTGAATGCATATTTGCCATAGGCGCATATACGTATTTATTGTTGTACTCGAAATTCTTATGCCCTGTTATTATTATTGACCAATATCAGAGAAATCAACGCGTGGAATTATTGTATGTTATTATTATTATTCGTTTCTTTTTTTCTACAAGAATTTGTTATTCTGTTTGGAATATTGAAATATCTCCGGATTATACGATCTGATAGACACAACAACGACGATTTTTTAAAGTTGATTTTCAAAATTTCCGACAGCCCCTGGTGTTTTTATTAGGACCAACAGTTTATCAATAAAGCTGCCTCGATTTTTTTCTTTTATCTTCTTCGTCTTCTTCTTCTTCTTCTTCAATGCACAGAATCCGGTTTTGGAGCTTTAGATTAAAAACGAAAATTTAAACTTCTTGATTTACTGCTAGACAATTGTTGGGATTAAATGTAAATAAAGCGTATATATATATATATATATATATATATATATATATATATATATATATATAGAGAGAGAGAGAGAGAATCTTCTTCCCGGTAGGTATTTTCTATCATATTTATTATTCTATTTTGATATGTGTCAATAATTCATCATACGCCTCTGCTTATCACTTCAGGTCATTCTAGATAAAAGTCTTACTTTTATAAAGATGTAAAATAATAATCTAATGATTTAATGAATATTAAATCATTTTAATCAGACGTTTATTAGATGAAATTTTCAAAGACTATTGGGTATTAAACGCATATATTTTTAGTTATAAATATTTTTTCAAATAATTGACTTCTATTATCATTGACCGTGTCAGTGTACTCTTGAAGTCGCCTGTTTATATTCTAAAGGTAAACTATTAGTTTTTGTATGTTTGGTTTCCAGTTAACACCTGGTAAACACAACTACTAATCTTTCTACCGCGTGCTCCTCCACGATCATGAATCTCATCAACGATCAGCTTGTTATATAAAAAAAATTTCCTGTCTATTATTAACATGATTATAAGGGGACTCTCTGTTTCTTTAGTATATCCTAATCATGACAACGTTTCTCTCTACATCCTGGTGTTGTTGGACGTTGAAATTTGTTACAGGGTAATATCGTTTACACATTATAATGACATAGATTTTGTATTCTTTTATAATAAAGTCGGACACGATCTGGCATAATGTTAGTGTGCTTTATAAGTCGTTTTATAGATGCATTAGCAGAGTTATTCCATAACGCATCATGAACATTGAGGGATCACTTTGATAAGGTTAATACCCGGATATAGTTTCACCTATCAAGAGCAATCATTGAGATGAGAACAATACAAATTGAAATTTGTGAAAAATTCAATTCATGGATTTTTATCAATCCTTTTATATTGTTCTATAGTTACTTATTATAGAACCACACCCTATAAAACACATAGTTATTGGAATAAAATGAAGCATCAATAAGTACGGTAGATCAGGGTTAAAGTCAAAACGGTACGAAAATATAATTGAAAATATATTCAAATTTATAGCTCAAAAGAGTATGCTATTCGTTTTCAATTTTCAGCCATATCTGATCAGTGACGATCGTCGGTTTTTATATTTGCGTGAAACGATGAAACAAAGAGCTTGTATTAGATTATGCGTGAAAAATGAAATATAGTGCAGTGAAGTAGTGCAAATATTCTGTGAAAGCTTTTCAACGAGGATGTGGTATCGATAGAAAGGATTTATGAATGTTACAAAAGCTTCCAAAAGGGTGGTGAAACTGTTGAAGATGACAACAAGAGAGTTGAACGTCTTAGAACATCAATCACTCATGAAAATGTGGAAAAATTAAGGATATCGTGACATTGAAACAAAGCCGCAATTCCTGCCGACCAAAGACCGAAGAAAGCACATCAGATGCGTTCCAATATCAAGGTTTCCTACAACTTCAACAGCATAGTCCACTATGAATTCTTACCTTCAGGTCGTACACTCAAGAGTACTTTGTTGAAATTGTGTTGAAATGGGTTTAGCCCCGCTATAATGGCACCATTTCACAGTGCACTTGTGATTCGCAAACTTATGGCCAAAAATAGTACCGTTGTGAAGTCGTAGCGATTTTTTCTTCCTCAAAGAAGAACATTGAATGGGTGAGATATTGACAAAATCAATGGGACGTTTTGAAAATTCGAAAGGATGGTGGTAAGCTGTTTGGTACTTGTTTGGACAATTTTTTTCACAAAGATACCAATTTATCAAGTTCAGGAAAATTATTTAAAAGTTTTAATGAAACCTCATCGAAACCAATGCAATTTTTGAATAATTTTCAATTGCGTTACAAGAAATTCGAGAATTTCCTTCTTAGTCTGTAACTAATGTACACAACAACTAAATTGCGAACGTACTTTGTTCCATTTATAACCAACAAAGTTGCCTACCAACAATAGAAAGGAAGATAAATCGAGTTGAAACTGACTACGCTTATTGGCTATTTCGCATAAAACTTATCAAAATCCATCAAAGTCATTCTGAATTTAATTCATACACAAATCGTACTTTATAAGAAGCAATGCACCTGCTCATCACATACCCTGAATCTGAATCAGTTGAAGGGCTGTGTGAATTATTATCAATCAAGCATGGAATGATTATAAATATTTAACGAGAACTGCGGATAATATTAGTGGAGTTTCTGCACAATTGTGTCCACTGCATATTTAGAAGTAAATAATAAACGATGAAAAAAATATCGATTCGTCTAAAACCTGTCATAGGAATACTGCACCATAGTCGTGTTCCAAATTTAAAACTAATTTTGTACATTGTTCGACAAAATCAATATTCGTTAATGTTTATTTATATGTCTGTAATAGAGACATGTAATATGTCTTTTCTATTGTTTATTTTACATTTGTTTTATGAAAACACATCGTTTAGTTGTTGAAATTTGATGACTTGGAAACAAATTAGTAAACGTCCAGCAACATATTGTGTTATTTAAAAAAAAAACGACGTTGCTTATTCGAGACCCATTTCACGTACGACAATTACTGATTGAAAAAAAAGCCGTTGCGATACATTTCTTTCAAAGATAATCATTTGCCATTTACAGTATTGACGATTAATTTACAATGCGAATTCAAGTGGCTATATGGATAGGTACAGGTTTTTATGATAAAACGATGAATTCATTGCATTATTCGTTGGACATGTCTACTTGTTGTCAAGTACTTTCTTATCATCTTCATATGATCAATAATTCATCAATGATGACAGTATTCTAGTTTTTCTCGATCATTACTATCTAACAACAAATCGTTATTAATTTGTCGTCGAGACAAACGTAAATTTGTTAATAACACACCTGTTCAATGGAACTTTGTTGGACATTACAGAATTATTAATAATTATCAACTTCAAACATCAACTTACTTAATTAACTAATGGTACTATGTGAGGATGTATCAAATTTTGAGAATACATTATTTCAAGCAAGATTAATGTCCAATTAACCTAAATAGAATGACAATTAGGGAAATTCGTAGACTATGATATTGTAAAAATGAATAACGCAAAAACAACTGGTGCATCTTTGCATAAATTTTATGCAGTCATAAAAATATGTTGATCAAGATTTAGAGAATGTGCCATCAAGTTCGCCAAACAATTCCAACATTTCAATCAGATAAAAGTTATGAATTTATCAAGTTTTCATCACATTTTTATGATGTAAACCGTTTCAAATTCAAATGTATTCACGAAATAAAGAGATATAAATAGGTTTTATATATGGCATCAGTAGTAGTGGTAGTTGTATTGAACATCCTGACCCTTGACAATAGCAATAAAATGTTTTATTCATTTCACAATCTTCTTAATGAATGTTTACAATGACTGACAATAGACTAATCCCGGCTTTTAGGTAGATCCGGATTTGATGTGTCTACTGGTTCCCATTTAGATTTCCAATTCTTATATCAATAAGAGATGGAAATCCGAATGTTGCTGAAACCGCAGCATTATTAATGTAGATATATTGAGTTTTATCTATCGAAATTCGAGCGGTATTAATTAAATTCATTAATTATTTCAATATGATTGTAATCTGATATTGGATTTCATGGAAAAAATATATACAAATAATCTGATTGATCCTGATCCAATATTTGTTGTTTCAGTCCAATAAACATTCCATTGTTTGCAAATAATCACCCCTAAAATAGGTACAGTTTGTAAAATTATTTATTTGTTTATCTATTTCCATTAATCTCCTTCTCTGCATAATCCTTATCGCACAACAATGCACATAGATTAGGTGTTAATGTGAGTACGTCTGGTGTATATTATAACTTCACATAACTCCCCAGGCGGTACACGCTTCTTGTAGAAACTCCTCCAACAAGTGTAACATTTCCAACGACGTTATCTATACATTTATTACATACAAATATACTTAGTTTGTGTATACGTATACGAAAAACAGGCTCATATCGCCTCTGCAATTAATTGAGAATTACACGCTTAATTCTCTCTCTATCTCTCTCTCTCTCACACACACACACACACTTTTTAATCTATCTATAATATGGCAGTTTTCAACATCAAATTATTATAATTCTACGTATCACGATCGTTATCGTAGCAAAAACTTTCACTTGACGGTTGCTGTTGCTATTAAAATTATAATGATCGATGTTTATCTGTGTTTTTTCTTCTTCTATCTCTTGAAGCAGTCATTGTTTATGGATGAAAATATTTATGCATATAATCTGTATTTCATATTTTTTTCAACAATATAAAACGAAAATTCATTTCAATGTTCAATACCGTTTTTTTATGTCACTTAATATCGTCGTTTTTGCGAGATTATTGTTAAATTTGTATAATTTTTCTTCTATAATCGTAATAACGTTGCCTACAGATAGTAAACTCGCTGTTCGCTATCCTGAATTGAGTTGAGTATGATCACAAAAGAACCTCTCATGTACAGGCAACCTTTAAACTTTCACATTGGAACTTGAATTGTTTCCCGTTCAACCTGTTAAACAAACCTTCATCAAACTTCATCTTTTACAGTTTGACGTTACATTAGTCTTCATGTTCGATATTACACGGCACAGAATATTGTTCATAAATCTCAAACAAATCAATTAAAATAGCAACAAACACACACAAAATGGAAAACTAGTGAGCAAAGCTTCTTGCCACCGGGTAGTTGGATTCCGAGAGTACGGCCAAGTACTCCTTAATCCTTGCTATGAGTTCGGCCGAAGCAGCAATGGTACAATGCGAGAGGTGTCTGTAGTGCTCTACACTAATTCTTCTTGTCCAAACAACTTTATCCAATTCGATATCATGCCTCTTCTTTATATTTCCACAACTCTGTCATTGAAAATTTTAGCATTCTAACGTAATCTATTATTTTGATGTTTAGTTGAATCAGTGACAGACAAAAAAAAATTATGATTGGATTTGTTTAACATTAATACCTGGGAACGAAATAATTAATCAATGTTGAATTGTTTCCTTTATTTACTTTCTTTGTTATATGTTATTGAAAGTGAAGTAGAATATTTCTTTACGTACACACTGGTTTAGCTATGCGGATACAATCTTTATAAGTCTTGAAATTATTTGGCGTACCATGACAACCACCATAAATACCTATCTCACAAGCTTTCTTGTGATTGTTCCAATGGTAAACTCGAAAAAGCGCCAAACAACGCATGGGTCCCGTTTGAACAGGAGCATCACAATCTGTAAAACATCAAAAAACTCAATGAAATTGATTTAATTAAATAAAAATAAAAGGATTTTTACCGGTACGTGAGAAAGCTTGGCACATTGTTGTAATTAGAAACATAATCAATACGGTTTTAATGACCATATTTCTGTTTAGTTCAAATAAAATGCGTTTGGGGAATTTACTTTAAGTAAACTGTACGGTTTAAGAAACATTTAAGCCTTATATACAAACATGTAGGAATACAAAAAAATTTGATGAGCAATAAATAAGTAATTAAAAGTTAGCGGCAATTGTGTAAAAATGAACATTAAATCGATTATCAAGAGCAGTTACAACGATGTGGATCGAATTTAAATTTAATGATTTGGGTTTTTAATAAATCTGATTAAATTGTGGCATTCCTTTATTGGTATATTGCAAATTTTGTCTATTTCTGCGATTATGTAACATCATTGTAAATATAAATATGAAGCAAATCTCTTTCTTCCTTATCATATCAATCAACAGAACTCTAACTGCATTGTAATAATTTTGATATTTTAAAATTGATATTAGATTTTAATTGCCTTTTGAAAAGGTAATTGCAGGTGATTTTGTGTCACAGATATCCTAGAAATAACACGAATATTGTAGATAGTGTAAAATGAAAACGACTAGAACATAATCGATAAATAATATCCGACCAGATGTATCATCAGATTCTTTGTAATTTTGTAATCAAAAGCTTCCAGGTATCATAAACCTTTCTACTTTTATAGCAATTGCCATTTAGTTTATTTAACTTAATAAAACTTTAATCACTAATAATGCCGATAATAATATATCATGTGAATGTTAGGAATTTCTTTATAGTAGAAACTGAATTTTTCGATTGACAACAACTCTAAAGCGTTGCAAACAAATAATTGCTCACAATTTATATTTGTAATTAAAATGTGCAACGTTAAAGTTTCATCATGACGACAGTTGTTGTTGTTCAGAAATAAACAAATAAGTAAATCCTTTTCAACCACAAAAACTAATAAAATCGTAATTTTGTACCGTTGAAATTGCGTCAAATCAACAAGGAACATCTCTTCCATCCATGAGAGAATAGAGACGACCACATTGTTGGATTATATTGTAGCCACAGTAATTGTAGAATGTTATCTAAAGCTCAACACAAAACGTGATATTTCAAAACATTTAGACAATAATTTAACATGCTTTTGTCTGTTATCGCCAGTACTCTACTACGCTGCGTTTTTTCCTCTTCTTCTTCTTCTCCTGTTTTATTATATTGTGCGTTTTTCAGTTCAAATGGGATTTTTGAAAATATATTATTATTATTAATTTGGTTTAAAGTAAATGTGTTTACTAGATCAAGCAAAACAAAAAAAAATTGAAGACGGGAATAATAGCGTGACTTAAGTCAGGAATGTCATGATGATAATATCAACAGATTCTAGATTAAAACATAAATACATGTCTTGTACAACTTAATGATCTTGAAATTTAATTTTTTTTTATTTACTAGATTCTATATTATTATTATTATTATTATTATTTTTGATAAATTTCAGCGTGCGATTGTCATCCAATTGGTGCATCAGGGAAGACCTGTAATCAAGCAACCGGACAATGTCCATGTAAAGATGGTGTTGTTGGCATTACATGTAATCGTTGTGCTAAAGGATACCAACAAAGCCGCTCCCATATAGCACCCTGTATTAGTAAGTAACCCATATATATATATATATAGTTATCTCTAGCTTGTATCGCTATATTATAGAACAGATTGTTTAGTTTTCAAAATTCTTTGTTCACCATTATTACATCATAAAGACTAGAATCAGCTGGGTATCAATTCAATTATTCAATTAATTATAAAATTAATTAACCAAAGATGTATCTTCTAAATTTATGTTCTAATAAAAGTCTCTCCTTTCTATTGCTATATGGACTCCACAAGAAAAAGGTTGTTGAATTCTATTGTCGTTAATAGACGATCAGTTTTGATTCGGTATTTGCTTTAAGAGACATGCTGTTTGGCAATCGATAATATAAAGGCTCTATTGGACTAAATTGATATATCCTTATCATGATTTGAGATAAATTAGGCAATACACATGCCGATGTATCGAAATTATTCGCATTTGAATTTAGCTTGTCATAATTTTGTTTCTTTTTGTTTTGGACTTTTATTTAGGACCAGTGGATTACATTGAGCTCTTTCTCCACCATAAAAATTACTGTTTTCTCCTTGATTTGCCTACAGTTTGTTATTAATAATCTAACTGTCGTTGTAATTTCACTCTTTAGGTTTTCCTTATTAGGTTTTAAACTTCATTTGTGACAAAGTTAGAAGAAGCAATGATCAAGTTCAAGGTACAAACTTGGTGTTTATTGTCTCACGTCGGTACCATTTCCGTTGGTACTTCCTGATTATGTCCAGTATATTATCGATCAAGTCAAGTTCATCGCTGTTATTTTCAGTTGTTAGAGCTCAAAATTATGTTTTTTCATACTTTCCCATTAAGATACTTTTTATTGTCTGTAGGATTAGAACTAGTAAACACCACCATTGTTTTTATATAGAAAACACTTAAGTTGTATATGAGTGCAATTCTGTATAAGATCATTTTCGTTAAGAGTGATTTCTATTATCGCCCACTGTCAGCCAAAGGACGTCACAGTAGAATAATGGCGATATTCTAATGGACTTCACAATTTTCTAACATTTTCCAAGAATGTACTACCTTTCCTACTCGTCGTACAATAAAATGTATTCAGAGCCGGATCAAGGATAAATTGCACCCGGAGCAAACAATTAAAAATCTAAATGTGGATGATTTGGCGCCCTGTAGCCCCCTACTATCCGGCACTGAATGTACTACACTGATGTTAGATATAATTTTTAATAACCTAATTAGTATTGTGTCGGTAAGGAATATTTTCCATCCCTAATAAAACTAATGAGTGTTATTAATTTTAACTAATGTCCGATAGTAACGCAGCTTTAAACCTTTACTAATTACAACAGTAGAGAATACATTTATCCAGACTTTTTAACATCTTTAAATCTGTTATTAAAACTAGATAATTTTGCCATCAAGATTATCTTTTTCTTGTTGTTGTTGTTGTTGTTGTTGTTGTTGTTTAATTTTAATCTACTGTTGATGTTCTTTCATTATTTCGAAATTTAAATGGTTTACATTCTAATTAAAATTAGTAAGTTGGGCTAACCCTCAAGCTAAAACGAAAGCCACCCTGTTACTCTTCTTTTAACTTTGTATAAATTCATAAGAGGCTTTCCAGTTCAGTAACAAACTTAATGTGTACGTCTCTCCATCTCACAACTTTCTTCGTAATTATTTTTGATGCTATTTATTTATTATTCCACCACGTTGATGATAATAATGAGATAATGGCATTCTACAAGGATATGAGATTTTATTTTAACGATTTGAAAATTTATTCGACCAAAAACTGATTTTCTGGTTCTTATAAAAAAAAATTAAAACAGGCGACAATATATTTCAACTCGTCGTATCTTGTGCCTTCAAGAATAACACCTTTGAAGAGTTGTGAAACTGGCTTTGTATGAATGTACGAACATTGTTAATGCATTTAGAGAAGTGGCTATTAATTGAGGCACCAATTCGTTCAGTTACAATCCTGTTTCGATTAATAAAATATATTGTTTATGTGTTTAAATAATGTCAAAGCCGATCATGTGTAATGGATACAGAAATTTAAATAAAATTATCTATAAATGTATGAATAAATAGAAGCTGTTTTGGTACGAAATACGATCTTCTGACCCCCAGCAATACCAAGAAAATCTTTTACATCATTACTCAGTTTTCTTCTTTTTTCTTTTGATTATTTTAACGAATAATTGGAGAATTCCTGCGAGGCGTCAATTGTGCTTATTGATGGTAAACTGGCTGTAAGCGTTCCACTAACCATTTAATATCTTATATGTAAATACATATATGTAAATCGTGGATATTTAATATATTTTTCATTTAGAAGCTGGTTCTTGAACACAAGAAGCCAACATTTTTTCCCTCCTCCCATTTCAAAAAAATATTTACAACGATTCGTTTATTTTTCTGTTATTCAAGTATAATAATATTTGGATACTGTTGTGACTAGTTTTCTCTAATTATTTTCTTGTTTCGATACTATTTTTAGAAATACCCGTTGTGCAGATGATGGCTACTGAAGAAGATGATGATGGATATAGAGGTGAAGATCCGGATTCATCAACAACAGGAGGAGGTAAGTAAGTGCAATATTGAAACATTGCTCCACTTTCCACAACCACTCACCAGTCTAAAAGCATCATTTCAAAAAATCAGAGAAGACTGAAAGTTAGATGTAAACAATTCGAAATTGATTAAATTATAAAACTTTCTCTGGAAGCGTCTTTATAGAATACGGATTATACGAATTTTCTCGAAACTTTTCAATATCTTCGTTTTCAATCAATCTCATCGTACTAATTGCTAATGTATAATGTATATTATATTCACGTGGGAAACTTTTAATAGAATATTGCTTAAATAGTTGATTAAAATTTCGATTCTCCACCAATTCAATTCGTATTTTAAATTATTTAAAATACGAGAGAATTTGGCGTTGTATGGTCAATTCATATTCATTTTTTTTTTCGATTATCATCCATGGCATACAACTTGGTAAGAATTTATTGCCGACAAACATGACCTGAAACCTTAAGCTAGTTTTGTGACTGTCAAAATGTTTCTTAATGCAACTCGAAAGAAAAAAACCAGATTTTCATTGATTAATTCGTTAATTTTCAGCAATAAATCGTGACTAGAAAGTTAATGAATTGGAAAAACTTCTAATCAACAAAAAAAATCGTTGTGGTTAAGAGATTTTTTACAAAGCCCTTTTTGTTGTTATCCACAAATGCTAATTAATCTATATACAAAAGACAATCGCTATTTGCCACTATCTGTAAATTTATTGTTAACTACATTTAGTTGTTTTTTTTTGTGTTTTCTAATAATAATCTAATCGAGAAAACGACCGTACAATAAACGATAATTGTAGGAAAATTTCAAATTTGTCTTTAAATTAATTGAATTGCGTAGGATTTCCATATAAACACCCATAGAAGTCATATATATATGTAGAGGTATTTTCGACTGTGAACTATTTTAATAGCAACATTTTTCAATGTTATCACAATCAGATAATCAAAGTCTCTATTTAAGACTTCAAGATTGAATTTTGGAATTTATTGATTATTTTAGCAATTAACTACAGACACGCTTCAATATTATTTGTTTATAAAGAGCCCAATTCTCCTGCTAGATCGAACAGTCCAAAACTCCCCCAATAGAGATATAATAGAGTGAAGGGACTTCAAAACAATGTTTAATCGACAGGAAGATCCCTTATCTTGAAAAAAATCTACCACTACTCTATCTTATAAGGTGATTGAAAATTTTTTTTTGATTATTTCCCAACATTTAACGATCATACGATGAATTTTCAGCTATAAATTTAAACTTATTTAAATAGGTTTTTTATAGTTATTGCAAATTGAATTTTTTATCTATGAGATTTACTGAATTTTATTGACAATTCACAATCATATGTAGATATAGTAAAATGACGGATTTTTGAAATATTTGAATTTTATATAGGATAACCATCTGTATCTTTTTCTCATTGTGAACGTTCAAGAGATTCTTTGGCTAATAATTCGCCTACGAACTTCATTTTAACTGATCAGTTGACAGCATGAGAATCGTTCACAAAATGGCGTTTTGGGCTTTGAAATAAAGTTAGCGAAAGTTCCGTACGTTTTCCACTTATAGAGCTAGTTGTGCACTTGGTACTCCACAACCAGATGTATGGAAGATTTTGCGATTACTCTTGCAATTTAAAGCGCACCATCTACTGATGTTGCAATCATTGTGCCCTTATGCAACAAGAAAGGAATTTCCTACTACTGAACATCTTCTGTGGTCTCGCAAACACAAAGTTATATGGATTATGCTTGCTTTATTTCGCAACTTTATTTCAACAAGATGGGATCCCAAGTGGTACGCTGAAATGTATCGCTATCTAAACATGAACCTTCCTCACTGTTGTATTGGACGATATGCTGAAGATAACTTGGTGTTGCTCAGATGGCCTCTCAAGTGTTCTCACTTTTTTAATGTAGCCCTAAACGAAAAAAATCACAAACCGTAAAGTGAAAAGACCTGAGAAGCCATCTGAGCAACCAATACAACAAATGACAACATTAGATGAACTCAGAGGCGGTATAACTGTTGTTGTGATAACCATCGTTCTAAAATCGGCGTAAAAGAAGTTTGTTCACGATCACATCCTTATAAATGATTAACTATCTCTCTTTGTCTCAGATACTTCGAAACATGTAGGATTTCGTTTTGCGACTATGGAATTTACCGAATTTACCGAATAATTTTTTTTACACTTTTCTACTCGACAAATTTACTTAAAAACTGCGATTGCTCATATTCTGGTAGGTCAAATTACGCACTGTATCCAATTAGAACATCAAAAAACGTATAACTGCACATGTGTCTGATAACATCGGATTCTTCAACAGTTTTCAAACTGATGGTCAAAACCAACACGACAAATTTTTGAATATTTTTAAATAAATAAACAACTATCTCCGCATTTATCTATATCATTCATACTCACTCTCCTCCTGAGGTCTTTCTCAGGTATTTCAAAATCGTGTTGACAAATTCATTTATTCTATCCATGGTCCGTGCAGTTGTCTTATTTTTGCTTTTTTTGGCAAAGAGTTTGCCACTATCTGTCTGACTAGCTGCCCAATTAAATTCCACATCACCTACTTTTAATATTCGGGCACAACAATTGAATTAAGTATTTTGCTCAACATTTATCAGGTTGAGGAAGTCTAAATAAACCGATTATAGAGTAGGGCCTACAATTTTTGTTTAAACTAATTTTCTAGCTTCCACCCAAACATAGCACTGCCGGATTTCTCTTTGGTAATTTTCCAACTTCCGTTTGCAAGGTGATTACAATTTTATTATAACAAATAAATCACGTTTTATTGTGAATTGTTTATTACAGATTTTCCTTTACAGGAACCTATTGAATAGATAATTTCATAAATATTGAATCTTAATCATAGAGAAAGAAGAACACACTCTAACAATAATGCAATAATTACGGAACCTTTTATAAATATTCCTATCTAGACTTTCTACAATAGAATAACCAACGCCTATTTAACACCTTTATTACTGATTTCAAAATTTTAACGCACCTTTATCTCGATACGCTCCTAAACAATATTTATGGATAATTAATTTTTATTGACTCATGTAAATTTTCAATCGAAATTCGTCTGGATCCGAAACATTTTCTCCACGATTTATATGCGTATTCGATTAGTTAATTAAAAATATAATTATCATATGTTAATTAATTTTCGTTTTGATATCGATAATAATATGTTTAGATATTTAAAATTTAAATCGGATCAAACTGATAATATTTCATAGCTTCTAGTGTGTTGCAAGAGAAATTAAAATCGCCCACATGATAATAAACAAAACTCCACCAAATCCAGTCAAATTTTAGATAAAATGAATTTGTGAATAAAACCGTTAAAAGCACAAACCTGTAATTATATGGTTCATGTGATTGTGATTAATAAATGCGAATTCATTTGATTGAATTTGGAGAAAATTGATTTTCCCAAAAATTCTTAATGTTTTTAATCTGCTTGTCAAAATAATAAAATTTATTTTTTCAATTCGTTTTAAACTTGTTCGATTTTATTATCGTATTTCAATTTTAAATTACTGTTTTACTTTATTTAATTTTAATCAGTTTGTATCTCTTTTCGAATGGATATGTTTCTTTTTTGTGTATTTATTTTATCGACTTTCGAATATACTTAATTCTGAATTTAGTCTTAGTTTCCCTTTAGATTATTCTTCAGTTGAAATCTTTTTCTTGTATTTCAAATACCAAAAATATTTAAGGTTTTTCTTTCGTTTTATTTCTTTTATAAAGATGCATACAAAGACCACATCAAATATTTTGTAGAAACGACCAGTTTTCTTGCTTTTTTTTTTGGAAATGAAAACGAGATGTAGTTGCATTGTTTTTGATGAAAGCATACAGTCTATCAGTGAGTAGAAACTCAATTTCAATATTTAAACGAGATAGAACCAATAATCCGAGTATAAGCCACACACTGTTAGTAGATCCCAAAGTGGAAGTGCATAAAGAGTTTAGGGAATATGTTAGTAAGTTAGAACAATACTACAAATCGAGACATGAAATTACAGCTTTACAAATTTTGGGCATTCTTTTAAGCCGTTTGCCCTTTTTAAACTTGTTGATTGTTCTCCCACATCTCTGGAATGCTCTATGGTGGGCATGCTAAAGAAGCATCTCCACCGAATTGGCGCGAGTGCCTGACACTCATTAATGGATCTCTAAATGAAAGACAACTATTTGTGGAGTAGTGATGCGCGATTTCGCTTGGTTTGCCACTAGCCTTCACTACTGTGTAGTCAATTCCCTTTGGTAAAAAAAAACATTTATTGCAATTGCTCTCTCAGAATAGCCTTCATGTCTTAAAACAATAGTTGCTTTCTTTTTGCCATTCTGAACAAAAACTCTCATTAAATTCGATATTTCTCGTAGCAGATTGGACACAATAAAATCATTGTTAACTGTTCGTAACTTTTCAATATATAGACAAAATATTACTAATCAAATTCCTGTGCAAAATGCTATCTAGAATCTTTATGATATAGCTGTAAAACTTGAAAAGCTGACATTATCTTGTTTCTTATGAGACTGAATCTCTTCGTTCGATCAAAATTTAACGAAATAACATAACAATAGATACTCATCCTTCCAATCTGTCTCTCACTGTCTATTTGATCACTAAAAAAAAAGGAAATAGCTCTTGTCTATGATTTGTGTGAAAACCAGGTCTCTTTGAAAGTAATTAGCTTGAAATCGTTCGTATGTTCCGCCACGATTTTAAATCAGAATTACAATTTTAGGTGATTTGTATTTTTTTCAAGTCTTAAATTAGAATCCACAGAAAAAATAATAATCGAAAACAAAAATCAACACACACAGACCCAGTTAAGATTTAATAGAATTTCTTTCAGTAATTGTAAAACTACTCATGTCGTCAAATTTAATTGTTTTTATCTGTATATTGTCGACAAAAATAACACCCTTATCAATAGTTTTAATTAATATTAATAGATCTTGCCAGTAGTTATTGAGTATGGTCTTTAAAAGCAATTAAATGTCAGACAGATAACAATAAATTATCACCACTTGAACTTGGTTATATTTTATGTTTATTCACCTAATTAAATCATACTGTTAATTTTTTTCTGTTTTTTATTTAAAAAACAACTCTTATTTTTCTTTTCTGATTGCAGCTCAATGTGGAAAATGTAAATCAAGCACTAAACGATTGAATTTAAACAAATATTGTAAACGAGATTATGGTAAGTATACAGTAGTTCGTTTTCGTTTATTTGTGTTTAAGAAGTTCAGGCACAAGACTGAAAAAAGCCGATTTCAAATCTAAATTCGTCCATTAATGTTTATCTAAATCCGTAAGCACTCCACCAGTTTTCTCTTTCACATTGAATTGATAGTGTAATTATAAAACAACAATAAAAGGAGCTTCCGCATTCATTTAACCTCCGAATTTGTTGGCCCAATCGATTAATTCGACATATAAATTTCAATAAAAACGGGCAATTCATTAATTTTATTGTTTATCTAAAGATTAACGAGTCGTTTGGCGTTTTTTTTTTAAATAAAATCTGATAAACATTAATGCTGATTTTATTGTTGATACTATTCGATTTAACAGCCGCTTCTATTCGATGAAAGCACGGCAGAAATAGAGTGGAAATGAAAAATGATCACTTCTATCATTATCTGTTAATGAGATGGTGATCTTGTTTATTTGATAGTTTTGTTAATCGACTAATTAAATTCAAAAAAGATGCGGTTAAAATCGAAATAAAAACAGAACTGAAATGTCTCTAATCATAATTTTGATTGGCTACCATCACCACCAACGTTGTTGTTGTTGATGATGTTGTTTAAACTGTAATTTTATGAGCTTTCTTTTCTCACAATTTATAAATATTCATTGATAATGAATTCCGTAATGAAGACACACGTGAAATTTCGTGTTGGACCAAATTGTAAGCATTGCTTGGTAGAAGATGCATCGTTACAAGATTTACACCTTTCTGTTGTCTAATGAGATGCCATTAATTATAGGGATTCCTGAAAATACTAGAAGAATTATGCGGGTTGGATGTTGTCATCATGATTGAAAATTTCCATTTACTGTTGCATTATCACCTATTAAGTTAATTTTTGTTGCTCATTCATTTCTCATTTTCTAATTTTATGAATATAATTATTCGTTCCCGGTTTGGAGGCGTTTCCGAACGCTCCCAGGCCCACCATTAACGACTACGATAAATTAATATTGTGAGTTGTATATATTTCCTATTTATGTCACGAATCTTCATCTGATCATGTGAGAACACACACACACACACATTATTTAATATAGTAGAAAGTATATGAAAATAAAATGCCCTTCGTATGCACTCACATAATCTACAATGTGCATGTGTCCATTAAAACTTATTAATAATGAATTATGTAGTGTTGATGCCTTTTACGGATAAAACTTCATTCATTTAATCTATTAGGATATTTACGAATGGAATTTACATAAATATTTTAACAGACAGTGTTAAAAGCTCGATGATTGTAATTCATTTTCATTTTTGTCCATGTTAAATTTATAATTTTGACAAATTCGTGTTTTATTAACTAATATTTTAATTGATATCGAGAAGTTGTGGTTGGTTTCGATTTTTTTAATTTTTTTTAATATCTCATATTTAATTCGACTTGTCTACTGTTTATTTATAGCTATAATGGCGCGAGTATTATCCCGTATGGACAATAACGAAGACGAACATACGAAAGGATGGGCAAGATTTATGATACATGTGGAATTTATTTATAAAAAGGCACGGGATTCGAGGATACGTAAAGGTACAGTACCCATGTTGGTACCAATGTCCGATTTGGCTTGTAAATGTCCGAAAATCAAGACTGGCAAGTAAGTGAATTAATTAAATAACAATTAAATGTCCCACATTCAATTATGTAAAACGGCTGTGCTCAACCGTTGTTTGTGAGCTTTTAAGAATTCATATTGTGACATCCAAGAACTAATTGGACCTGTAACAGTAGCCTTGTAACTAATACAGCAATGAAGAAAAATGATATGAATGTTAATTGTTGAAAAGGTGATTCGTAATATCACTCTAAAGTAATATTAGAATACACCTTGTTATTTCTTAATTATTGAAATCCCCCTTTTCAATTTTATGTGTGCCATATCGAAATAAGGAAAGAATTCGTGGTAACTCTTCGAAACTTACCGATTTTTTCGAGGTGACATTTTTGGTCAAGAATCGATCTACAATGGATCGACATAAATTCCATTTTTCTATTTTAACAAGTAGGTCATAATATGCATATTTAGGTCACGAACAGCGGCTGTAGACTATTTACTTAATATTTATTAAGTTAATGTTAATCACAATTTTAAAATTCAAGACCAACTAAATCAATAAACATAAAGGAAAAGCAAATTGAAAAAAAAATTAATGAGGTCACAAACTGAATGCAAGAACATTTCTAAAGAGCAGACTCCGGGAAAAATGCAAAATCGAAGGCTGATCGTCGATCAAAAGAAATCCATATGAAACCTAGCAGCTACTTATCGTTGAGAAAGGTGCTATTTGTAAAATATAGTGGATAGAGCTTGACTCGACCGACTTGCCTTCAATCCTTCTATAGGATAGTTTCGATTTGTCCGTATTAGAATTGTTACTTTAGTTCTTGAGTCGTTTACAAAGTCGAACGACATGTGTATCTCAACATGTCTAGCGTCTGTCAGAGCACGTTTTATATATCGCAGCTGTTATACAATGTTGCGTAATATATTTTATTGTGTAAACGGTGTGTTTCACCCAGCGGCGGCGTCACGATTTCTTATTTGTGTGAGCACAAAAGCGGCACAACATTTACGACCTGGACACCCTTCTGAAGAAACATAAAATTTCAGTGTCTGATCGGCAGGTAGATCGGCCTCACTGGTTTTTAAATATTTTTATCAGATAAAACAGCTTTGGATGGGCACTTCATTTAACATCTAGGGCACGTGCCCACCTTAGCCCTGACGCCGTCACTCTGTTTGAACTTCTTAGAAAATATAAAGTACAAAATATGCTTGGCATTAGTTTTATTGTAAAATTTGTACCTTTCACTTAACAAAAGGACAGTTTCGACTTTGTCAAGAGATCAAGCTAATGGTTTCAGAAGGGCATTGAATTTTGAACTTAATACGCCAAATTATTGGTCGGACTCTAATTACCCCGTAGTTAAACATTTATAATGTGCATTGGTAGTGCAAGAGCATTAGTCTCTAGACTATTTGTAAAGTACCTATGTTGAAAATAGGAGAGCTTCATCATTGATTGAATGTGATTCTATATTGGTAATTCCTATTTGATTTTTGGTATTTCCAAATTAATGAAAGGACCCTTCCACTGTCTAAAGACTATTTACTTGTCATCGTTAAAGCTCTCAAAACATTTGTTTTTATCTCCAGGGCTTAGGAAGTTAAGCAAGGCAAAAGATCAAAATTGAAGTACATACCATTTCTGGACAAGCTTTTACGTTCTCCTAAATCGAATTGTAAAACTGACAAACCCGAATTTACACATTCACAATTAATAGAAATCTAATTACAATTATGTCAAAACTTCTATTATGTACGTGTAGTTAATAAATTTACAAACATTTATTACTCGTACCGGAAAAACGAAAACAACTATAGAAATAATTCTTGTTCTAATACGTTAACCAGAAAATGTTCTTTTTTTTTGTTTTCTATAGGTCTTACCTGTTTTTGGGTAGAGAAAAGGATGATTCACCTGGTGGTATTGTGACAGGAAGTTTAGGTGTAACTGAACGTTCTATCGTTATCGAATGGAGAGATGAATGGGACCAAAGAATGCGTCGGTTCCGTCGTCGAGCACGTAAATGCAAGTGAAGATCTACCATGTAACAACAACAGACATCGATCAACAAATAAATGAAAAACCAACAACATCAAACAACAATAAAAATGATATAGCAACAACAGCTCACAAATACGATTTTTTTTCACCTGTGATTAATTTTTCAATATTTTTTTCCTACATTTTCGAATTCAGTATTCTTTTTATGTTTTTATGATTTTCTAATGGAAAATTAATTAGTTTTATCGCTTTTTAAGGCTCTCGTGACTTACCGATCTAACGATAAACACAAAAAAAGCGTTTCAACGCTGTACCAAATGCATTTATTGATAAAAACAAAACAAAATTGTATGTTAATTAATTTAATTAATTCATATTATCGAAAAATAATAATAAAAAACTAATAATTTGTAAATAATTTTATTCTTTAGAAAATCATTTCAATTGTAATAGTGTTTATATAATAATTATTTATTTATTTTGTATGTGTATGTGTGTGTGTGAATGGTGGAAATATTCGAGCCATAAATTCCAAATTCTCTTAACAAATTTTTTGTTTTTCACAAATTTTACCTTAGAATGGCTTTGAAAATTTCGTATGGATGCCTGCCCTACAGACTGACTGATTTGAGAATTGTACAGTATTACAAAATATTGCTGATATAAATATTCCATAACAATTAATAATTAAATGCTACGTAATAATTGATAATAACAACATTATAAACTAGTTCCTAGAGGCCATAATATTATTATTAATTACTATAATACTAAAATAAAAAAAGTCTAAATGTTTTTGAAAAATTTGAAAAAAATTATATTCGAAATAGTAACCTTTAGATTGTAGTATTTGGTGTTGTCAACATATCAAAACTGTAACGTGTTTTAGCAATATTTAAAATTAAATAAATTATCATTGCAACATTATTATAAATTAATAGTAATAATGCGAATAAATTGAACAAATAAGAGCATAATTATTGATTTCTCTTCCGAAATTCTCCGATCGCATCAATAAATTGTTGGAATCGCAAAAACGAAAAAAAAACAACGGCAACATAAACCACATTCTTAAAATTGTAATTCTGTATCAAAGTATTTTCAGATTTTTCATGACGATGATTTATATGGAAATATTTTTAATAACATAAAAGCAAGGAAAAGAAAGAAAGAAAAAAATGCGTACTAACATCGTTTTTTCTTCTGCCATGTTTTTCGATTTTTATTTTTATTCCTCCCATAATAAAAAAACAACTTCCATATAGTGAGATTTAGTCGTACACGATTTGTCAACATCATTTTTTGAATACTTTGTAAATTCTTTGTGTACCTAATAAAATTGTAATAAATGTATGATGTATAAATGATGTGGGTTTTTTTTAGAGCAATTTATTTTGTTCTTTTCTTCCTGTTGTTGAATTAACGAAGATTGTTTCTGTTCTTGCTACTCTCTGTTATTATTGTTACAATAATCAAATAACACAAGTTAAGAAGAAATGATCAAATTAACATTCAACTGAAGAGAAGAATTCAAACGATTCGCTGTAATCATTACTAAACGATCTCGTATCAGTGAGAAATCTTTCGAGAAGAATCATCCGTTCAGATATAATTTTTCCGGTTGTTTTTTTGCACTGAATTTCCACAAACGTTTTATTATATCTCAGTTAGATTATTTTCAACAAACACCGCATGGAATACATAAAGGATTCTATGTTGAGTGTGATGGTAAGGTTATCGAAATAACCATCTCAATTCTGTTCTGCTTTTATTACATTTTACAAAACTAGAACATTCGACTATAAGATCGTTTGGAATTTATTTCAAATATAAAATATCTACAATAGCAAGAGTAAAGATTTAAGAGAAATTTCGATGCAAACGAATCAATTCCATGTCAAATTGGAAATGCTGTTGGAGAAACTCTCAATTAGATGAGATTTTAATGAATTCAAGCCAACAAAAGAGATTTACAATTTATTTGGATATTTGAACCGTAAGAGTGACGCCACCTTTTAACCGATAATATAAGTTAACTTTAACGTTCTATATAGAAACCGTACTTTTAGATAGTACTTAAAATAGATACAAACACCCTCATATAACACGTTAGCCGATTTTAAAAAATACCGTGTTATATTAATTCGTTAAAAAACAGGGTACGCTCACAAAAATTAAAAAGCGACACCATTTTCTTCTGCAGCATTTTGATTTCTACGCCAATCTGTTTGGTCTTAGCTGAGAGATCTTTATGAATTTCGTTGAACGGCGTTAAAAGCATTTGTAAATTTCTCTCTTGATCTTTGGGCTTCGTTCAGTGAAAGCACAATTTCAAATGAGATCCAGTTTTCATCGCCGGTGACGATGCAATTGATAAACGGCTCCTTTCTCTAGCGCTTTAATAATTACACAACGTGATCGGCTGAGGCATTTATATCACATGGTATCGAACTACTTTAAATGTTCCTGAACAGTCCACTTTCTACCAATGCAGTCTCGTTATCCAGATCTTCCTGATCGCGGACAGTCGACATTTCCAGACCAAAACTTGATGAACCAACGTTGGTTGGTAATGTCTTCAGTGACCGCAGTTGAATTCTGTGCCACTGCACCTGCTTTACTTATACGTACAGTACTTCTATCACAAGTACAAATGCTGCAAGATAAAAAACACCAATGATTATGGAAGCTTGAGAATTAAATACACATACGTGAGAAAACTTCTTCAAATGAAGACCATCCACATTCAATCTGTACAAATGAAGATATCTTACGTCTTAATTCGTAAGTCTCCAGGCGTAGACTGGTATGTTGAGATTAGGTGTTCCCATTTAACAACAAAATTACACCACTGAAGATGAACCAATAAACGTAAGTCCACATACGAAAAACAATTGACTCATCAGTCATGAGACAGTATACAGTGTTACTGAACGTTTTGCTTACCTAAAAGTGAAGAAACTGCTTACGTCGCTTCCAAGTTTTTGACACGCCGATTATTTGCAGTCTAAAATGCAGGAGTCGACTTAATATAATTCATTTGCACGTTAAACTATATACAAAATAAAACTGAAATTAACCATATCTGTTAAAAAAGACTTTAGTTACAATAAAAAGAGAAATACATCTTTCATAAGAATCTGCGGAAATATGGAACTAATAATTTATTTAAATATTGGTACAATTCATATACTTCCACCCAAATATAATACATACGTGATTAATGTAATCAGTATAAATAGTAAATTTATTAATCACATGTGCAACATGACCTAATATATAAAAATGAATGCCAGATGACTCAATTGTTTTGAGAATTAAAAAAAAAACAAAAAGCAGAAAAAAACCGTTGAACAATAGTAGCAAACTGTAAAAGTTAAAAAGGACATTGTTAAAAACATCATTATTACACAGCCTATAAACTAATATTGCAAAATGGATGAAATTTTATCAGAATACAAAATTTGAATCAGTATGAACGAAAAATATAGAGCTGTCAACAACCGATAATTTAGCTTTTTCCCATTTTGAGGCAATATTACAAAAAATAAAAATAAAAAATGAGCCACCCAGTATCATGACTTTAACAATTAAATAGCTTTGGCTTCAAATAGAAAACTATTTCGATGTGTAAATTTCTCTAAAGAACGCATTCTCTTACAAATGTAAAAATGAATAGAAGAAACATGCATACTGTCAGCACATGAACCAACAGTACGTTACAGAATAAAAATGACAGCTCTAACAATAGAAAAAATAATTACATATAATAGATTAGTAAACATGTATGCTGTAGTACATATATTACAAAGATTATTGATTATTCTTTTTAAATAAATGCTATAGTTAGAAGTTCCAAAGACCTTTTTTTTAGATATTTCTGTAATATTAATTGCGATAAATTTTCAATGTAGTAACACAGTAAAATATTTCTTTTTTTATAATTATTTAAATCTATAAAGCTTAATAAATAAATTTCCAGCATTATAAGTAATAATAATTATTTTTTTTAATGTACAGCATTTATAGTCAAAAGATGCATTTTCAAACAAATGCACACTAAAGTAAAAAACATTTATATCAACTCATAACATTGATATACCCGATCACACACAGTATGATTAAAGATTGAACATATTAAACATGGAGCACGTCATTATTATCATAAACGACAAAAAAAAATCGCCCATCTCTTCTATCTTTTTACACATAAAAAATAATTTCCAATAAAACTGGAACAACTGTACTCCCAACATCATCTCCACTTCATAAACGTTTGATTTGAATTAATTTAATCTTTGCTTTTTAAAAATGTAAAAAAACAAGTCACACGAATTTTGAATCATTGAAATAAAATAAATTTTTGAAATGGAACATTTTAAAAATTATTAGAATGATTCAAAATTGTGTACGACTTTAGAATCTTCATTTTTTCTTTGCTTGTCATGAAATTGGACAAAAAGAAGAACTGAACCCATTGGGTTTAAAACTAGTTATAGCTATAATATATATGTTTATAAAAAAATCTTATTGATTATTGGAGTCATCTTCACTACTCCAACGTTTCTCTTGCTCTTCTAGTTCTTCTTGTAATCTCAATTCTAATTCTCTCATATCATTGGCAATACCAGCATCATACATTGCTTCTTCTGATGTTATATTCTCATAATTTGTATGATGGTTATTATTGAAATTACCCATTGCTTGTTGCCAGTTATGTACAATTTTATTCTAAAAATAGTATTTAAATTTTATAGTGAATATGGATTGTTGAATCGATTTAACATACTAAACATGCTTCCTTTTGTTTCTCTTGTATTCCTTGTTCAATTAGTTGTAATTCTTGTATTAAACGATCACGTTCACTTAATGTTGTTACACCTTGTGTCGCCAATTTTAAATCGTTTAATTGCTTCTCTAAATTGCACAACTGTAATTTAACACGTTGACTTTCAGCTAATAGTTCCTTTGATGGATCTTGAAAACGCTGATGATAAACAAATTGTGGAGAGCCTAAAAAGATCAACAATAATTTTCTAGAGATTAAATTGTTTATTTGCTAGTTTACCAAACTGAAAATATCCTTCTGCTGTCGGTGGTCCAATTATTGTCCCATGTGGCGGTATTGCTCCTTGGAACTGTGTATTGTTATTATTGTTATTACAACTATTATTATTGTAATACATTGATGTTATTGGACTATCAGTTGGTCGACGTATCTATAATTATTTTAGTTATTTACTTTTAATAAATACGTACAAAATTAATCCAATTTATTTTACCATAGATTCACGATATGAAGAAATTTGTCCATTATTATTGTCTTTTTGCATACGTGATATTGGACCATATTTATTTATTGATACAGCTGTATCAAATGGTACATAATCATCATCGGCTGCTAAAATTGAATCAGAACGTACAAATGTTGGTGTTGTTGGTGTTTGTGTTGTTGTATATCCACTCCAAAAATTGTATGGCGTTAATGATGTTGTTGATGTTGCTGTTGTTGTCGTTGTTATATTTGTTGTAATTGTTGGACTATTTAAAGTATTATGTTGTTGATTTTCATGTTGTCTAGATGCTAGACTAGTTGCATTTAATGATATTGCACTTGCTGCATTTTTACCAACAACTTTTTCTAATTGTAATATTAACTCTTGTTTGCGTTGATTTAATTCAGCTAAACTTTTCGTTGATGTTCGTATATTTTTCGCCTAGAAATTGCAAATTTTTAAAATCCAATCATAAAAAAAATATGTAAATTTTTAATACAAACATACCACATTTTCCCAATTGGGTCTTTTATCAATATTTTGATTATTTGTATGTGTTAAATTCAGATATTCATTGGCTGATGGATAAAAATGATCATTATTTGTTGTTAATACAATATTATGCGGTGTTTGATGATGATAAATATCAAATGGTGGTAAAGGTGGTGGTGGTGGTCCTGCTGTTGTTGTTGTTTGAGCATATAATTGCTGTTGTGTACTGTATGGTGTTGTATTTGTTGGGAAATTTGTTGATTGTGGTGTTGGATATCCAGTTGTTACATCATAACTCATACGTTGTATTTGTACAACAGTTGGTATTGGTACAGGACTAACTGTTGCTGTATTTGGCATTGAATAATAATCATCGGATTGTTGTTGATAAAGTTTATCAATTGGTGATTGATCATCTATACGATGTTCTTTATTACGAATAATTGTCTTGCGATTTTTTGCACGATACCTACAAATAAAATTATCAATTTAATAATCAATGACAAGAACGCCCAATAAAATCCACCCACCATACATTTACTCATAAAAATAAAGTAAAAAATTGAACAGTAGGTGTAACTTAATGGGACCGAACTATGTATAAGTTATAAAAAAAAGAATGAAATGTTCTTCGTACTTTTCTAATTCTTCATTGGAATGGGCAAACGTACAATTTGTACCACGCGGACAATTACCCCGTAATGTTAAATCACGACACATACTAATTTTATATTTAGCATGTTGGGAATGAGTTGTATCTTGTAATTTTCTACTACCATGTTGATGGATAAATTCAACTAAACCAGCAACTACTTGTTTTACACCTTCTAATGCCTCACTACAATCTTTCCATAATGGTGTTGATGATTCTAAATAGAAAATGCGATTATTATAATCTGTTGCTATCATTTTTATGATTCTTACCTGGACTAGGATCAATGGCAGCCAATAATTCCAATGGTTTACGTAATATTGACAATTTTCCTGGATCACCGGTACGTTGCAATGCAATAACCAATTCTTGTACAGATTGCGCAAATGATTGTGGTGTTTGTAATTTATCACTAATACTTTGCATATGTGATTTATGAGCTGTATCACCATATAATAATGCTGACCATTGATCTGGTGCAATACGTAAACCAGCTTCTGTAGCAATTTGTACAATTTGTGCATCATGTTCACGCCGTAATGCTTCATATGTACGAAATTCTTCTTTTAATTGCATTAATGATGAATCACCTTCACGTTTTGATACTTTAAAACAACTAGCACGATATAATAATTGTACAACATGTCCAATACTTGTTTTCGATGCTTGTGGAAAATGTGGTTCTAAACGTTGTACAACAAACATAACTAAAACTTTCCGTGATAATGCTGAACCATCTTCTAATGCTAATAAGACCAATTTTAAAACTTCTTCTTGCATTGCTGGCCCTAAAAATTGACAACCACGTGCCCGTACAGCTGCCCATAAATTTGCTGATAATTGTTGTGGATTTTGATGTTGTAATATTAATTCAGTTACAGTACGTTCACCTAATGAACGTGCAGCACGCATTGCACGTGTACGTCCTTCATCCTCAACCAATTGACAATTTATTAATGTTACTAATTTTCTTTGCATAGGTCTTGATAAGATACTTGTATTTGAACATATGTTTCCATTTTGATGCGGTTTTAAATACATTGCCAATTCTTCAACGCATTTCTTTGAATCCAAATAATATTGTAGATTCTCATGTGATACAATTTTATGATCAACTGGTGTTGTCGTCGTGGTCGTCGCCGCTGTTTGTGTTGTTGCTGTTGTCGTAATACTAGTTGTTGATGTTGCTGTTGTAATTGATTCATTTTCATTATTTTCTTTTTTCCAATTGGTAAAACTAATTGTAACAGTGCTGTATTGACTGGTAGACTTTCAATATCGATACTGATTGTTGTTTGATCAAATGGGCATTGTTTTCTATGTAAATTTGATAGGCATGCTTTACATACTGTATGACCACAACCCAAACTAATTGGACTGCGTAATGATGCATCAAATGCATTGCAACATACTGGACAAGACAGGAACTCCGTCCATTGTGGAGCCTGAATTGGCATTCTAGAGAGCAGAAATTAGAAAATTAATTGAAAAAAAAACAGTAATATTGCTAACATCATCATCTTATATCAGGTGATGACAGAGACAGCTTGATCATCATTTGCCAATGTGGCAATTTTTTTCCAGTTTAATTAACAATTATTCCATTTAATAAATGAACAATTGCAATACAATTAATGGAATTGAATGTAAAAACAATAAAAACACACAAATAACGTACGTACCTTATTTAATTTAGAAGAGAACATCACATCATGAAGCACCAAAAGACATCACAACAATGTTGTGAAATCTTCTCGAACGTCATACGTCAATTGGGAAGGTGATTGGACTTTCGTCTATCCATACCGTACAACTTTACATACTCATGGAAAAACACCCAATATTAAACGACTTTTTCACAACAATTTTTATCAATATCAACCAGAATTTCTAGTAAAGCTTATTACAAATCTATGAAATAATTTTCAAATTGAACAGAAAACAAATGGAAACTCTAAGTATGGCTCTATGATCAGTATGGATTCTAAATGACGGAAAATTCTCAAAACAATGGGGGGAAATTCCTCGAGATTTACCTGGAAAAATCCAGGGTTTTTCAAATGACAACAAATGAAACAATAGGTGTCTATTTGCTAAACACGCATTATATTTAAATTTTTATTGTTTACAAATTTACGACGTAATTTCAAATACCACTTAAAAAAAATTTAAACAACATTTTTGTTCTTTATCCTTCATTGAAAAACAAAACTAATTATAGACTTTTTTCTGCTTTTTATCAACTCTATAAAGATATTTTCTTCTTAAAATTATCACGAAATATTAGTTCGGGCTACATTTAGTTGCATAAATCAAATGTCATCGTGACCTAACCTAGCTTTAAGGTTATGTTCTGACTGTGTTTTATGTGTGTTTTCGCAATTAAAAATAATGGATGAACAATTCATCAATAATAAAATAAAAGAATACGAATCGTTCATTGAGAATCAATTGAAGCACGATTTGAAAGATGTGGAGCAACATTTATCGGAATTTGTCAAGAAACATAACGAATGGGAGGAAGTAAAGAATGCCATAAAAACATTAAAAGAATTCAAAGCAAATGATTGTGATATGAATGTACGTGTTAGTTTAAATAATGGTGTACATGCACATGGTGAAATTAATGATTATGAACGCACATATATCGATATTGGTTTAGGATATCTCTTATTAATGGACTACGATGAAGCTGATAAATATTCGGATATACGTTTGAAAAGTTTAAAACGTGATATAGAACATTATAGGCAATTGGCTGTTCATATTAAAGTCAATATAAAGATGGTTTTGTTGGCATTAAATGAACTACAAACGAATCAAATGAAAGACTAGCTTTTTTTTAAATTTTATTGGTTTTTTCCAATTGTAATTTTCCAAGCTAATTACACAACATTATGAACACTTCTTTTCACAAATGTTCAATATTCAATTAATGAATATAATTAATTACATTATAAAACTATTGGTATAAAACTAACCGACTACGTACAAAATTAGACTGTTGTGAGCGCAACAAATATTTTTACAACTTCTTTAATATTATTAGTATTAGGAGTATTATTTATTTTATAATGAAAAATTTACATTTTTCCTGTAACATATGAGTAATATTTTCAATAAAACTATTATAATCCATCACATAATTTCTATCAACTAGATAAAGACGTTTCTTATCAATAATAATTAATAATAAAGCACACTTAATATTGTGAGGACAATTAAGATCTGTGAAAAATCATTGGCCATAGTTATTTTAAATAAATATTGTTTTTTATGCAGATATAACAAAACCTCGAACATCTGGATTGTCGTCATTATTTCCAATTCCCTTTAAAATATCCTGCATAAAATAGAAACATTTGATATTTTTAATTATTGAAGCCAATTAGAAATATTTGAAATACATCGACATTTATACATATATAAACATTTTTTTTTAATTTTGAATAAAGCCAACAAGATGAAGAATCTCTGTACAAAGCAAGCGACTTGCTTTTTGGTTAAACTATGATTTTTTCGCATTTTTTGTTTGTTTTTAAATAAAGCAAGTACGCGCCAACTGGTTGAATAGGCCATATGGAAACATGCGCCGCCTGCACCATGGATTCAGCAGGTGTTACCCGACTGTATACATTAATATTAATTAAAAACAAATTATAAATTCATTAACAAAACAATTGCATTTTGCCCAGATGCTATTTTTTAATATAATACGATCAACATTATTAATATTTTATTTAATAACAACACTAAAGACGTTGACAAGCTGAATTGTTATGAAAATACCAGGCGTTTATGTAGTAAAGATCCATCTATACGTTATCAGTGACCTAAATGGGTTGAACTTCTGCACAGTTCCCGAACGGTTTTGATCAGAAGTAGCAAATCTTGATCTTTATCGTGAAGGAGTTCAAGCAGTTCGATGATTTGTGCTGGCTTTTTGTTTACACATACTTTAACAAAGGTAGCAGAAAGTCTATCTCTTCCGGCCAGTTGAAGAGCCCACTTGAACGTATAGAGAAGGGTACTTTGTAAAAGACATTGAAATTATACCTGAAGCCATGCATTTGTAGAGTGAAAATTACAATTATACTTTTAGATACGTTTTTCATTTACAATTAATTATCCCATAATTGGTATGGAATTTTGAAAATGTTGCAAGGTCTATGATTGTTTTCACGCTTCTAGTGCAACAATTTTAAATAAACTTTGAGCAATCTACATATTTTTTTAGTATTTCTGCAACAATCACCAGACTCATCCAGATGGTGTTTAGTTCTATTTATTTTATTTTTTTCGTTATTTTAACATTTTATTTAAAGTTTTTTCGTTTTAACAACAATAACAACATTTTTCGACAACCATCTATAAAAATAACAAGTAATAAACACACACACAGAATCAATAAAAAGTTTTGATTAAATCTTGGAAGTTTACTGAGAAAACGGTTGTTTTTTTGGAAAAACTGCTACCATTTTAGATCTTCATCTCTATCTCAATTCATGAAGAATCGTCTACGTTAACAACTGCTATGATTATTCATAAAAACAAGCATGCTTTAATGAAGCAAATCTAAAGAAAAGCAGAGATGCGGATGAAGATTTATTAAAGGAACAGCTGTTTTGACTATTGTTCTAATCTGACAATAATCAGACTGCATTTAATTCGCTGGAAACATTGTGCTCTATGTATATAAAGTCTAAAATGTCGCCTGAGAAATATTAGACCTATTTGCATACGTTTTGCACAATTTATTCTATTTTTTTTTCTTGAGGATAAATCAGTACAAAATCCAAGGCAACTCATTGTTTAACAATCTAAGAATAAATATACAGAATGTCCCGAAATAGTGGTGACATGATTGATTGCTTAAAATTCAATACTAAGCTCTTTTTCCTAAATGACTACTTTTGAAATCATTACAATTCAAATAGAAATTAATTAATTCGTTGCATTTGATGAAAGAATTTTACAAATACAATTAACGTGTTGTTTTTTTCATTCGTTTTTTTTTTGGTGTTTAGTCTTTTTATTTTTGATTGCACATTAAGCAGCAGATAGAACGGGTTTTTTTTTGGTTGAAATTGCTTCTTTTCTAAATTTTACAACAATTTTAATTGACTGTTAATTTTTTTGTTATTTAAATATAAATATGTACAATTTTATAATCTACATCAATTATTATATTTGTTTGTTTATAATGAATGAAATAAAATTCGACCGCATTCTGTTTGTAAACGAATTCAATCGATTTTATACTTCGATAATTATCAAATTAAATTGTAAAATTTTCAATTTAATGCAAAGTTAAGAAGTAATCATCAATTATAAAATGTATTACAAAGTTAATTGAAACCTTTCAATATGTAACCGATAGCTTAACAATACAATTTATTCAGCTTTATGGGGGTTTCTCTATAATTCGTTCAACGCAACAAAAGTTTCACCTACAGTCTTCTTTATAAATATAAGATTGTGGATCATTAACTGTGCCATTCTAGCGTCCATTTGATTTGTTTAAATGTCCATGTTAGTAAGCTGTCTATTTACCATCATGACCAAGAAAAGCTACGACTATTAGCTATGACTTACAGTTATATTCAACTATCGGTGCGATTCTGAACAAATCTCAATGTTAATCTCAATTCTTCTAGGTTCTCTTTGCCACCAAAATAAGCGATGCTGGCCCAAGAAATGGCATCGGCTATGCTGTAACTTATCCTTCTAAGACCTGTTCTATATTTAAAGAGTAACAGCATAGACGGATCCATTTCCACAGGATCCAACAGCTTCAACGAACTTAGCCAGTCTACGTACTCGTCTATCAGTGCCGAGATTTGTCAGCACCATGGATTGTTTGCGGTTGTGCTTGTGGTGGCAGTGATTGGAACTCTGTGCGGACTAGAGTGGTGCAATAGCAACTGCTGCTCTTGGCAAATGAGCTACACTGCAGGTTCAGATAGGCTTTGCCTTCACTGAAAGGCCAGAGGAGTTAAGCCGAACGGCAATCGTGGCACATTAAATCTAATCTAAATGTTGATGATGCTGATGAAGCAGCGACAGCAGAAATTATTTATTAGTGTAGTTGTTGATGGTGTTTAAGATTTGTTCAGAATTGTATTTAAATAAATATATTTGCATCTTCCAGAATACGTTTGTTTATTGATTATGAATTTGATTACGTGTAGAATATTGGCACCAATACTGTCTAATTTTATCAATAAAATATTCGTAATCTCTAATAGCTAATCCAGTGAATGGTAATCTTGTGATGTTATAAATACCAGATAGGTAACTGGTAAATGTAATGAGTAGTCAGTCATCACCTTCCATATCAATTAATTCAGCTTGTAAACGTCCTTTATAACGACAACAAATTGTCATACAGAATATACGTAATGCAAAACGAAATTGTGGACTCATTGTTATTAATATAATTGATTTCCAAAATGAATTTAAAAAACCTAACCATACAATACCGAAATGTAGAAATTGTATTTGTATTTTAATACCAGTAAAATATTCATAGAAACGTACACCAATATATGGTGACCATGATAAACAAAATGTTATCACCAATGAGAATGACATTAAATGACTTGGATTTGATAAATTCTCAGATAATGCAGTTGCATATTCTTTATCATGAAATGGATGGCCACTTCGTAATTTTCTTAACATACTAAATATATACGTATATGTATAGATAATTGTTATTAAACTAGGACCTAATATTAATATTGATAATGTTACTGAATATGCTGCCATACTACCCCAATCTAACATACATATATATGCATCTTTATCAAATATCGGCTTATTAAAACCTAATAATGGTGGACAACATAACATTGCTGCTGATATCCATGTAAATGCCATCCAACATTGACAACGTGTCTTCGTTTGTAATGTTTCATAACGTAATGGTTTACGTACAGCTAGATAACGATCGACACTTATCCACATGAATGTATAAACGGTCACTGCCCACAATGTTACTTCTAAATAGCCAACTAAACGACATACAATATCACCATACACCCATTCACGGACAACAGCTGGATAAACTGACAATGGTACCACTACTAATCCACATAATAAATCAGCAACAGCCAGTGACAACAGATAACAGTTGATCACCTCTGATGGACCTATTAAATCATTAAACAAACACAACAATAACACATTATCGTAAATGAGGAAAAGACAAATGTTGATTACCTCTAAAATTGAGGAATGTAGCAATAATCAGGATATTGGTAACAACAATGGCTATTGCAATAATAAAAATAATGCCCGCTTGAGTGAGAGACTCCAGCGTAAACACCATTTCTGTGTCATCATTGGAGTCACTGAAAATTATCATAGTCGATGTGTCTCTAGTACGGAACATGCCTTTAATGCCATTAATTTTTTATTATTCTACTTTCGTTTGAAGATGTCACTACACCAATTTCAAGTTAAAATTTCTACTTTTATTGTTGTTGCTGTTGTTGTTGTTGTTGTTGAACATTCAGGCGTATATTTAAAATGTAATTTCTTATTTATACACAGTGGTCTATTTGCCATTCTGAACATCAAAGAGATTGGAGATTCTGAAAAAGGAAAGAAATAAATAAAGCAATTCCGTTACCATTTGAAAACATTGCATTTATGTTTTGAAACGACATATAGATTTCAACGGCAAGTTCAACAATCCAGAATTCTGTAATAGACAGTAATCGATTTGTTTGAAATTTGTGAATAGTTGGAATTATGATGAAATACAACCGAATTTCTATTTTGCTTAATTTTGTTAAATGTCAGATCTTTCGTATTCTTAGTCGAATTATATCAATAATGAGGATTAAACTTAGTCAATTCTATTTTCAATCTTAGATAGTTAATATTCCGAAATAGCAATCATCGGGGTTGCCACGTGCTAGTGGTTAATCAACAGGGTGGTATCGGAATAGATTAATTACACCCTTACTGACGTCATAAAGTTATTACACGTTTATGTTAGGAAATTTAGATACACATAAATTCCAAATAATAGCAATTCTATGCCAAAACCACTAGGTCACATGCAAAACTCAACGTAAACAAGTGTTCATTATGAATTGTTGTGTCCAATACCTTGTAATTTCCCTTCCAGTTATAGGCTTTAAGTGATAGGAGCTCTCTCTGAACTTGGACAGTTTCTTACAATTTTAACATAGGAAATATTCTCTGTAAATAGCTCCCGGCTCAGCTAAATGCGAACTCTGACAGCTAATCTTTGAAAGCTAAATTGTACTGATCGACCGATATATTTTTCTATAGTAGCTGTTAAAGCATCAATAAATTCTCTGTACATCGGACCGGTATAAATTGTCTCTGTACGACCCGATCTTGCGGTAGATTTCACTTAATAAACATAGTGTTGCAACAAAAAATTGTTGGTGATTAACTGTGAATTTTCAAATGTGTACCACCAGCGACATTCTGTAATTACTGACAACTAGTCTCTGTTGTCGCAATTAGTGTTAAATGTGTTAAAAGTGTTATCTAAAAGACCTCTTTTTTGTAGAACTCCCAGGCGGGCAAGAAAAAATAAAAAAGCGTGTACATATTGAAAATTATAGAAAACAACGAGTTTATAAGGCGTCGATGATAATTTTCTTATCGAATTACCTTGTTTTAATACACTTGATAATATATTAAAAAGGCTACAGTTTATGATACATTACAGTGAATATACGGAATATCCCGCAAAAAACGCTTAGATATTTTAATATCTAGAATTGATACGGATGAAGACGTAAACTAACGGAAAATTGTAGGCGTTTTCTTTTATTGATTCTATTAAAAACCGATTTGTTTAAAAACCAACAAAGATCACAAGAAAACTGTACCAACTTAATAGTGCGTTTGGGGGTGTAGCAATTATAAATCCAGGACCTTCTATCAAACAGTGGTACAAAGAGATGCACGGCAAAAAGAAAATAGGGGTCTCGCATGGGGGTTTAATTTGCTTAATTATAATGGTCACAGAACTACACAGATATTCAGTGTAATAGTTTGATCCTGCATGCTTGGCAAAACTACCCTCGATACGATAAATCATTTGTAAACTTTAGTATATTGCTCTTGATTCTAAGACTCGTATTGTGTTACCTTATCATATTTATCTAACTGAATAATGTGTACACTTGTCTAATATCAGATAGAGATAGGTATTTAAGAAGCAAATCCAAAGTCTTTCTTATTTATGTTGTTAATTCTTAATTTCTGGAGAAAATCCATCCTAAATATTCATCTCAATCTACCGGAAATTTATGCGGATCGTGTAAGTAGCAAAGGCTTCGTTTACTTGTTCTGGGGAATAAATTTTAAATGTTAAACATACTAAAGTCAAATTTACAACTTAAAATACAAAACACTATTACGTTGGATATACAGTATCTGTTCATTACTGATATTTACATTTATAACAAGTATTAATGTTGGTAATAATTTACTGAATTTCGACAGAACTTTGGCTTTAGCCTTCAGAATTATAAATTATCATTTTTACTTCAATTTACATGAATGAAAAATTGGCAATTTGTAATTGTTAACAAAAGTAAGTTCTATGCAGTGTAAATATATCATAAAAACGGGTAGTGGCGTCAGATATTTTATATTTATGAAAACGAAACTAAGATGGTAACTGGTACACTTTTGACTAGGCATGATAAATACCTATTGTAAATTCACTGAAAACGTATCATATACCTTTAAGAATCATGAGTCCCTTCTCAGCATAAATTTATTAAAATTGTATTATCTGTTTGCACATGAACTGTCATAAAATTTTATTATAAGTCGCTTGAAAACTCCATATTGGTACATTCTTCACAACTCAAAGCCATTACACACACCATTGGTTCGTTCTTGAATTTTCGTATTAACATTTATAATTGATGGTATGGTGGCTGGATAAAACGCATCCATTTAGGATGTGAAGGGTCGTATAAGTTTTGCAAAATTCGTTTATAACTCATGTTAATTTCACAAAAATCTCATATGCGGCGTGAAAACAATTCGAAAACCCAAACTTATGTATACGAGGAGACACTAAATACTTGAATACTTAAAAGAAGAAAACTCAGTGAATTCAGAGCGTAATTCATCTGTTTCAACGAAATTCTGTACCGAACCTTTGAAAACATCACAGGGAAAGCTTTCCAAAGGCTGTTTGTTTGCCATGTAGAAAAAACACTACGTTGAATATGAGGTTTATTGAAATTTGTGTACATCTGGTAGACAAATATCGAACGAAAATCATTGTAATCAGGCTCGAAACCAAGATGATTGCTAAATCTTTAAAATTGTCGTTCTGTATACGGAACTTTGTTGTGAATGACAAAATAGAACGAACTCAATTTGTAAGTTAAATTAATTTATGATAGGAACGAACAGAAGTATTTTCGCTTAATACAATCACAAATTGGAGAACTAATTTACAATTTAAACTAGATGTATATATGCTTTTAGTAAAGTGGATCGCTTTCCCTTTAGTTTTTATAACCAGAAGTTGTTTACAAAATGTCCAAGTTTGGTATGCAACTCTACTGTGGACAACTGTATAAAAACATCAATAAAATCAAAAAGGAATTTTCGCAAAAACAACCAAAAAACACGTGCAATCTATAATATTTTCGTTGGAATAGAACAATCTGCTTTATGTAAACAGTCGCCTGTACAACTGGTCGAAGCTGTAAATTGTCAATTACAATTGTACACAACTGAATATTCAAATTTGATTGCCTAAGCCCGTTGTGGAATAATTTGATTTACTATATTCATCTCAACTGGACATCTATGTGGCGGATAGTCCATGTGTTTTATTAACGTTTTTACGTTTCGAGTTTCATAAATTTCAAACTGTTCAATTCCAGATTGCATATTTTGTTGGGAGTAACTGCTTGTATAAAGTAATAATTTGTATAAAAGGTGGATTTAGCACTCTTGGTGTGAATGGTGGGTTTACATTTACAACATAAACGTTAAAAAGTTGAAAATTTTAATTAAAAACTGTTTACCTGAATTGGATGTGGAAATGGTGGAGGCGCCGGGCGCTCAAAATGTTGAACAACCAAAACAACACCTCTAAATGATCTGCACAAGTGATTGCAAAATAAAAAGAATGTTTCATTGGAGAACCTTCGTCAATTCGTACGTAAATAATTGAAATTGATAACGAAATGAGGTTATTACTATTGATTGATGTTACACTATTAAATAATATAACTGCAAGTTGTTAGTGTTCTCACATAAATCTTGATAATAGAAATGACACAATTCACAATTTTCTATTTCAAATTTCACTTTGTCGATAATCAATCGATTTTATAGCGTGCCAACGAAAATTCTTTCAATATATCACATTTCATATCATCAACATTCCTTTCATTCTGTGATAATATCAACTTTAAAGTGGTGGTTATAAAATGATTCAAAAGGATTACATTCAGGTGTGTGATCCTTTTAGAGAAGAGTTTTATTGGAATACAAACAGCATTATGCTGGTGTTTGTATTATTAAAGTACAGGATCAATATTCTTTACAAAGCTAGTATCAAAAGGATTCGGAATGTGCATACCAAGGATGTGTACTGAAGTAATAAAAAAAGACAACAAAACGTAAAAAAGTAATGTTGACGGTACGGTTTTCTTTCGAATCCGTTCCGTTTATGTAGAAATAAAAGTCTTATCTTATCAGTAGAACAAATAATACTTAGTTGATGTACAAATTTTTGGAAATATTCCAATTGTACAAACAGTTTTAATTACTCTTGTAGTAGTAAAGAGCCAATGAAATTGACACACGGATGGTTTTTTCTTTGTGTTACGGAGCAGATGATACATAAAAATAGCCGTTTGCTTTATGTGATGTTCCGATAAAATCTAAATAGGGACATTCATTTTTATTTACTTACCAGATAGTTTGAATTATTCTGGTTTTGAGTACAATAAGCGGAGACAAATTGCCAGAGATTGAATCTGAAACAATTCCATAGCTACAGTTCGTTCAATTTAACAAGGAATCATGATGATATGACACTATCAAAAAAAAATGGATCCAAGAACATAATAACTTTCGTTTGAATTAATAATCCTGCTCAAGTGAAGATACAATTTTGATACGGAATTGTCTGGGTTGTTTTGAATTCCATTAAACCAATTGGGAATAATTTCGTATTCATATTTGTGTTTCTTATTTGCATTATTAATGTTTGAAATGGTTGTTCTGCCAAATACAAGTGTCATTTTTCACTTTAGTTTGAAACACATTCAAGTAGCCAAACAATTCATCTTCAAATCTCTGATAATTCAGAAACAAAACGACAGTAACAACACTTTAATTGAATTGATTGTATCATATGAAGCAATATATCATGCTTTAGATAACAACATTGTATGTTGTTTTACTACCACAAGGAAAATTGTTCTTACTCCCATGACAACGGTACTAAATCAATTATTAACAATAACAGCTGTTATATATCCGTAAAATTATTGAATTGACTTTATCAAATTTTGTAGGTCACCATTGCTAATCGCTCTAATTGTTTCCGTTATATTTGTTGGAAAAAACAACAATGTACGCCACTATCACAATGTCGATGAGAAAGTGTTGATTATTTTTGTTGTCAACCGTTATCTCGTTATGTCGCTTTGATTTGATTCTAACGAAAATGAAAAGACATTGAAATCAGAATCTTCAGTCTTATTTGCATTTAAACCAAGGTAGATTGAGATCGTTGATGTTAAACGGACTGAATGTTGTCTTTGAACCGGAATATAAAGTATTGATCGGATCGATCAATAACGCAGTTCATTGTTTTTCAACAATAAATGAAGGAGATAAATTTGAAAATTTGTTAATTTCGAATTGTCATTTGTAATGACATTCATCTAGCACACCAGTTGATTAGTGAAATGCCAGCCGTTACGTTTTAATTAGCAGGACGCTTGTTAATTACAGTATATTGTTCTCCTTTATACTTTAAGGGATATTCTAGGATGGGCTCACATGTTTCATATTCAATTATGACTTGAACAGATAAAGTATTTATAAGTCTCAACTCAGTCATTTACAATTTAAGCCTAAATCTCTGTTTGGGAATAAAGTAAGCCATTAGAGGAATTCGAAATTAAATGAGCGACATTAATAATTCCACAACAAAAATAAATGTTGAACCTGTCAATATCAGTCTTCGTAAATTATCGTTATTTTGCATAGCCTTTGATCCTTTCCAGTTATAAAGAAACACACTTTGATTGATTTTACGTAATTTATTTTCAAAGCAAATAATATCGACAAAGAGGATTTTAAACTGCAAAAAGGAATTTAATTTGGAAGAATTACTGAGAACTGATTCGCTCTTTCTATATTTATCTGATCAAATTTGCTGCAAAAACGAAATTGATTCAATATCAGTCGGTGATGCCAGATTTATTACAGGATCAGTAAATTTTTAAAATTGGAATAGTTACTTACTTACCAATAGATCTTTAAACTCTTTTGCTATATTATAACTTTTCTAAAGACAACTGTAATCGTTTTATTCAAGAAAGTCAGCTTATTATCCCGTTTTCTTTCAGAAAATTTCGTTTCATTTTTCCATTTGATAATAATTTCACCAATTAAATGTTCCTTTCTACGATGTATCAACGGATTAATAAAATGTGATTGTTGGAAATCTGTGTGTAGGCTCTGTGACTTGAATTCCATCAAAAGGGAACTTGATTTCTTATATTCTGTTATAGGGTGAATATCCGAAACAAAGGACCATTCTTTCGTCAGCCAATTGTCATCTCTAATTAATTTCTGCTGTTTTGAAACGATTAAATGAATTTGTTGGGAAATTACTTAGAATTTTCGTGGGACATACAATACTAGTAATTGTAATCGGAGCAAAGACAGCTCCTTCAGCTAATTTTAATCTTTGTAATTGTAATATTTGTCAAAATACTACTCTAAAATACAAATAAACCATCTACAATTGTTGATAGAATCCCTACTTGCTGTTTAAAAGTTTATGTTTTAGAGTTTCTGTAGTAGAAGGCGTTGGAATTGTTAAACGTCCAAAGTACTAAGCATGACAGAATGCCCCCAATCGCAGTCTCTACGCAGTCATTATGTCTAAATGTCAACAATTTAGTCGTTCAGCATTATTTGTTCCTTTGTTATGATTCTTATTACTGACGATTTATATTTGTCCAGTCCATTTATGATTTGCAAACGACAAATGTACAGGTAAACTAACAAAATCGAATGTGACTATGACAATTCTTTTGTGATGTGTTGGCGACATTTAATGACCATAATTGTTTAGAGAATACCACTGATAATTTATTTAGTTGCTAACAAACTGACGATGCACCATTGTTCGATTTTAACAAATAGATAAGATTGTTTCAACTTTTTGAAAACAGTACAGCATTCGCAGTGTTTTGCTTGCTTTTGCGGAGCAACAACAATCAATTTGTATGAATTTCATAAAAAAATATAAAATCATGCGCTTCTGTTCTGCTATCATATTCAAGGAATATTTCCTGCTTTCGTATATTCGTATACATATATTTTGTTGTGTTTTTTTTTATTTTATTTTCATTGTAACGTAATTTGGAAGTCAATTCACAGAGAGTTTGATGTTGCCTTTTGTCAGTTGCTCAAATATAGCGTTTCACATTCTCTATGTTATTAAATATAAATACATTTGAAAACTGACTGGCAAGTACATTATGCTTTTGTTGTTTAAGTAAACTTTTACAATAGAGAAAACGGTTTCGTCTCAATTTTTCGTTGGCAGCTACAAAATTAAATTATGGATTGTTGGATATGAATTACTAATATAAAATAAAAACTACCGCCTGAAATAAATTTTATGGAAATTGCAAAATACGAAAATTTAAATTGTATTAAGAATTGGTGACGAATAGCAGCGAAAGACTTGTTAATATTGTTCCGTCGAGCGCTGTTGTACAGCATTTGTGGCGCGTGCAATGCTCTGCTCTCGAGTGATGCATCTCGTCATCCAGCACGTACGCTGTGTGAAGCCATGTTCACATCTAACGAACGAATTCGTTTGGACATAGCGAACGGCGATCCGTATTGCAAACGAAACGATTCGTTTGCATTCGTTCACGTTTATGTAGTGTGGACAGGAAAGAAAAATGTTCTTAATGTTGACGTTCGTTTACATTCTTCAATTCGTTTGCGTGTGTTTGCATCGTGCTTCCGATGTGGCTCAAGGCACAAATTGTGTTAAAATTCTTAATTCGTTCACCTTGATGTGTGACACTAACGAATACACACTTAAACTTATGACACGTTATTTCGTGATTTTGAAGCAAAACATGTTGATGTTTCTATAACGATCTACCTATCAAAACTCCACTAAATTCCGATAATTAATCGTGAACGCTGTTGAGATGTTTATTGCAAGTCTGGTCAATCACAACTCCACAAAAACACCTATCTAATAGAAAAATTTATATCTGTGACAAACTCGACCTGTAGATTGTTTATGGCGAAAACTTCGCCAACTGTCTTTACTCAAAAAAAGTTACTGGAGCTTTTGGATGCCAAAAAAAAAACTGGACGTCGCATTGGCGCCACAACAATCTTCATAATCGAATAGATCGTTTGCGTTGTTGGCACTCTATTGCACTACAATAACATGTTCAACTGCATTGATTTCGGCAATTTCTAATGTCATTATAACAAATGGAAAATGTATATTCAGCACGATAGAATGTATTTTCTATGTAGATATATACAAGGAAATGTTATTAAAATCAAAATAATGTTTTTCAAATCGAGCAGCAGCGAACACAATGCCAAATTCATTTGTGTGAATCGAGTGAATTTGAAGAGAAAAAAAATTGAAATACGAAACAGTAACAAAATTGTACACGCAACATGCGTAATGGCGTGACATTAAGTTGTTTATTTTGTTTTGTTCACATTCACGCATTTTATAAATCATTCTCATTGGAATTTATGAGATGTGTGTGTGTGATAAACATTATTGAAATTCTGTAACTGATGAAATATTGTAAAATCAATGTGCAAAATTGCTATTGATCTCTCAATAACTGGCAATTTCTTTATTCAAAGCTAACTGTTTTTAGCACTGGACATTCACAGGATCGATTGTTTAAATTACTACATCCGGCATTTAAATAATTATGTTATTGCAGGTGGATAATAATTAAAAATGAAAGACAGTTCTAATGATCATAAAAATAATGAATGCCCAATTTTATATCAAAGCTTAAACCATCATTTGTTTTATATATTTTTTTCAAGCTTTTTATAAAGCTATTTCAAGCATGTAATGTGCAAAAGTCCAAAGATAATCGCAAAAAAAAGAACAACGATTTACAACGCGACATATAATACAGGGTTTCATTTTAACGCGATCAATAATTACACAATTTTCGCAAAACTTTCTTTGCACCGTTTCAGTTTAACTATAACTATTTACTATAAATACATGGCGTTTCATTCCAGTATACTTGCTCGTCGGATTCCTGCTATCTTGTGGAGAAATTGAAGCAAGCTATTGAGAATTTTTTTACTGGAAAATTTTCGGATATTTTCAACTAGTTAAGGAATAGTAAAAAAAATATATATATATTCCAATTTAGTCTGTCAAAAAGGGTGTTTTCAAATAGATTTTCCAAGCCATCCATGCCTATTATTTGGGCTAGTTTCGAAGTCATTACCAAACATCCTTAAAACATCGTTTCAATTCCGTCCACAAATGAGCGAGAAATTGAAAATTGGATTGTTGTCGATTTTATCTAATTTAAGGTCAAGTCGACCAGATCCAAACAGACCCTAGTATAATGATATTAAAAATTCCGGCATTTTAAAATGAAGATGGAAAATATATTAATGTTAAAGAATTTCCCAACAAAATGTTTTCAAGTGTTCAAATACCTCGCACCACTGTCAACTCAACAATAACATTATCGCTAAAAATAGTGCAAATTCCAGAGTGAACAGATTTGAGAAATAAATTTACCTTCTGAATGGCAACTACCCTCCAACCCAATCCATGGCCACTTTTATTACGTGTTAACGATGCTGTTTTCATTGTGATGCCAGTGGTTGCATCAGCTAATATTTTAATCAAAATTGAAATTTTCAATATGCTGAAAATTTCAACCCAAAATACCGTTATAAATCTATCAAAGAGAAAGTTTTGCCTCATACGCGAAGTGTTCTTCGATTAAATTACAAATATTACGAGAAGTAAATGAATTGTTTATGGTAAATAAGTGTCACGTAGTCCAATGAACTTTATTGATGAACAAATCAATCGAATTACTGAATTATTCAAATACGCTAAGAAGTGCATGAATTGTGTATTCACCTACATTTTTTTAACAACATGCAACGTTTTTTTTTTGTAAATGCATGAGAATAGATAAGACACACCTACTTACAGCTCTATAGAAGGTAGGTCAGCATGTAAATGTCTAAAAATACCACTTGAAATTATTATAAACAGGTGCTGGTAAAAGGGATAGATAATAACACCCCCCCAATTTACTACTTTTTAGAGATAGATAGATATATACAAATATCGATCTTATATCATTGTATATGTAGGTTAGTATTTTGATATCAACTTTTATTACACTAACAAAAATATAGCACAGTAGCATTTACGATTAAAATCAATAAAATTTGATAATATTTCCCATAGACGCTATTTTCTTCTACAACGAGATAAAAATACCAAACGACAACCATAGCATGCCATTCCTTTATATGTTAAAGCCAAAATACACTGACTGTGAAATTCAATAATCTCTTTAATTACGTATCAATTCGATCACATGTTAGATCACACACAATTGTGTGGATTGTATTAGAAAAATACAGATTAGAAAACAGTTTCAAATAGGAATTGTTGAAGGTCAATAGAAACTATTTACTACAAAATTTGATAAATTCTGCCATTTATCTTTTTCGATTTCCACAAACAGGAAACTATCATCCGCTATAAAATTTGATAAAAACTAATCTAAATACCTTTTTTTGATTTATTTATAACGGATCAATTCTCGTCGATTCATTCATCACCATTGAAGTAAAATCAATCAGTTGTTATGTTCAAATGAATATCCTGGAATGTCCTGTTGCAACTCAATATCTGAACCGTTGGGATATGCTCCCGTTTTGATCACAGTAAAACTTATTATTTGCTGTATATATTTTTTTATATTTCTAGTTAATTATTGATTACAGTAGATACGGATAGTGGTGTGTCTGTTTTGATGATTTCAAACAAATTGCGGAAGAGTCTCAATGAAGCACACATACATTTGTACATTTACAAAAGGAAAAAAAAACAATACAACCACGATAGGGAGTAATAGGATCGGGCACTGTTGATCAAGAACTGATTCAAGCTACCCGGTGCTTAGCTGAGACGTCGAGTCGATCGGGGTCGACCGTGAATATGGTGCGTCAGGACGCAGGCGTCCTTTTTGGACCACAAAAACTGAAAGAGATAAAAAAGAAGAGCCACAACTACAACGGTGGTTACGTCATTGACGGTATATGCAACGTCACTATTATCTCTTCAATGTTGGCGTGGTCCTTTTGTGCAGAAAGACGATGTGGATGATTACAACAACGACGACGACGACGACGGCAGTATCGACCACCAGCAACCACCACCACCATCACCACTCCTAGCACCACCAATAAACGTCTCGAAAGGAGCATTTAGGCACAATACCATAAAATATAGCAGTGAGAAAATTTTGTAATAAGTATCTCTCGTTCCGTCTGTCTGGCATTCTAGCCTGAGACCCATCGGAATAGATTGTATAAAGGGGTGGCTTTCCATCTAGTCTAGAAAATAGGAAATAAGGGGAGAATTTCCAGGATATTACAAGAGTAAATAAGGAAATTTATCAATTTCTATTCATTCACAAATAATAATAACAACAATAATCAAAGATTATTGATCTTGAAATATAAAATAAAACGTTTATTTGGCAAATTTCCAGCAGAATGTGACTTGAATGGTGGCAAATAAATGCCGAAAGACATCCGGTTCAGTTGTTGTTATTTCACAAACGTAAAATTCGTTAATTTGTCATTAAAACTTGTTTGCTAAGTTCACCTGGAAAATTTTAACAAACTCAAGAAGAAGCAATTCACGATTCTCCAGCAAACTTGAGGTAATTCCCTTTTAAACCAAAAAAAATTTAACGAAATTTACTTGAGTATCCTGATCAACAAAAAGAAATAAAGATAGAAATTGAAGACTTTCTAATTGAATATTTTGTTTGTTTTCTGAATGCTGTTCCCCTTTATTACAACAATAGTTTTTCACTATTACTAAACAGAGAATTTTGATAAGTCCTGAAAGTAAACAGTCCTGAGGAAACTAGAGAGGTATCAACAAAAAACCATTGTTAATTAAAGACATAACTGACACACGACATAAAACACACCAAGGAAATTCTAACATAGATAACGAACATGAAACTCTACAGATGCTATTAACTGAAACGATTAATGTAAGATAATTTTCTCAAATTTTCTTCAATCAGAAACTACCAATTTTCCTAAAATTATTCAGCTTCATTTGTAATTCAAATTAAATCATTGTTGAGTAATTAATTTGTAAATTAAAGCAAAACATTGCAACTGTTTGTGTTAAGCTATCCGTGAGTCCAAATTTCTCTAAGTCCACTTAATTATTATTATTAAAGTAACCCGATTAATTGGCGTCAAGATCGTTCGGTTAATCAAATAATTCGTATAATCATCCACAGCTTATAATTACAATGTAATTTAAAATTGTCTATTGATTGGAAAAGTAAAATGGTAGGGGAATGCAGTAGTGCAGCATGTGCAGTGTGCACTTTCAAATAGGAATTTTATGCCTTTTGCAAAATTCAACACACATTGCAGTTGCAATCAATAATCCCTTTCTCACAAACTAAACAAGTCAACTGTGTCTTATTGTAAAACGAAACACAATATTCGCACGAAATTGCTTTTCAGACAGCCATCTCTTCAAGTTCGTTAAAGACAAAACTCGTAAATCATGCTGTTTTGCCATCACAATTACCGACTTGTGCTTATGATCCATTGTACTGATGGAATCGGTCAGATTCTCATTTATCATTCCGAATTAGTAATATCAACATTTTGCATTAGTTGTCTAACAGGTGGATCTTTCAAAATATGTCCAATATAAATGCTTACAATCCTATGATTTGGATCAATTTGGTAATGTCGATTGTGGAAAATAGAAACCAAAACTGACTGCAACATTGGCTGAAAGAAAACCAACTACATGCAGAAATAAATGGGTTTAGATTCAAGCAAACTAGATTCATCTTCAAGTACAAATTCACTTGATCTTCTCGTAGTTCTAACCAGGCAGGTAAATGCCGCTCTTTTGTCGTGTAATTGGTAACACGTCAGGGCGGCACGCATAGAGCTCGCTCGATTCGAGTCTCACCGGTTGTATTTAACTTTTTTCGCAATCCAACAAGCCATAGAGCCGTTAATTTATTACTAATAAGTTTATCTTTTTGTTTTAAATTCAAATTCGTTAATTCAATGACATTTCTTCCTCTTGATAAATCGCTTAATGGACAATTATCGAAATTGTTCACATATTGCAATCAACCTTTGGACTTGAGATAAAACTGAATACACCATAATCTATGTCTATAAATATTAATCAAAATAGAAGATCTTCTAAATTGATCATCGTATATTACAAAATTTATCAAAATTAATTCAACATAAACAATAAAAGTGTTTTTGTTATACTGTCGCAATAAAAAAATATTATGTTGTTTTTGTTTATAGGTCTATAAATACAACTTAATTATTATTACTTAATTAATTTTGCTATAAACTACATTGACGTGTATTTTTAAATTCCCACCGAAACAATGACCAATTAATTAAGCGATAAGTAAAAAATGTGAACATTTAAATTCGCTTAGAAACTAACAATATTTAAAAAAAGAACAAACAATCCCAAATCATTTATATTCACAGTCAATAAGATATCAATTTATTTGTTTATCAATAATTAATATTAGAGAAAATTTGAAGAGTTTTATTTTTTCAATAAAAATCCATGATAGATTATAAAAATATTTAGTTCAGTGACAAAGTGAACGGCAATGTTACAAATTCTAGTTACATTATTGTTTTTTATTGGCGTTCTAAATTCGCCAATAAAAAGAAATTCACATTCAATTAGCGAATCAACTTGTCAGGTAATTAATATAGGGAATTTGTTTTTTAATAGATTTTTTTCGGAGCAACATCAGCGTTATAAATATTCCAGACATGCCATCCTGTGGATCTAAACAAAATTAATGTTCACTTAATACCACATTCGCATGATGATGTTGGTTGGTTGAAGACGTACAGACAATATTATTACGGATGTAGGTTGATCAATTCTTATTGTGATTATTATTAATTATTTAACAATCTTAGTTCGGAATGACATACAGAAAGCTGGTGTTCAATATATCATTTCATCAACTGTTGCAGCTCTAAAAGCCAATCCGAATCGAAGGTGATCATCACTAGTTTTCTTCAATTGAGTCTTTATCTTTATCTATCTGGGTCGCTTAACCAATTGATTATTGTCCAATAAAATTTTGTGATATTAGATAAGGATTTCGTTGAAGAGTATTGCGTTTATCATTATCATTTACATGCGTTTGCTTATTTTTTAAAGGTTTGTCCAAGTCGAAACAGCTTATTTATGGAAATGGTGGTATCATCAATCTAAGCAAACACAACAAGACTTTATAAATTTGGTCAATAATGGACAAATTGAAATCATAAATGGTGCATGGTCAATGAATGATGAGGCCAATGTGAATTACCAATCAATAATTGATCAATTTACATGGGGCTTACGTTTTATAAATGATACATTAGGTGAATGTAGTGTACCACGGATTGGTTGGCAAATCGATCCATTCGGGCATAGCCGTGAACATGCATCAATATTAACACAATTAGGATTTGATGGTTTATTTTTTGCACGTTTAGATTTCCAAGATAAACGACAACGTATACGTACGAAAAATTTAGAAATTCTATGGAAGACCAACAGGAATTTGAATAATGCACATTTGTTTACAAATATGTTTCCTGATTTCTATTTTCCACCAACTGGTTTCTGTTTCGATATTGGATGTGGTGATGAACAAATCAATGATGATACCGCCAGTCAGGGATACAATGCACCAAGAAGAGTATGTATTATTCATCCGGTTGCAAAGATATCAACGGGCGAGATTAGAATGTTTTATTTACAAAACGGATTCAATTCTGTACGAAATACGATCTCTGCTTGTGACAGAACCTGTGTTCGTTTTCTCTGTACGAGAACAGATATGCGTCAAAAACTTGCTACATTCCATCAAAATCAAAAGTATGGCGCCGAAGTGAGAAAGTCAACTCTGCTAAAACGAATTCCCTTGTATCCGTCTAAAATGCGTGTCATATTGGACAGTGTTGCTTTCAAGTCACACGGATAATTTTTGAACGAACATTCTAAAGACATAAAACAAACAAATATATGTCGTAATAAAGGAAAATCGGCTGCAGCTCGAAAAATTTCCACATAGTTGGCAATATTTGACTTCTTGCTTCAAATTCCGCCGGATGAATCGAAATTTTTCGAACTGCAGTGACAAACTTTAAGCATAACATATTCTAATAAAATCAAATTTAAACAGGCAGGTGAATTTGCTGAATACATCCTGAAATGGTCGAAATATTACCAAACTACCAATTTACTAATACCAATGGGTGGTGATTTTCATTTTCAACATGCTGAAAAGAATTTCATCAACATGGATAAATTGATTGAAGCATTCCAAAATTATACTAACATCAATTTAATTTATTCAACGCCATCTTGTTATATCAAAGCTGTAAATGATGAAGCTAAACACAAACAAATTGGATTTGTTGAGAAAATCGACGATTTCTTTCCGTATGGTTCAGATCCACATTGTTATTGGACTGGTTATTATACATCCAGACCTAACGCGAAACGATTTGAAAGGATATCAAACAATATCCTTCAAGTGAGAATGTCTTACGTTTGTTCTTTGATCACCTTTTAATTAGCAAATCCAATCCGACAGGCTGCCAAACAATTAACAACATTCAATAAAATCCTCAATAATAACGATCTTGATGAGTCTGTAACGGCTTTACGGCAAGCTCTTGGTATTTTGCAACATCACGATGCTATAACTGGTACAGCTAAAGAGCATGTAGCTAAGGACTATTCCAGGATGTTAACTGAAGGCATCAAAGAGGTTGAACCCAGCTTATCCACAATTATAACGTACTCAAATCAAAAAGCTTCCATCTAAAAACCACTAATCGATTCTTTTACAGCAATCTTTTGAAGAATGATCGCAATAATGAAGCAAATTTGAATCTGCAGACATGTTTAAAATCGAATATAAGTGTTTGTGATCCAACAACGAAGTCAAATCGATTTGTTGTAACTATCTACAATCCATTAGCCAGAAATCTAACGTATTACGTCTATCTACCTGTACCAAATGGGATTTATAAGATCACTGGACCTGATGGTGATGAACAATTCGATATTGTTGATAGTATATCAGACTTTAAATATCTGAAAGAATTTAACGAGATACCAAATCCAAAAGTGATCATTTTTGCTGCTAAAAATCTACCACCGTTAGGCCTTAAATTGTATTACATTGAAAAAGTTGATAGCAATCAAAAATTAACGAATTTTATACATTTGAACAAAACTGTAGACACTCGACAGACATTATTTGGAATTAATAAGGATACAGGTTTATTATCACATGTAACAATGAATGGTGTCACATTGAAAATGTCACAGGAATTCCAATACTACGACAGTGCTATTGATCTTGCATTCCATCAACAAGCAAGCGGTGCGTACATTTTCCGTCCAAAAGAGAATCGATCAAAATCATTTGATCAAAACAAAATTAATTACACAATAATTAACGGGAATATTGTTGATGAGCTACGGCAAGAGTATAACAGTTGGATCAAGCAAATTATACGTGTCTATAAAGATGATTATAATAATTTCATTGAATTCGATTGGCTTGTCGGACCCATTGAAGTGTAAGTGCGAACAAATTCACTTATAACCAATAACTAGTGATAGTGTATAGTGGACCTTTACATATTTCACTACGGTAATCTGTAAAAGTTAAGAGTAGTTAATTACCGAATACGTTGCATTACACGTAACCTCCGGATAACACGGTGATCAAGCAATTAATAAGAAAAACAGGATGCCTGAAATTTGATGTTTTCTGACCTTTCCTCTGCAGCATCTTATTCTTTCTGTTATTTCCGTTCATTTGATGCTAATTGAGAGATCTTTATACATTTCGTTGTAGTTTTCTTTTAAAGCAAATCCGTATCGTGTTATACTGGGATATCCCAATTCGTGTTGAAAAAATTCCGTGTTATACGAGGGTTACCTGTATTTTATTGATAGACTATCGATAACAAACAAAAAAATTGCAGAGATGAATATAATAAGATTGGTAAAGAAATTATTAGTAAATTTACGATAGACGATTTTAACAACAACAACACTTTCTATACGGATTCAAATGGTCGTCAGATGATCGAACGGCAATTAAATAAACGTTACGACTATGAATATTATGCACAAAATGAACCAATAGCTAGTAATTATTATCCGATAACATCGAAAATTGTTCTTAATGATCAATCAAAATTCTTACGTGTCAGTATTTTAAATGATCGTGCTCAAGGTGGTTCCAGTTTGAAGAATGGTGAAATCGAATTAATGGTTCGTTTAATTATTATTTAAATTTGTATGCAAATTGTATAATTGCCGTTTTAGATACATAGACGATTATTGAGAGATGACAATAAAGGTGTTGGTGAAGCTTTAAACGATACAGAATATAATCAAGCTGAAATTGTACGTGGCCAACACTATTTAATAGTTGGATCAACAAACCGATCAGGAATTGTTGCATATGAACGTCAATTAGCATTAGAAAAACTATTGTCACCAATTGTTTTCGTTGGTTCCACTGAATTATCGTTGGAGGCGGTTCAAGCACAATTCAGGTTTACTGTTAGTAAAAATCTAATAAGTTGTGTCTACATCTGGAATGTTGAGTCTCCATTTCCTGGCAAAAAGAACACTAAATGGAGGAGAACAGTCTCCATTTGTAGACGCATCCTAATACGTGAATTTCGATAATTATTAATTATCAAACACATTTAGTGGTCTGGTTTATGCGAGAATCTCCCGAGAAACGTTCATCTTTTAACGTTAGAAACATGGAAAGACGATAGTTATTTGATAAGGCTGGAACATATTTTAGAGCCGGATGAAGATGAGAATCTATCGCAATCCGTTACTGTTAATTTAAAAGTAATTGCTTTGCTTACAGTTTTGTTGCTAATGTTTAATTATGTTCTTTTTAGCGCATTTTTGCTATATTTAAAATTGAAGATGTTAGAGAAACAACATTAGGTGCTAATCAATGGTTGGATGAATTTGAAAATAAACCGAAATATGAATGGAACATTAAAAATAGTAGAACTGTAAATTATCAAAAATCGAAACAAACCTATAATGACTTCAATATTGATTTAGAACCGATGCAAATTCGTACGTTCATCGTTACAGTTTCGAAGGATTGTTAAAATGATTTGTAAACACCAAAAGAAATCTATCGCAATAAAAAGTATGCATGCAAAATTTTCTTTATTCGTTCTCTACCATATTGTTTGAGTTCGCTATAACTCTAGCAACAAAACTTTTAGTCTGCTTTTATTGTTAATTCATATGACACGAATTATGTTGATGATTAATGATCACAAAGTGCATGGAAATGTGAAGGTTTTAACCTAGATGATCGCCATACAAGTCCTAAGGAAATATTTTTGTTCTACCCAGGCATCTCATGTTTTAATAAAGCTGAATTAGATTGGCTCCATACGAATTTTGTCGTGTTCACAATCTTTCATTCTAATCCCACAATTGATTTACGTCGAGGAACTAGGAAATACCTGCAGGCGGCACTCGAACATCACTTTACAGGTAGCTTCACCGGCTCTCATCCATTAATCCCCCCTATAGATTCAGCTTTTTAAAATAATCCACTTCTCTAAGAGACGTATCTATCTATTCTTGTGCATATGATCAATAACATGAAATATTCGTAACAATATTGTTCTAGTATTGAGTAATCCATTAATCTGAAAACAATGGCATAACGACAATAAGCGCAGTGGTGGTTTATCCTGCGGGCAAAAGGGGCAATTGCGCGAGACCCCCATCAACAAAGGGATCCAAAACCAATCTCCTATAAGCTCATTACTGTTGTAAGACTGTCTATAGCTTCATGGAGCTATTCCATGAGCTTCTGCTTCCTTATTTCAAAAATGGCATTGCTTCTATCTGGAAGTTATTAAAAATAGGTACAGAAAACCAGAGAGTACCGAATGCCTGATGGTTGCATTTGGTGCTACTTAAGTTGGTAGTACTTTGTCACTGTTGTGGAGTCAAGACAAAAAATATCAATTGACTTCTTATCTTATCTATAATTTTGTGAATTTAAGTGTTAGGACAATAGAAACTTTGGTATAGCCTAGTTTATAACTTTTGTGTGTTTGTTTATTTGTTTGTGACATCCTTATCTGGACATTTACACTTTTAATAACATATTTGAGAAGTTTGTTATGTAATTGTAGACAATGAATAATAAATTTCAATTATGTTTTTAACGCAGATGTATCTGGACAAAATCCATTAGAAAATATCTCTCACAAAACTTTTTTACACTGTTATCAGGATATTCTACAATAACTTTAACTCCACATCAAATAACACTAATAGTTTATATAGTTTACCTGTAATTGCGTCATCAACAATTAAAACACGTTTATAGCGACAATTGTTCACAATATTAACGGAGAACATTGATTAAAATTACTGTAACGACCGTCTTATCACATAGTTGAATTGAATTTGGAAAGCGACAACATTCAATTTGTCGTCGTCATGTTATTTGTTGTAGTTTTCTCGTTATTTTTGTTGTATAAACCACTGTTAAGTGATTGTAATCCAATTTATAAGACAACACCAACAAGCTGTTTAAAGGTAAATTTGAATTTTGATAGTTTCAACATCGATTTTTTAAAGTATTAAATCGATGTTTCAGTCGTGCCCAGTTTTGGATGATTCCAGGATTAATATCCATTTAGTTCCACATTCACATGATGATGTTGGTTGGTTACAGACTGTCGATGGGTATTATTTTGGAACCGCTGGTTAGTCATTCATTATTCTTATTAATAGGCTTGTTTATAAAATAGTTTCGTTTAATTAGGCGAGCGTACCTATGAACATGCTGGTGTTCAATACATCATCAGTTCAACCGTTGAAGCGTTGAAGCAAAATCGGAATCGACGGTATTTCCTAAATAACTATTTGAAAATCATCAATTTTAAATCTATAAATCAAATTCTAGTTTCATTCAAGTAGAAACAGCTTATTTTTGGAGATGGTGGCAATACCAAACAGAAGGCACACGGCAGGATTTTAAAAATTTAATCAATAATGGACAAATTGAAATCATCAATGGTGCATGGTCAATGAATGATGAAGCATGCACCAATTATCAATCATTAATCGATCAATTCACATATGGTTTCTATATATTAAATGAGACATTAGGTGTATGTGCCCAACCGAAGATCGGTTGGCAAATTGATCCATTTGGACATAGTCGTGAACATGCATCCCTGATAAAACAATTTGGTTTTGACGGTTTAATTATCGGACGTTTGGATTACCGTGATAAAAACAATCGAAAATCAAAGAAATCATTAGATTTCCTATGGCGAACAAGTGGAAATTTAGATAATAATCAATTATTCGCAAGTATGTTCCCCGATTTTTACCTGTCTGTAAATGGATTTTGTTTCGATATCACATGTACTGATCAACCGTTAATCACTGATAAAAACAGTCCATTATATAATATCGATAAGAAAATTGATCGATTCTCGACAATTATGGACACCTATTCAGAATATTATCAAACTAGCAACATTTTAATACCGATGGGTGGTGATTTCCACTTTCAAGCTGCTGAAATCAATTTTATAAATATTGATCGTTTAATTGGGGGCTTCGAGAATAATACAAGATTTAACGTTTTCTATTCAACACCGTCATGTTATATTGGAGCTGTCAATCAAGAAATCAATAAGAAGTCTTTAACATTACCGGAGAAAAACGATGATTTCTTCCCATATGCATCCGATCCGAATTCATTTTGGGCTGGTTATTACACATCCAGACCAACACAGAAACGTTTCGAACGTATTGGAAACAATTTACTGCAGGTTAATCTAATAATTCTGCTATATTAAGCTTTCTGCCCTGATATCACCCGCCTTTGTAATACTGGTTTTTTACCAATTCAAAACTCGAATAGCTTTCGTTCTCGAACCGATTTTTTTTGAATATTCTCCACTTTAATTTCAGACGGATGAATACAAAGAACGTAATGAATAGAATATTTAGGGAATGACAAATAAAATGAAAATCTAAATAATGTGAAAACACAGAATAACGGAAAATTTCAACTGTACCGAAAAATCAATTAACAAAATATGAGAGATTTCAAAAGTAAAAGGGAACGAGCGGAAAATAAGACAAATGAGTTTCCCAATTCTTCCACTACCGTTTCTTTTTATGTAGAATAATTCTCCTTTGTTTATCAACTGATTTATATGAAATTTATTAATATGGAATAAGGGGTGATGCCGTGCCTTTTGATAATGTACACAACTCTGTAGAATTGTATTTAAAATAAGAAAATTATGTAAATTTCCCGTAACGCTAGAAGTTCTACATAATTGTGCAGATACTATCAAAAGTTTTAGTTTCATCTGAGTAAATTTCATTTCAATCAATAAACACAGAACAGAATCAGGTGAACCGTATTTATCATTTACCAAAGTTTAAGTTTGAATTATTTTGTTGTTATATGTGGCTTTTAATCTAAAAGCTGCATATATACAGAGTGTTTTCTTTCTTTCTCTGGCATTTAAGCCACGTGACTTACGTGCTCCTCAACTGATCAATCCCATGATTCTCGTCATAGTTTAGGGAATTTCTTAAAAGAACAGATACACTACATATCAAAGACAAAATACGATTTATTGGACCTTATGTTAATTTAAAATTTATCTTTGTTAATTTTTCCAAGTGATCTCGTCCAAGCCTCTTCTCTGGGAGTGCTTTGTGGCAGATGTTAGTTCCAAAACATCAGCGGTTTCCTGTTCTTCAAGGAATGCATATTCTTGTGCTTAGGATGCGAAATCTCCAACAGTTGTTGCGATGATACAAGTCCAAACCAACATGTCATCATTAGACAGTTCTTCCTTGTCATTACCGATGGACAAATTGATGTCTTTACAACCGTTTATAATTGTTCATGTTGGTGTGTAAAGACGTTTATGGATTGGTTGCAATAACGATCTTTTATCGTCACACTTCCACGACAGACAGCAGATATTAAACGATTTTTAACATCTGACACCGCAATCTTCTTCAATTTCGATTTAATCAATTGCCGAGCAATATTTGGAGATGTGAGACGACGATTTCGTTTGACAGTCCTGTTGGTAACTTTCGATCTTTCACAACGTTTTCTGTCGCATAAACTTCAAATATCTTGTTTCTTAGCTAATACGAAGTGAATTTCTTTGGGTGAAACACTAAGCGTTGCGACAATAGCTGGACCCAGTTCAATCGATAGTTACTTTCATTCCATATTCTCAAACTCAAACATTTACTGATGTCGATATTTTACGTGACAGCGCATTTAAAGTAGTGATACCACAATTCAGCACAATAAAAATCAACTGGTCTACAAATACTTCTCAGTATTCACAATGTTGAAATATTACTAACTAAATAGAATGTTATAGCCGTGAAACCTGAAAAGTTGACTAGGCTTCATCATCCGATTAAGATGTAAAAAAAATAATGGAACATACCGTCAAGTAACGATATCGACAAAACAGCACACATTTTCAATAGGTACTCATATCGAAAAGAGTGCTTCCAAAATTTCTCACAGCACTTGTCTACTGACAGTGAGGTTCAGTTGAAGGGAGGCAATTATCCTTTGAAGTATCGACAACTAGTTATTGCCGTTCGCGACGTTAATTACTCCGTTAATTACTCATTAATCATTTTCAATCCTCGCTACTGATATTCCAGAATCGAGGTCGGTGCTTATGTCTTGGACCGATATATACTTTTCATCAACAAACCAATTAAGCATAATTAGAGTAAATTAAATTTCAGGCTATTAAACAATTGAGCTCATTATATGTAATCAATACTGATGATCAATTAAATGAGAACGCTTTGATACAATTAAAAGAAGCAATGGGTATAATGCAACATCACGACGCAATAACTGGCACCGAAAAGCAATTCGTTGCCAATGATTATGCACGAATTTTAACAAATGCCATAAAATCAATAGAAACTACAACAACAAATATAATCAGGTAAGAGAGAGATGTTTGCTTCAACACCATTTTTAAATGTACAATAACAAAAATTTAGCAATCTACTCCGGAAAGACCAAGATATCGATCAGAAGTTAAATTTAGAATTTTGTCTATTAGCCAATATCAGTGTATGTGAACCTAGCAATAGCAAACAATTTATGGTAGCAATTTATAATCCATTAGGATGGATTTTGAGTCATTATATCCGTTTACCAGTTCCGGATGGATTTTATAAAATTACAGGACCTGATGGTTGACAAAACGAAATAGTTTTTGCTTGAAACAAAAGTCATTGAAATATTTTTGTAATTATAGGTGACGAAATCTATGATTTAGTTGATAGTATGTCAGATTTTGATTATTTACCAAAGGACCTTAAAAGCAGTCCCAAGGAAATTGTATTTAAGGCATCAAATCTACCACCACTCGGTGTGAAACTTTACCATATCGAACGAATTGATAATAATCGCACAAAAATTCATAAAAATTCTTCTAAGAATAATAACAAACATACATTTACCACAGATTCAAATACAGGCCTTCTACAGTCGATCACATTAAATGGAAAAACAGTGGAAATCAGCCAAGAGTTTCTATTTTATACGGCCAGTATTGGTAATAATGAAGTGTTTAAGAATCGTTCATCTGGTGCTTATATTTTTCGACCGAATTCAACGCAACCTGCGAAACCAGTGCATAAACGAATAGCAACCGAAGAATTTAATGGTGATTTAGTGAAAGAAATCAAACAAACGATTAGTGAAGAGATTTCACAAATTATACGAATTTACAACCACAGTGATCACGTCGAATTCGATTGGTTTATTGGCGATCTGCAAATGTAAGTTAATTATCGTTCAATTATTGTTTGTTTAATGAATTTTTTAAAGCAATAATACTGGCAAAGAAGTGATCACGCGTTATATTGTTAAAAATTTAACAAGCAATGGAGAATTTTATACGGATTCAAATGGTCGTGAGATGATCAAACGGCATTTAAATCAACGTTTGGATTATTATTACGATCCAACAATTGAACCAATTTCTGGAAATTATTACCCAATAACATCACAAATTACAATAAATGATACGATGAATCAATTCACAATATTGGTTGATCGTTCTGAAGGTGGTACTAGTTTGGAAAATGGTACAATTGAATTGATGTTGCATCGTCGTTTATTGCATGATGATGCATTTGGTGTTAATGAAGCATTAAATGAACAACAATACGCACGTGGCTTATATGCACGTGGCCAACATTATTTGTTATTTAATACAATCAAATCTTCAAGAAAAACTAGAATTTTGGCATTAAAGAAACTGTTACAACCGATTGTTTTAGTGGGTGATGCTAATGTTAAGCGATACACTCTGGAAAATCTACAAAACCACTTCAATTTTAAGGTAGATTCGTTATTATTATTGCTAACATTTGTTCTAATTTCTTCTATAGTTTGACGGCTTAAAGAATCCGTTGCCGGAAAATGTGCATCTTTTGACATTTGAGCCTTGGTCCAATAAAAACTATTTGATTCGTTTGGAGCACGTTTTAGAGAAAAATGATGATCAAATCGGTCCAATTACGGTCAACTTACAGGTAATTATCGGATTTATGTTGGATTCGTGTCTAAAAACTACAATTTTGTAGGATATCTTTCCATTTACAATTACGAACATAACAGAAACAACACTTGGTGCTAATCAATTTTTAAAAGACTTCAATCAACAGCCGAAATTTATTTGGAATAGCAATCAAAAAGAACGTTTGAATTATGGGGATGTATCTTTAAAAATTTCTTTGAAGCCCATGCAAATTCGTACCTTTATCATTACAATTGATAACAGAATCTAGAGAAGATGGGACATTTATAATGATCATTAATAATAAATAAAACATCTACTACACAGGAGTTTTTGTTGTATGCCTGAACAAAGATAGTACATAAAAAAATCCTTATCTTCATCTGGACTATTATATTTGATTTAATGAAGGCGTTTATCTATGTGCTTTAGAAGGATAATTAATAAGATTGTTACGCAACTGTATTTCAAGTGGAATCGATTGCTATGCCCATTAGCCAAACATAACACCTTTTTTTGGTGCCCTTCCAGGCTTTGCAAATGCAGTAACCATTGTACGTGTCTAGCTTTAATGAAGTCACTTATTTCTGTTTGCCCATACAATTCATAAGTCTCTTTATTCGCCGAAATGTCAATATACTCAATAAGCTATTATCATTTGCGTCAGTTGAAGAACTGATAGCAACAGTAAATCACTATTTTCAGGACCTTCAGGTAAAGAATTTTTGCGGCCACATGAAAGCATTGAAAGAATGAAGTTAATTAAAGATCGGGTTATATTTCTATTGATCCTTAGAAGGAACCATAATAACTTCATTCACTATGCCATATCTTGCTAAATAAAAGTAATATGTTTGAGAGTAACAGCTTCATTTCCACTTCTTGATGCCATACATGTAACATAAGCACTTTCATGCAGTAAAACTAGCCGACGTTGTGCTCTTCGATTATTAATTCAGGAAAAAAACATTTGTGTCATAAAGAAGACAACTGTATGAAAATCGTTGTCTGAGACTTCGCAAATACTCATATTTTCATCGAATGAAACTCCACGTATTTCCATAATTCCATAAATATTCTTCCTGCTAGAGCCGGTCATACATGAAATATCAAAAATAATATCATAGCAATGAAATATGTCCATTATTTTATTTGCGTGGAGCTTTAAAATAAGGAGCCATCATCTGAAACATTTATAAATTCGACAACCTAAATATCAACAAATTCATCACATCGCAACATTGTGATTTATTGGAATAATATTGTTTATATCGAAACTGAAATATTCAATTATTAAAACATTAGTGAATTATAAATGTTAACTGAAAGTTTGCATAGATGGAAGATAAAAACATTTCAAAACTTTGCTGCTAAATAGCACACAAAATCATGAGATGCATTTTGATGTTAATAGTTTCTTCCACAACTAGATTTTCTAGCTTTGATAAACTTATCAACATTACAGCGAATAAACACTAGAATCTATTGCTTTTAATAATAGCGCAATAGTTAAGATTAACTATTGTTGATAAGTCTCAAACTCTTATTCATTGTTTATTCGTTGAATCTCGGTACACCTAGATTCCATTATCATTTTAATTAAGTTAATTGGAAAAGTGCTAAAATAACAGACAAACCAATATCCAAAACAAGACATCTAATTTCTAATTATCTTTATTTTTCACAAATCTTCAGGATCGTGCCCAATCAAGGATTTTATCGATGGTGTAATGGGTGCGCGACACATTACGAACTACTTAGTGCTATAAATAACTAATGATTGCTTAGTGGAAGACATAATAAGTAATTAAAGAGAAATAAAAAATATAATTGCTTTTGTATAAAGCACAAATGCACCTTTCTCACTTAACGATAAAAATGATTAGAGAACTCACAAAAAAATCAACGTCAAGCAACACAACTAATTTCCATTGGAAAACAGAATTCTAGTCTATAAGGCCATAATGAAACATACGAAATAGAGCTGTGGGGCTGGTAAGTGAAGCGAAAATTAGCAGATGCACCATGACACACTTCACAGGTGTGATACACTAGGGAAGCATCAATCATCATCACCGATTCCACGCATGTGGCTATTTCTACAACAACAGACCAACAGAAGAGGCCTCTTCACTGGAAGAGTTCTCATCCTGCCTGTTGGAGGCCCTTCACTGATCCTTCCTTAGAATTCCTGGCTCCTTAGGCCCAACAAAACATCCATCCGGCCCTGTCTCTAAGTTGTGGACTCATCATCATCGTTATATTTGGCTTGATGGGCTTCAAATATTTTGCTACAGTAGCCGAAAAAATTCGACAAAAACAGTTCTTCGGTGACAAATGATGTAGATAACTATGTTGAATATCCATCACTCTATCTTTGCGAAAACAATATTAATGATATGTATGAAAAACAAAGATGAATAATGGTAGATAAATGAACTTTGATAATTTTTTAAAAATATTTTATTTACGTATATGAACTGATAACAAGTCCACAAATAAATATTATTATCATTATTGAAAATTTCCATAGAGAAAAGAATTTTAACAATACAACAATTAGTTACAAAATTGCTTCTGTTCATTTTTGTAAAATAAACGTGTGATTATTATTCTTTCAAATAATCATTATCTCTAGCTTCTAAATCCGATGATATCAATTGAACTTCAGAATTCGCTCGTAATCTACGTACGTTATACGTTTCTATTTGTTTATATGTACGGAATTGTAAATAAAATAAAACACCAATTAATAACAATATTAGAAAAACTAAAACGAACAACCATATTATTGTTGTTGTATTATCATTATAATTATCCAAACGTTTTAAACTATCTAATGTTAATGGTGGTTCGACTTTTGGTTTCTTTACAGGATTATCAATACATTTAATTGAGCCAATTACATTTTTGAATAGAATAAATTTGAAATTATCTTGATCGAAATATTGTTCCATCTCCTCCTGTAAATTGCATGGCAAATAATTATCTTCCAAATTCAAATACGCAATCCTTGGTAAACGTGTAATCAAACGTATATAATCGAGATCGGTGATATTATTATTTGAAAAATCCAATGTATGCAAACTGTGCAACGAGAACACACCAGTCACTTCAACACTTTCGATCGCATTATTTGATAAATTCAACATACGCAATTGTGGCAAGCCTGAATATAAGCCAGTTTGAAATATTGTCAATTTATTATTTGATACATTTAAATTGATTAAACTGTGTAGACTTTGTAATGTACGTTGTGGTATTTCATTGATTTGATTAAAACTCAAATCTAAATCCTCCAAATTGTATAAACCGTAAAATGATCCAGGTATAATGCGATCTAATAGATTATTTGACATATCTAGACGACGCAAATTGACCATATCGAAGAATTCAATATTCGGTATTGTTTTTATCAAATTATTTGTTAAATGTATCTCTAATAATGATGATAGATTTTTGAAATCATTACCACTCAATTGCGCAATTTTATTATTATTCAAATATAATATTTCTAATTTTGTTAAATTATCAAAAACACCATTAATATCCTTAATTTGATTATTACTCAAATCTAAAGTTTCTAAACTTGTTAAACCATTGAAAGCACCATGTACAATTGTAGCAATTTGATTGTTACGTAAATTTAATCGCTTTAAATTGAATAATTCAAGAAAACCATTCTCCGATAGCACATTTATGGTATTATTCACCAAATCGATGAAATTGATCTTCTTAACACCGGTAAATGTGCCAGGATAAATCGATTTGATCTCATTGTTTGTTAATAATAATTGTTCGAGAAATATCAAACCGACAAATGCACGTTGACGGATTGTATTGATTTTACTAGATGATAAATCTAAATTTTTTATTTGATTGCCTGATATATCAAATGTGCCACTGTCTAAATTTTCTAATGTACAATTCAAACAACGCAATGTCTCATCTAAATGATCAAATCGATATAATGTTGCTTTGAAATATGATGGTGTTGCATTTACACATGTGGCTGTTAATGAGCCACGTTCACCATATGAACATTTCATCATATCAGTTGATTGTATTCGATGGGCATATTGTGAATAAACTATTGTTAACAATATGGAAAATAACAATAATCGCCACATTATGACAACCTGAAAAACAATACAACAATTAAAATGTGTTAAACGCCAAGAATATTGAAAGAAATCCAAAAGCGCCTTGGAGATACAGTTGAAGCCCGTTTAACCGACGACAACAGCACCAAGCACCTGACGGAAAAGCGCAAATCCCGGTTAATGCGGATTACATGCCGCAGTATACTGCATAAACTTAACTCATTTAACAGCTAGCCCATTATCTTGATATAAAAAAAAACGATTAAACGGGCTTCTACTGTAGATGTTAATAAAGCGCAGATTTTTTATAGCATATCAACTCTTAACGCTGAACTAATTTCAAATGTAGGGAAATAATCGTCTCATAATAAAGGTATTTAGAAAAAACGAAATTCGTTTAAATGGTTAAACTATACTCGATGCATTCATGCAACAATCTTTCTGTAGCATTGTTCATTGACATACCGCAAAACTGAAATATTCGCAAAGAAAATGCTTATTATTGTATCACCGAAAAGGATATTTGGCAGCTTTACTTGATAATTTTATGAAAATTAACCAGCTTGATAAAGACTTGAAAGCCCCCCGGGTAGTTCGCCCGACAGGCACAGTTTAATGCTTTTTGAAATTTCAATATGATGCCCTTTAATAAAGTCTTTGATATAAAATTATCATCGGCTAGGACCGTACGAATAAAGAAATGAATATCAATGGTCTCATTTTTGAGCTTTTATCTTAATTGACACGCTGCCAGTTTAGCTAATAAGAGATTGTATTAGGAGACGGTTTTCTTTTTGGTCACAGAAACCGAAGCATCTTAGCAAATGTCTGTTTAATTTATCATCTTTAATGATATTAATCCACGAGAGGCCGTGTCTTGACGTCCATTATGATTTCAGTAAGTACATCAGGTGATTAAGGGCAAATAACAAAAAGTTCACAGAAAATCATAAAGAAAATACTACAAACTTGATCATTTATAATGTTGTTATCGCGAAATATCACTAAAAAAAGACTACGACAACAGAATGTTTAATCCAAGACTTTTGCAAAATTCAGAATTTTTCAAGTGCACCACAGTGTAAGTGCCCGGGGCGAGTCCGGGTGGGCATGTGCTCCAGGTGTTATTAGTTTAAGTGCCCAACCAAATGACCAAAGATATTCTTTTACAAAGTTTTCTTATATCACTAATAAAATACGAGTTTTCATTAACTTAAAAGTGAAAACGTTAAAAAATTGTACCCGGAATGCGCTGATAACTCTTCAATTACTCCCTAACTATGACAACTTGACCAACTTGACTGACGCAGTAAATGTGATAAACGTCAAGCAGGACAAACTAGAATGGACAGGGTATAAATTTAATCACGATTATTCGAAAAAGCAACAATGATTAGGAAACAGGAAAGAATATTTTAATTCTTTCATTAAAAAAACAACAAAAACGTTTGCGATCATTCTCGTTATGGCAAGAGAATTTTTCTATTTCAAACACAGCAGTAATTTAGTTTTGGAATTGTGTGGAAATGATGATATTTGTCTATTTTCTACAATTTAAACAATGAACATGCTAAAATGCACTACGGTTAGCAAAAGCTTTCGAATTATCAACAATCATTGTATAAAAACTGACATTTTTAATAACGAAACAAATCATTGTTGGGTTACTTAAAATGGGACCACTACTTCCTGAAAATATGTCGATAACATTTTCAAATAAGAAAGAAAATTAATGGAAATAAAAGAAAATAAGTCGATAATAATAATAATAGATTTATAGAAAAATTTCCAGGCAGTTTAATTAACAATAATGATCAACCTATGACCCTGTATTTGATGATAAGCAAACGAAATCTTCGTTCTACAGAAATATATTATCATATATATTATTGTAACTAAGTAATTAACAAAAAAAGAATTGAGTTCAACAATGTAAATCTAAACAACTTTCTATTAAATACATATAACTTTTGATTGCAATTTATTTATCATAAATATTTCTACTGACTCATATCCCATTAACACTATTATTATTATTATTTCTATTATTATCAATTATTATTTATATTTTTTAAACGCCACAATAAATTGGGAGGTATTTGGAAAATTATTTCTGTTTTTTTTTATTCATAAATTCGATTGAAAGAACATTTAATAAGAATTAATAATAAATAGCCGATCACCTTTGACATAGAGATAATCATTTATCAAAAATGACTGTTTACGACACGAAATTAATCAAATTCCACATATTGGAAATTTCGAATATTTCCACAGATTCTCCTCTTAATTAATAATGACTTTCACAAACATCGTAATTAGCAAATATTCGAATTATTGAGGAAGTCTCCTAAATTATGATAAATTTGGAAAGTTAAACGGAATAAAATTAATTTTGATACTCACTTTGACTGTACCTTGACTGTATTTAAAATAGTAATTACTCCTTTTTTGGTCGTTGTACAAAAAAAAGACAGTTAACACACAATAATTGCTTGCAAGTGTGGAAAAATTAGGAGAATTGAACAATGAAATCCCTAACACAGGAAGATGATAAAAACTAATAATTCCTGTTTATCATCTCCGTATACAGTGATCTCTGAAACGAGACTGTTACTGACTCCTTGTTATTAATAAATAATAACTTTATCAATTTGCATTAAAATAGACATTATCAAAATAAACAGAAATTATCGACATTCTCCGAATGTCAACTATTTCCCAATGGAGGAAATTAGATTTTCTTGTTATTTTCAACCGAAAATTGCCTATCTCGTAATATTTGCCACCTAATCAAACAATTGTTGATCCAGCCAGGAAGATCCCTTTCTATTCCTAAATTTTCGTCGTATAAATACAAAACCACAACAAACACAATTCGTGCCAGTCCTGTGAGGATCGATACAGGTGCCATAACTGCCATCTGGTGCTATATGTGGAAATTGTTGCATCATAGCTGCTGGTGTTCCTGATTCGCGTGTCCTGAAATCCTGTGTTTATGGAAACAGGTCAAGGTTGTGTTGAGTTCCAATTTTCTACAGGTCGACTAACACAAATCGTCTTCTATTCAATCTCTTTCTCGATTTGTGAATGTTTTTCCATCTAGTTTTTTTCTTTTCCAGTATTTTCTCACGCATACGCCACAACAGCATCATTAATCTTTATTAAAGGAATTCGATTAGACAAAAGTTTCGTTGATATTAATTTGTTTGCCAGCGATTTTTTTTTTAATGTTCAAGAGTTGATACTAGACAGTTGTTTTTAAGGGAGTTGTTTCGTGTTTGATTTTTTTTTGTACTTTACAGATGTGCTTAAACCGCGATAATTTTACAGAATTACAATGCATATATCGATTTAAGTTCATCTAAATGGCACCGATAGTCTTGTCTTAATTAATTGACTGCTTTTCTGATCCAATTAAATCCAATGTGATTTACAATCATGGTCATGTGCAATATCCTGAATGGTATTATAAATTGCATATTAGAACAGAAACTCATTTCAATTCGAATTGAATGAATTGGAAAGAAAAATCGATTCAATGGTCGAATTGTGAAGGGGGAAGCTTTGGTGGTTTCGGTTCAATTTTCGTTTATCCCATTCATCCACCTACATACAAAATGATAAACGTACCTACACGCAAACAAAGAGAAATAATTTCAAATGAAAACGAAATACAATTCTGCTCATAGTTGAGCTTAGTGTGGAATAAAATCAACCCACATACAATAAAGAAATTTAAAGCGATTTTAAACATCAATTACAGAGAAACTGCATTTTTTTCTTGCTAGTACAGTAAGAGTTCTTTATTGTATTATTTATACTTACAAATACACATTTATACTTACAATTGTTCAAATTTTCTTAGAAGAAGAAATGTGATAATTGATGACTCCTTTGTTTCACCCCAAAAATTCTAATAACTCACTGAATGAGAAAGGTTCAAATCAATTCAATGAGATGTTGTTAATTTATTTTAATAGCTATCCAAAAATTTATTTGATTAATCACCCAAAATACATAAGAGAAAAGTTAGGATTTAATTTAGATTGAAGAGCGAAAATTTGAACTTCCTGTGAAACCTTCACAATTATGTCCAACTGACTTGAAGTTTTTATGAAATTTTGTCAAATTGGGTCAGTTTTGTGGCTGTATGTTGGATATTTTTCAATCAATGACGGATGATGAAAAAATCTCAATTTCTCTTTGCTCATAAAATTAAACAAATCGACTTCAAAGATTCTTTACTATCCATTTTAACATAATAATTTTTTATTCTCAAACTAACTATCGCAAGCCCACAAAGGTAGGGGAAAAAGCTGAGCTAGTCTTCTCGATATTTGAGTCTTTTTGGCTGGTGAAATCGCTGTTATCGCTAAAGTGTATACACAACTACTGAACGAGTAAGCGAGCCTTATCAGCTGTGCCTAATCGATACTCACTGAGCTAGTTGCAACAGACGCATTCGTGCACAACTCAGTAAGTTTGCTCAGTGTTATTGAACCTTTACAGATTGCTACAACTACAGTTTTTATTTGGTATTAGTTTCATTTTCGAAATAATAAACTGACAAATACGTAAGAAACGTGTGTCGTAAAGAAATACACCCTTCACCATTGCTACACAATTCAGCTTTCACCCTGATGGGTACTTGAAAATTTAAATCGATCGAAGTGCCAATGAAGACTTGAGCAACAAACTAGAAAAAGCCATGGATTGACCTCAAATATTTTTTAATAAAGTTTGAATTGAGTCCAAGTCATTTACGAATTATTTACTTTATTATAATTATGTGTTTTCAATTTGTTTTTCTTATGGGAAGCTTGTTTCTTCTAAACAGTTCTTCTAAGATTATTTGCTTTGAAAAAGTTGCAATCTGTTTGATAATTCAGTTAGAATAATTTTACTCTCGTTCTGTTTACATTTCAATGTTTAACATCAATTTTTTTCTATAAAGCCAAACATAGTCGGCAATAGCAAACATTCATTATGGTAACGAACCTATCGCCATATCTAAAGATCAATGAACAGAGGGATATAACGAAAGAGGAAAACGCTTTCCTCTCACCATATTTATATTGACTTTGTCTCGTTACTGTTGATAATTCCACATTCTACATTAAACACAAGCGTTATTATTGGCAAACTCAATCCATATAAAGCAAAATAAATATGAAATTTAATTAACTAAAACTGAACAACGAGTGATTCAAAGATAATCGATAAAGTAAACTTGAAAAAGACCACACAAATCAATTCGACGATAATTGATACAATTTCAATTAAATATTTTTTATCTTTTTCATTCACAACAACAACAAGAAACAAAAACAATCAGATATTAACAATTATTAACATGAATTATTGGAGAAAGATGTAGAAGTTGATTTATTTATTAACGAAACCATTCCACTGACCTTGCTGGTCGTTTTTGTTGTTGTTTGTTTAATTAATTAATCAATTAATACAGAACTGTTAATTGGAGAAATCTGAATGTTGTTGCAACAATAAAACCTATTCATGGTAAGTCTCTAATTTGCTTTGATAATTTTATATGTTTAATACTTACTGTTAAATTCTTTCGTTTTTGTTTTGAAGAATGATCTGTATGTACACATAGGCCCTTACTACCACTATCACGTGACTATACTGACGACTAATGTATATGCACGTGTGTATATATAAGTGTGTGTTTGTGTGTGTGCGTATATTTAAAAACTGGAAAATTGCCTGCATCTTTTAGTATGCACATGCACAATGCAGTGGTTAGAACTTATTGTAGTTGTTATAATTCTATTGAAATCGTGCCATATTTGTAATGGACATTATTACCCATATTATCAACAAAAAACACCGGCAGCTTATCAGGAACATCCAGAATTGAGTCCTAATAATGATAAGAATATAATTGATGGAACTAATGGTATTAAATATAATCCATACAACAAACACCATACAGGGTAATAAAAGTATTTTTGATTATTATTATTTATTTCAATTAATTGTAATTTGATTGATCGATAGTCTAGGATTGTGAAAGATAATGATAATTTATTGATTTAAATCAAATAATTCGATTTCTATTTGCATTCTTGAAATTGATGATCCGCCAATCATTATGATTGATTCTTATTTGTTATCGTGGTGTGGTTTCAATAATTCTTCACTGTAGGAAAAACAAACATTTGTTTTCCTCTTTTTTTGTTGTTGTTGTCAAAATTATCTCTTTGATTTTCCCAATGTAGTGCAGTCGTTGTATTTCTTTTGATCTTTGTATGTTGTTTGTGTGTTTTTTTTTCGTTGCATTCTTCCCGTAAATAAATGAAAAGCAAAAACAAACAGCGACAACTTTTGGCATATCTTTTCACTATTTATTGATTGAACTATTGTTAGTCAAAATGTGCATATAATACTTCTTTTGTTGTTGTTAACGTGTTGAAAGTGACAGTGATTGTTGGCATCGTGATCTTTAATGCATCTACTGTTGTTTTATTCCTGTTGTTGTTGCTGCGTATTCGTCATCTTCTTCAACTACCAAATGTTTGAGAAGATGGATGGGTAAATACTTGAAAGACGTTAAAATAAAAACAACACATCATCGAAAAAAACTTGTTTTCTGTACTTAATTAGCAAATAATTAACAAAAAAGATCAAGAAAGGACTACATTGTATTTTGGGCAACAACAAGAACAACAACAACAACAACAACAAATAAAACGAGAACTCTCCTTGGCTATTTTGCAGGATCATTTCGAATTCGTCTTGACAGTTTCAGTTTATAAATATATAGCTTTCTGTAGTTTTAGTGCTTTAATTAAAGAGACACAGTGGCGCGTTATTCTATGTGCAATAATCGTGCAATACAGTGATCATTTATAAACGCATTACTGTTGTAAGAATATCAAAGGTTCTCCGATGCAAACTGTCTGAATTCAACACGGTATATGGGTGTCCCAGAGTCGAATTAGCCGGAGGCTCCATGATGGTAAAACGCGCCACTGGAGAGGTAGCTTTCGATGGTGCATCCAGTATATGTAGACCCGCATAGTTATAACATAATGAAAATAAATAATTCAAATGCCACAATCACTACTATATTACAGCGTGATATATTGCAAATTGGTATTGTTTAGATTTGTACGTATGTAATTATTTGTGGTCATAACAATACCATGAATACCTTCAGGTTATTTTATTATTACTGAATATTCTCTTCACTCGATAAAGTTCATACAGATTAGTTTTTAATAACAATGCTCAATCGATAAAATAATTGCAAATTCGATAAATTCACCAACAAATCTATTTTTAGTACATGTAAATAAATTAGGAACTTGACAGAAGTCGTCTAGTGCCCCTCAAGTGTATATTTTTAACCACATATACTTGTGCAAAAAAACAAGACAATCTTCTTAACTAATGTATAATCGTATTTAATTTATATTTGTTAACAAATCATTGATAACGGGGTTTTTTATCCATAACAAAACAGATAGCAGAATCAAACAGATTACAGAATCTTGTTGTTTTTTTTTGTATTGCATGTTTGATGATAAATTAGACGGTTGATGATAGTAAATTTCTACCAGATATTATTGAATCAAACCCAAAACAACATCAGTGGCGTACATTAACTGGACATATTTTCAAAGATTTAAGTAATAATTGTAAAAATACAAGTTATGATTTTGGTATTAAGGTCGGTACAGACTCGTTTTGCGTCTAAGCGAGCAAACGTCAAGAGACTCATTAGAATATAGGAACGTGACAAACATGTCGTTGATGGTTGTGTGAAGCTCAGCAATCACAACAAAAGCAATAACCACGAGCAATATGCCAATAGAATACTTGCACTCCACCGTCAATCACCGCAACGTACCAGCCACAGAGAAATATTCTTGAAAAGAACATTTACGTGTCTGTCCGTATTCAGTACTTGCGTTTATCGAGACACAAATCTAGAAGGAAAAAACCCCGAAGTATCTAGTTGTTCCGTGTCTGATACGTCCCTATGTATGCCAGTTTGAGGGAGAGCCAGTGCTGACTAATCGGTCTATTTTGCATTATAACTTGATATTCCACAAACATAAAGCGAATCGTCTGTAGCAAACATCAGTTACGTTACAATTAAAGCAGCGATCCATAAGATATAGCGCTGAGCAGGATTTGATTCGATTCTCAAGCGTCATGAGGAGAGCAATGTTCAATATAAAGCAAATACGAATTACTTTTTCAAATGAAATTTGATCGAATGAGAACGATTGACGCTGAAACCGATCAATACGTAATTTTGCGACAGCCAAAGCGTCTATTCGTCGAGAGGCGTCCAAGTGGATACCCATGAACAACTAATCTTACTAATTCTAAATTGAATAATTACAGATTGCTTGAAATATCCACAACTTCAATTGATAGTCTCTAAAGACATTACTAAGAAGATTAGAACATCAAAATTTATTAGAAAAGTTTCACATTTTACCAGTGTAAACTTTATACAACTTCAATTCCTTGTATTGCGGAGTAAATAATTTATTTTTTACTTAATTAACGAACAATTAATTGGCTTTATTGACTTTTACGTGCAACAAGAATAGACTAACTTGTTATCTGCCAACAAATCTAATTTATTGACATTTTATTTTGTAGATGTGCACAAGAAATAAAAGGCAAAAAAAAAATTGGACTTTTAAATTGCCAATTCTCTTGCTAAATTCTCTCTAATAAATGTTAATTTTAGGGCAACTACTCATCATAAATCAATAAGTTAACAATTTTCACTATGTGAAATAATTAATAAATTTTGACCGAAACCCGGCGGGAGCTTGCCGGGCACAAACTTTTGATAGAACCCCAATTACATTACAAAGGAATCGGCGCACTTATACCGCAGTGTATCTATTATTTAAATACATTCAAACTTGAGACCGGGGCAATACTTTTATTAAAGTTAATAATGTCACGCTAATGTATGTCGAAATAGTGCTGTTTAGTAATGAATTGGCAACACGTCGGTGTGGCAAGCACGCAACAGCGAGTTCTGGTGGTCGAATCGGAACTTGTTCGTTTATCATCATCGAACTATTGGAAATTCGTATCGGAACAACGAGAAAATCCAACAATTCTCAATTTGTAGCTTATCACCAAACAGGAAACTATACGAACCGATAGAATCATGTTTTTCTGATAGAACGGGAAAAGAACAAATCAATATAAAAAATATGCTCCATCAAGCAGATGGAAATATTTCAAATGTTTTATGCAAATTTTGTAAAAATTCACGACTTTAATCAGTACACGTGTGAATTTGAAGGAGTACAGATGTCCATACGTAGACGTGCAATGATTCATTAAATTGATAACATTATGGTGTCACCGGAAATATTCAATTTCACACAGAAAAACGTTAGAATACAAACTAGAGAGAGTAGACGGAAAAAATCGGTAGATAAATAAACATCCTGAAAAACGAAATGGAATTTCCTTCAAGCAGCCTAATGCCCGGTCCACATCTAACGAACGAATGCACACACAGAGTGGATCTGTTATGTATTTCAAAGGAAACGATTCGCTGCCATAGTGTCGATGGGCGATACAAATAGTTGCTGGTGTTGTCGGACGGTGTTTTCGCCGTTCGTTAGATGTGGACGCGGCTTAACACTACTCTTGTGCATCATCCCTGAAGTTACTTTTAATTAAAACAATGATGAGATAGAGTCGCTTTTTTTCTAAAATAAGCCAAACAATGACTATATTGACACCTACACAGTATAAAATCAAAGTGAATTTTATCTGTTTTTATTGTTGCTTGTTAATAATGCAGCAATTAATGGCTAAACATCAAACTAAATGATCTAAATTTTTTTTCGTCGTTTTATAATCGGTAAACTTATTATTGTAGTCTATAAAAATAAGTGCAGTAAAATCGAACACCATATACGTATGACATTACAATAGCAGCATCAATATTTTATACAATTGTAATGTGGAGACCAACCATAAATACACAAACGCACACTTTTGCTTTCTTATTGCTTTACGCTTGCATTGTTATTGTTATTGTTGTTGTTATGTTAATGTACAAAACATTAAGAAACCATAGATACGATAAACATGTTGTATATATCTATTTTATGCTTGTGTTACCATTGATAGAAGACAAATAAAAACATGAAATTATCATTTATTAACTCGATAATAAATGGGAAATTGAAAAATAGCTTTCAAATGGATTTTAACTGTGATTGTAAATGGAGAATTTCGAAATTTATTGTTCAAGAAATCCAAAAAAAAAACCAATTATAATCATTAAATGCCCTGTTAATATTGACAATAATAATGGTAAATAATGAAAATATCAGACAGTGAACTGTATAAATAAAATATCAGTAGATATAAGGTCGATTACATTTTGAAATCAAGACAAGTTCAAATATTAATTTATCGCATGTTGAATGGTTGCAATTTAAAAGAAATTTTTCTTCAGTTTGTTCGACAGTAAAGAAACAAAACAATAAAAAGCAGCATTTTATTATATCGACAATCATACACACAAAAAGAGAATAACAACCATCCGATGTCAAAATTAATTGAACTGGCTGGAGTTGTTTGGGAAGTGCTCGTCTTTTTTGCTAAAAAAAAACAAAACAAACCAACAACAAATTTAGATAATAAAAACTGTTGTAAAATTAGTTGGAATTATTTATTATTCGTTTTTGTCTTTATTAAGTTGACAAGAATTATGGGCAATTTCTAAATACAATCACGATTTGTTGTTTCTATGATGGTATTCTGGTATGGCTTTGAATGTGAATATTTCCGTAATTTATTTTCGGACATATAACTAATGACGATTATACAGCAATGATACAGAGGTGGAATAAGAACGTGTTTGTGTAGAACATATTGGACATCCGTGATTGTCTTACTTTATCTTTATCTGTACCGTTACAAATATTATAGTGATCCCCTGATAACTCGACAGAGATGACAATTTCAAACAGTTAGCAGATAGAAAATTGACTGATACGAAGCTCGATACTTGATCGAATACCAAGAGAGTTGGTAATAATGTCACATTATAAGATTGGCTTTACGTTCACTACTTGTGGGTGTTTTAGGGCGACTATATTATGAAAGATTCACAAATGTTACATGATTATAAAAACAATACGAGCACAGTGAAGTTGTTTCTATATATTTTATCTGTGACACTTTCTTTGTTCGACAATATACTTCCTGTATGGCAAGTTGGATATTTTCAAGTTCTTGAATTTCGATATGAATTTTTGATAAAATCTGAGAAGCTACTAAGTACATAAATATTTTTATTAATATCTACCCTAAATGTGCAGTAAACATTTACTTTTCTATATGCTGAATATTCTCAAAACCAATTCAAAAGCTGCTGAGAAGTTTCTGTAGAGATTAGACGCTATAATCGATAAAGTGGTCTTTATCGGTGAGGTGACAGTAATGAGATAGATGACAAATAGTGTGGAAACGACAACTTAGAAAGTGTCAAGTGGATCTGTTGCTATAAAAAATGTGTTCGTGACAACTACCATTATTTGCAAGACGAATTTCCAAAGCCGACGTTTTTGATTAGCGTTTTGTAGGCATTTCAATGAGACAAATGCTATTTGTATGTAGATGTCGAAAAGTCCTCTTCATCGTCGACTTTTTCACATTTAAATTATTACATGTCCAATGCAACGAATCGATTCTCTCAACGGGCAGCTGCATAATTTTGCATAATACATAACAACAACAACAACAAAACAACAACTTGTCTCAACTTCAATCCCTATTGATATTAATTAAAATTATTCTACTAACAAAGGACATTTATTGTGTCTCGCACACGTGTAGAATTAAAATATTAATAAAGATAGCTTGAATGTGATTTGCATTTTGCTTTGGGCAAATTTGATTTTCAGATTGAATTTATGTACTCCAAAATATTTTGATATAAAGTATGTGCATTTATTGCAAGTTTCCAGTATTGCTTTCAATTTTAATTTTAGTCAAACCGTATTTACGTTTCGAACTGGCAAGTATTTATAGTATCGCACTTGTTATAACATCAAAGATATGTGCAAGGTGAATAAATTCTGCATTTATGTATACAGCAATTGAAGTTTGTGAGATTACTTTTCTGAACAATTTTCGGTGAGATTTTTATTGTTAATCTTCTGGTGGCTGCAAATAACAGCAGAGCAAATGCAAATTTAAATTAACGGCTATATAAGCGGTTTTTTTTTGTTGGAGCGGTTTAACGATTGGCTCAAAAATAAAATTCGTAAACAGCAATTTAAAAACCTCTTATGCAGATTATATTCACTCCATTTAATTATTCAAGCAATCATCAAAATCGTAAAGGAGCAACCATGAACGAGGGGGAATAAGAAGATGTACAACACAAAGAACTCATCTTCCTTTTTAATCTTTTGATCTTGAAACATTCACGATGATTTCTTGTTCAATTTATTTTTTGGACGAACAACTAATTACTATAATCAAGCTAGGATCAAATAATCGTCAGACTGATTGCGTAATTTCAACAAATTACCATATAGATTCATGTAAGAAATATTAGAATGAAATCGAAATAATTTGCAACCTTTGATAGTGTAATTTAATGGTAACCCACCTGGATTTATCTTATTGTTTTAATTACCGGCACAACTCATAAGCTTGGACACGTTTCAGATCCGTCCTAAGATATTTGGAGACCGTGGACTACTAATAATAATGCGCCCTTCTTCATAAGAGAGTACACGATAGGAAGCGGTATCGGGGTGACCGGTAAAGTTTTACAAAAGTTTCAAAACTATTTTACCAATAAACAAATAAAAATATAAATTTCTAGTCTCCAGCTGTCAAACGTCAAGCCCCAAACGCCGGCGCCCCAGGGCTACAACCCATTTAGCCCTGTGATTAAGGTGGCACTACATTTGGTTGAATTTAAACCGTTCTACAGGTGATTTATTAGTTTGATCACGTTAAAATACTACTTCAGATTATGCAAATTTGATTTCAATGATTTGATCTCCAGTGGTTCAAGTTATAAGTAGATTAAATCTTGGTCTGATAGCACAATCTGATCTAACGCATAATTGTCACGATCGATCAACCTGACAGAGTTTAGAAAACTTTTAAAATGCGATTCTAAACAAGTCTCGATATCAATTCCAATTCAAATTTCCGTATTCGAAAATAGCGTAATCTACCAAATTTGAGAGCGGATAAGTTTATAAGCCGAGTAGGGCAAGCGTCATGATTATTAAGCCATTGTTTCAATCAATTATAGCAAAATTTGTTATAAATCGATTGTTCTCAGTTTCGTTCCTATCCTTACTTTCATATTTTATGCGCATATCTACTGAGACACTGATTTGAACTGAAAATCTGAAAGAAGGAAACGGTTCCGCTACGGAAAATGCGTGAAACTGTTCATCTGTTAGAACTAGTAACACAAATCAGAGATAATATTCGATTAGAATAAATGATACGTAACGGTCCATGCGTGAAATAAATAGCTTTGTATTCTTCCAGCAGTTTTCAAGTAATGATAGGAACAAACTTACACATTTGTATTAAAAAAATACTACTGTCAAGGTTTTCTTGTTTGAAACCAAGAAAAAAAGTCAAGGATTTATATATGTAACTTATCTGTTCTTCGATAAGTAAAAAACAGAAACGAATAAGTTTCTTGAACGGTAGGTATATAGTATTTCAAATTCTCTACTACCTACTTACAATGCGATTATAGTGGAAGCAAAAGAAATATGTCCAAAGAGATGCTAGAATGTTAGAAGAATTTTAGTAATATTTGTGCACCTATTTGCGGATCTACAAGAGATAATTCCAATAGCTTCACAATCATGTCACGATTACAGAGAAGAAAATTGCCAAATTAACTAATTTTATGATGATACTTTTATGTTGACGTTGATTAAGTCCCTCACTTTTATACACTTGTTTATGATAACAAACTTTTTGATTCACATCCTTCCAACCAGAGCCGTCACTAGGGATTTTCACATCTGGAGCAAACAATAAAAGATGCTCCTAGGTCCTAGTTTGCTGTAGTGTACATAAAATTTCCCATCTCAATGCAGAATTTGCCAGTATTCAAATCACGTTTAGTCAGACGATTTTCACAGACTAATTAAACATAAAATAACTTAATTTTTTATTAATACTGCCTCACCCTAGTTACGGTTCTGCGTCCAACTTTGGAAAGTATCAATGATTGACCAAATCGAGAAAAATAACGTTTACACTAGAGACACTAGAAAACGATCTGATTTGAACATTGGAGCAAATCAACGATTATTTTTGCTGAATTCACAACCATAAATTAGATGAAAACAAAGGAAAAACGTTTGAACTACACATTTAAGATGTATTTACCGCATGGCGCTCGACTATTGTTCAACTAAAAATCGATAGTCTCTCTGTGCCAGACCTCCATTTAATACGTATTTTTTGTTTGTTTGTAGACGACATGTTTGTACCCTTCAAAAAAATTCAACACATCCAGTAAAAGCAAAACAAGCTTTATGTCGACCGATCTATAAAAAATATTTTGTGAAATGCGGCAATCAAATGTGTGCAGGTGTTAAGTAAGTTACTACAACGATCCCTTTATTTGGCATTCTTTCATTTTTATATTTATGGATAATTTCAGATTAGTATATGAAACATATTACAAAGATGTGGTAGTAACAAAAAACAGCAATGAAGACTCGTATGTGTGCTGTCCAGGATGGACACAAATTAGTAACAGAAGTCACGGCTGTAATAAACGTAAGTGAGTAATTTCATTTTTACTTCATAAAAATAATAAAAACAAGATATGGCCGCAACGTATGTGCTTGCAACAGCATTGAGTTTTGATAATAAATGTCCCATTGGACCGGATATTTAATATCCATCACTATGAAATACATGAACATGTTGAACATGGTCGAAACAGGTCTAAGGGTGATTTATCAACATATTCATCATCCCGAATAGGGAATAAATGGTATTAATCTACGACAATCGCATGATTTACATAAAACTGATCAATAGTTTATTCAAACATTAATGAAAATCCTGACCAAAATTCCAATGATTTTTATTAGATTGATGGCTTCTTGATATCTTCTTGTGATTAATGGCGACGTCTATGTTTAAGATGCCCTTAAATCGATTTTTAACGCTTATGCATTATTATGACGTGTAGGCACTGCTTTACATCATTTTGGTTTGTGGTGTATTCGATGATAATCTTGAACATTCATTTATTACTTCCATTTGTGATATTAGTTCAAAGCAATCAAATATATACGATCTATGGGTCTGTCGTTAAAATTTACAGCCTCTTACAGATTATAGGCTTTAGCCATCTTCATGCATTTTCAACAGTGCTATTTCGTTAACATCACAGAGAAATTATTATTTTATTTCGATATCGATCTTGATTACATGTACAGAGACTTTAAAGTCAAAAAAGAAGAAAAATATATCACAAAAGACCTGTTCTAAATGTAGTACATATTACAGTCGTTTCGAACTACTAACACTTCATTGGCGTAGCTGATTGTGAATACTATAAAGTTTTATTTTATTACGAAAAAATGAATATGACACTGTTGATGAAGTGTATTCACTGATCGTTCAACATTACTATACATTTATGCAAGTCCAATTTTCCGGGGTCGAGGAGATAATGCCCGACCAGCATCGCCGGGCCTTGCCAAAAGGTCCAGCTACCAATTCCCCTCAGAGCTGCACGAGTCTCAGCCACTACCACGACGAATCCACCTCAAATAATCAAACCTGGCCGTCACTCCACACCGGGCTTCACTGGTTGGATGCTCGTGAATCTTTGCAACTCAGTGGTTCTCAGCACTGGTGGATTGCTACACCCAAACCAGCAGGGTTGTCAATCCTGCTGGCCCCTGCGGCCAGATACCTGCACTTTCTGTAAGCGAAGTGGAGCCTAGACGACAATGTTGAGTTGAAGAGTTAAGAGAGTGTGAAAACGATTGTGAGATCATTTCAAATTTCCAGAAATGGCTACACATATTCGAAAAGAGCATCGATTGTTTTGCACTTTCTCCGTACAGTATTTACTATTATTACTAAAATAGATAGTTCGACAGACAACGGTACTAATTTTTTTTTTCATCAGCCGAAATTTACTATGGATCCATAACATAAAACTTCTGCTATATCATACCCATGTGACCTATCCAATCCTTGATCTCCAATTAATTTTCATGTACGTATACGTGTATTTTGGTTCGTTCTTTATCTTTGGAAATACCTACGTTTGACTGAAAGCTTTTCCTTTAAGTCCTAAATTGATAGAAATGAGGTTTTTAGAGAACGTCACTCGTGTGTAAATGGTGGGTCTTGTATACAATTTGATTATATTAATCCTTTCTAATCAAACACAAACCCATCATATCATGTATAAGTCAATAGATATTGATGAAATTCTATCCAAAAAGAAAACCCTAGGTTCTTCATGAGCCAAAATGGGCGAATTCTGTATTATGTAGGCGCAGCAGTTTTACCTTGACACCGAACCTAGACAAAACTACATTAAATTTAGTTTCACAAGGGAACAAGGAAATCTACAAAAACACAGACGGAGATCTAGTGAATTACTTCTATAAAAAAAGTTTGACTCTCTCTCCATATTTATTGTTTGAAATCTCTTGAGATTTCAGTCGAAATTTATTGCTGTTAGACAGATGCATGGTTAACCAATTTGTTTTTTATCATGCTCTACTCTAATATCTTCAATAGTTTCTTCAGCCGATTAATCCAATAATAATTAGTTTATTGTTAAGTGATTTCTGAACAGTGCCATTATGATAAAATTACAAGCCCACAGGTATATAGTAATAAATAACTACCTATAAATGACATTATAATAATTAAAATTGATCGTTTTTTATTGTTGTTTGTGCCGTTATCCTATTAACGGAACATTAATATGGAAAATATCTTCAACAGATAGGTAAAATCAACAAATAATGAATATTGAGTGAATTACGAGTGTTTGAATACTGTATTTTCTGTTTAATTTTATTATCTTTTGTAGTTTACTATGATTATTGTTTTTACAGCAATTTGTCCACAAACTTGTTTGAATGGTGGCAAATGCATTAAGCCAGGTGTATGTAATTGTTTACCACAATTTACCGGCAAATCATGTGAAACGGAAATAATACAAACAACGCGTAAGAAATTTATTAAAACCAAGCGACACACACACGAATTCAATGTTTTGTTTTGTTGTTTTTTTTAAATATTTTTTCCAGCGAAATACCATTGTTCAGGAATATGTGAAAACGGTGGTACTTGTACACAAAAGGCGATTTGTGTATGTAAACAAGGTTTCCGTGGTTCATATTGCGAAAAAGATATAAACGAATGTGTTGAATATAAACCATGCGATCAATTATGTTATAATACATATGGTAGTTATACATGTCAATGTAAAGAGAATTTCATATTACAACCAGATGGGCAAACGTGTCGTAAAGAAAGTAAATTATTTGTTGTGTGGACACATCGATTTGTCATAAATTCAATTAAATACATCAATTTCCAGATTATGATGGTACAACAACATTTGAAGCTAGAGATTTAGAATTTGAATCGTTGGACAAACGATTACAGAAAATCGAAACCGTAATTCCACAATTTAACATTTGTGTTATCGATAAATGTGAATTATTTCGATCTTTTCTTGTAGATGATGGACACTCAACAGGAAAATGAAGTTACAAGGAGTGACATAAATCGAATTTATAGCAATATCGACATATTAAAAAATAACATCAAAGATTTACAAACTGAATTGAATTCGATTGTAATTTAATAATTAAAAATAGCCGATTGTTGTCTAATTAACAAAACGATCATTTTTGTAGGGTGACTACAAAAGGGATATGTATGTCTTTAAAGCGAAATTGAGTCAAATGGAGAAAAGAACCGGCAGATTTGATGAGTTTTTTTAAGAAGCTATGACAAAATACTTAGTAATAATTCTTGTGTTTGATCCATAGACTGAAATTTATAACTATAATACGTATTATGATAAGGTTTTGTAATTATTTATAAAATTATTGAAATTTAAATCAACTTTTTTTATTACCCAGTCACAATCAATTTTTTCTAATACGTTTGATTTTCTTGGCGCGTCGCTTCTTCGCGCTTTTCTCTTTCAATTTTTGTTTAGCGATTTTCCGTGGATGTAACCATATTGGATATGTGCCATGTTGGTCGCGTAGTGTACGCGGATTGAATTTTCGCACTTTTTTATCAACTTCCATGTTGTTACCATCATTCTCTTGTTGTTGTTGTTGTTGCTGCTGCTGCGGTTCTTCCTGAGTTTTTACAGTTTCAACTTCAACAACATTAGCAATTTCTGATATATTTTCAACAGTTGGATCTTGTTTAACATCATCATTGATTCCTAATATCTTTTTCAAACGTTCTAACTCTTTCTTGCCATATCGTTCGCGTTTTATTGCACGGCATTTACGTCTCCATTTGCTACGTATACTTTTTGCCATACTAAAACAATCTCAACGGTTATTTCATATCGGAATTAAGGAAATTTAACGTTTTTACTTACGTTTTTAATAAATTCACAAGGAAAGACAGGTAGTTCTTCTATTAAATTGATTGTTTATTGATCGATTTCTAAGAAACAAGCAATGACTTGTGCGACTTGTAGAAAAGAGAGGTTATCAGCCAATGTTGACACAATAACAAACATAAAGTTCCTAGATAGTTAATATTTTATTTGTGTAAAAATTTATAATTGCAACAAATTGTTCGTTTTCTTACTGGAATTGGACAATAATTCAATTGATCAATTATGTAACTTACATTTATTATATATTCATTTGATTACAATCTATTGAGGAACAGTGTTGCCAACCACCTGTCAACAATTCCCTACATAAAATAGAGTATTTAAAATATTTTTATTTTTCAATTATATAATTTACAACACATGGATTTATAATAAAAATTATTATGTATGAAAGACATAAAGAAATGTAATATTAATAAATTGCTACGTTAACATAGTCTGCAGCTATTGACAAGAGAAAATAACCATTAAATTATCATAATACTAACAAATCAACAACTCCCGTGGCAAATTATCACATAAAGAAGCCTATTACCATATGTGCTCTATATAAATAACGAAATTTTAAAGGGAATTCTCTCTATTTCTGTTTCGCTATATATTCATTATACATTGTGTATAATAAACCTAACGTTAATGAACCAACAGCAGCTCCTTGTGCACCTACACGTAAATGCATTAAATATACACTAGTGCTCATTTTACCACGATTTTTAAACATATAAGCACCATATGCCACAGCCATTGTACAAACACCAATTGCTAGAAAAACAAAACAAAAATTAATATTGTACGATTAGATTTGTTTTCGATAATACATCGATTGATCTTATCAATAAATATTTATCTAATCACTAGATACTTCCTAATATACCAAGAAGACAACTGTTGGGTGTGGAGTGTGCATTAATCGAAATATAAATTCGCTCATTTATTTTTATTTTTAGTACATTTTATGGATTAAGATATTACGTATTTTGTAAAACAATAAAAACACATTGTCCACGGATTTATTTGTGTTTCATTAATTGATCTGTTCGCTATTTAAATGTTTAGACAAAAAAAAATGCTTACCAATTGGGAAAAATGGTGTTTCTTTGGATTTTCTGGCTAATCGCTCAGCCTGACTTTCCTCATGGAAATCGTACACTTTCGAATTATCCATTGTACTGGGTGCTACAAATTAAAATTAATAACAATAATTGAAACCGATCTGCAATTAAATTACAACAAAGAAAAAATACGAGACGTCACAGAGATTGTGCAATTTTCTTAATAATTTGGCGAAACTAACGAGCGATTGGCGAATTTTTTGAGGTTAAGTCGTGAAAAGTGCCAAAAAAATCGTTTAAAATAAAAATAAAAACCAAAACACTCACTTAAGGACATTGTGAAGATGTGAAATTGTATGAAATTTAAAAAAAAAACAATGAAAATCGCTGGATAAGAGAATCAATTTACCAGAATCTTGTCTAACGTGAAACTGGTCAAAATGAAGGTCGAGGCAACGTTTTTATTCGAACGAATTAAATTGGATGTGACGTCACTAGAAACGTAATCATATGACTAACATCACGTAGATAACACGGGAAAACTGAAAGTTCAACTTTAGTAAAAATAATTTGTAATATTGTGGGCAAATGAAACTAAATACACGTGCCTGTTATATATCTAGGGAATTCTCACGATCTGACAACAATGGACCGAATCGTGAAAATTTTCCAGGTCAATGTCAACAGGTCACAGCCAGCGGCGCGTTTGTCTAATGCGCAAAAAATGGGAAAATGTGACAACCCTAAAGCCGGGGATGAGCGAAGTACTTTTCCCGCCGCCGGAATAATTTCCTTTTGCGACCCCGCATATGATCAACGTCGGATCTAAGTGGGTCTCCCCCAGGCCCGACAAGACCGAGGCCCTTCATCTGCTTCGTCCGGACCTGGCTAATTAAGAATTTTCACTGCATATCAGTCTGTCCTAGCCTAAGTTGATCGACATCCTTTTTAGCGAATATTAAATCCATCAATCGATCCAAATTTGTTCTTTATTTACATTTTAATTCGCTCAATCAAAATATAAAGCAAATATAAATGAATGGTAAACAAAAAATAAAGAAATTAAGGTCACTTTAAATAACATAAACCAACTTCCATTGAACCCCAGCATCATGTCTAACATCACGTATAAGTCTGATTATTTGATTGCGTTTTTATTGCCGAATATTTCCGAATTGATGTGAGCAATTGCACATCAACAATAATGACCCCATTAATTTTTTCGTTGTCTATCACTACAAAAGTAAAGGAAAATACAAACCATATGTAAAAAATTTTTATGTATATTAAGAGATAATTCGCCATCTGAATTACAAGTCAAAATACCGTAATTATGGATAAATTAGTCGAGGCTCTACCAAATCCGACCATTTAAATGTGTGTTTACTGTTGTTCTCATCAATGACTTCGTCATCTTCTGCAATACAGAATTTCCCTTGTGGTGGAAAACAATAATCAAGGCCCTCTACAAATTAAACCAATTCAAATCGAATCGAATGAATAAATCACATAACTTACGCTTAATATCAAATGTTATCTCTTTATCATCATTATTGTATGTAATTACTTTACCAATAATAAATGGTGATAATTCTGGTGTATAAGATTCATTTAATCTAAGCATTTTGAACGCAATTAAATCGTTTGATTTTGGTAGAAAATCAACAATTAATGGTTGTTTCAATATAAAATCGTCCTTAATTGAATTGAGAATTGTATTTTTATCGATACCATTTTCAACAATAATTTCCTGGTGTTTTTCTTGTGTTTGCAATTTTGCTTCATCAATTTGACCATCATCATAGAAACGGATATGTGAGCCAGTTGCTTTAGGTAAACATAATTTCGGTGTGATATTTTCCGGTTCGTTTGGATGTTGTGAGATTGTTTCTTCATTGTTTACAATACGTCGCCTTTTTCTCGTACGTATACGGCGTCGTTTCGGTTGTTGTTCAATTACTTCGACTTTATTCTGATTGACAAGTGGATCTGTTGTACTACTCGAATCCGTACTTGAATCATTCATTTTATTATCAGATTTGATTAAATTATTCGATGACACAATGATCGTTTTGACAATATTCGGTGATCGTTTTATTATCACATCTTTTTTAACCAGAATTTTATCTAAATGCTCTTTAAATGTTTCGATACGTTGATTTGGATGAACAATCAGATTTCGATCGGTGCCAGTTTTATTCGAGTGTCTTTGTATCGTTGAATTCCACATTGTTGATTTTCGATTTTTTCCAAACTAATCCATCTTGTAGTTTGTTTGATTTTTGTTCAGAATCACTAGCATCCACAGAATGTTCTTCATTCAGTTTACGTTTGCGTATTTTCTTAGATACTTCACAATTATCAATTACTTCATCCGCAGTTTTTTTCTTCTTCTTCTTCTTTTTCTTGTTTGTTACACATTCATCTGATACAACAAAATTAGTTTGTTTCAATGGAATAACACTGGAAATTAAATTAATCTTTAACTATATTAAAAATATGTTGATGAATAGAAAATTATTACCAAAGATCATAATCATTAATCAAAATCGAGATATCTTCTAATGGTGGTAAATAATGATCTTGTTGTATTAAATAGAAATTCTCAATATTAAAAATGCTTGATATACGTTCTTCGACATCTTTAATATGTTGCATTACCTTATTATTAACAAATATATAAGCTAGCGAACGATGATCAGTGAAATATTTACTTAAATCGACAGACAACCTCATTTTCATATAAAATTGTAATATTATTCAAATAAAAAACGTTACGAACAGGAAAAATAATTTAAAAAAAAATAACAGTAATGTCGGCTTCTGAGAAATTGAGGTTAGGAAATTTCTGACGAATTCAAAGCCATTGGTGCGTTTTTAAGGGCGCTGTACTACTGAATTGCTTATCTATATTGCCGCTAGATGTCAGCCACTTTAAATATTTGAATATTACAACTTGTTCCAAATTTGACCCATAACAACACAATACATGTCAATGGTACATCCATCAAATTACTTAATAATTGTCTCTGAGTAGAAGTATGCGTCTCTTCCATGATTTTTCAATAGATGTCTATGGTACGTCCATATGGGTTACTTAATAATTGCCCGTTGTTGTAGTAGACTCTATGGGTTTTTGAAGTAAAACTTGTTTAGGCGCGACTTGGGGGGTAATTCAGATTTTCTTTCTGACGGAAGTAACGGTCGAAATAGTTTCCGCTATTTAAAATATTTAGTTCGACTAAAATCCTAATAATACTAAAATTCCCAACTTCATGTGACGAAATTTAGAAACTCCGTAGATGTAAGGTTGGTATGTTAATTCTGGTGATATTTCTCAGTCATGTGACTACAACATCAGGACAGCTATTGACATGGGCTGATTTAACTTTTAATTTAATTTTTTATTCTCAATTAATTTAATTAATGAGTGAATATTCTTCAAAAAGTGGGAGTGGTATTAACGAATTTTATATAGAATTAGTGGATAGTGTAAAAGTAAAAAAAAATAAAATAATCAATCTCTTGTTTATTTAATTATTGTTTTTTTTACACGCTTTATATTAGCTTCACCTGTATGTTTGCAACGGATTCTTCGAACGCGATTTTCACCCACTTAAAAAGCGTCAGATTCATTTGAAATTTTGTCCCATTATCCTGGCCAGGATCATCAAGATTAACGATTTCCTTCCGGAGAGGGAGCTTTTACTTAATAGTTCAGTCTACCATTAAAGCGTGTTTTTTAAACTATTATTTTTCTATATTTCTTATTGTGTTTAACTTTATGTTTAAAAGGAAAAAAGGATTGTGGTTTACTGCTCATTTCAACCAAACCCCGGGCGCTTATGCCCTTTTACTTATGGATAATGGTTTACTGCTCATTTCAACCAAACCCTGGGCGCTTATGCCCTTTTATGGATGATTGGTTACTGCTCATTTCACCAATTCTAGGGGGGGGGGCTAGGGACATCCTAATCTTGCTAACTGGTCCATGTACTTTGTGGCATGGACAAATTAACAATTTAGGTTATAAGAAGGGGAAAATTCTGAAAATCCTTTTTCATACCGTGCCGAGGTTTGAACCCCGGACTTCTAGGCGTAAATCCCTATCGTTAAGGCTCTACCGGAGTGGTTTGTAGATACAATGTAAAATAATGGTAACATTTATTCCTTTTTTTTTCCACATTTTCAAAATTGAAGCAAAGGTCGATTGCTCTATACATATGAACAGCTAGTGCCGAGGTCTGAGATACCTTAGTTTTCCGAAAAAACTTTTAGTTTTCCTTAAATCGCGAAAAATCGTTATTTTATTTATTCCTCTTTTTTTCTCGGGTAATGACTTTTTGTTGTTGAATTTTTGACCACTTTGTAAACCATTAAAGTACCGAGGTCTGAGATACCTTATTTTTTTGATAAACTTATTAATTAATTAGATATTTGATAATAAAGTTTTTGAAAGTAGGCAACTTGTTCTACATGTGATCTCAAAACTTGTGCTAATCGACGATGATTTATTACCCCCCCAGCATGGTGCTCGGCAGTAGGCAATAAACAGATTAGTTTTATATACCTAGAACCTTTTTCTACAAATGTGGATTTTATAAAATAGAATGTTTTGGTCCAAAATAAAAATATATAAGTAACACCCAACATGAAAAATATCGAAAATGCAGCAGAACGCGGATTGCAATTAAGTTAAAAAACTATATCCACTTAAGTTTAAATTTATCAAAGATCTTTTTTCCGTAATAGTCTTAATTGTCTATGTCTCTTTTTCTGGGGTCAATTAATTCCGGAAGCAAAGCATTTAAAAAGAATTTTTCTAAATGAGGTATCATGTTAAAAAACCAAAATTCATCATCTCTCTCAATTTCGCAGTATTTAATGTCGACACTGGTATATACTATAAGATAACAAATATTGCGCTTACAGATACGTAACTGTCCTTGAATTTGATAATAATAATTATGATTCTGCTTTAACTTTAAATTTCCGTTATTATCTATTGTACAATAATCAATTTTTTTCTTCTCGATACCTTCAGCAGCATTGCTATCTACATCGTATAGCAAACTAGATGACATATTAGCAACACGATTCAAACAATTACTGAATGGTTCATAAACATTACTTTTAGTGAAGTCATTATAAGCAATTTCATTTACTTGGCCACTTGTTTTACAAAAATAGATATCACATTTCGAATGGTCGCCAAAAATATGCCGAGGGCCATTTAAAATATCATTTTTCAAATTTTCAATTTTCACATGCAAGGGTTTATTTTCAGTTTTTCTAAATTTAATTGCGCTCACTACTGCTGTTCTAAATTTCAAAACATTACCTCGGATAAAGTTTCTGATATGAATATCGGTTTTTGGAATTTTACAAATGTCTCTAAGCTTGTTACAATAGTTCCGTAATATGTGATTTCGACATTCAATTTTTTGGATAAAACAATTGGATCCGTACGGCTGAAAATATTTAATTTTCTTATAAACGCTACTATCCCCATCACCAATGATTTTATCAAATATTAAATTATGCATATCTATTGAATTTTGAAAACCTTCTAGAATGACCGCTGATTCCATTGATGTAGAAGTATTACTAAATATATCTAAAGCGTAACATAATTCAGCAAACTGTGAATAGCCGTTACCACTTGCAACCACTCCACATACCGCTGCTTCATTTATTCCAATTTTTTTACTATTATCTTCCGTACTAAAATTATCTGTTTTTCCGCACACGCTGCATTTATAAGTAAAAATACTTTTTAACCCGAATCGTTTTTCATTAATAATATTGATATCGTAAAAACTACAACCAAAACCCTCGTGCTTTATATTTTTTAACGCTGAAAGTAAGCTTTTTATATCTACAATCCTGCGACCACTGACTTCAAAATCATTATTATCCGTAATTCCCTGCCCAACAAAAACTTGATCTGCGGAATCTGCACTGTCTGAAACTGAATTTCTTATACCGCTACTATCTGTTTCAACAGTGTTATTGGTAAAACTATTTGTCGCACTTTTCCTTAATTTATGAAAATTTTTAAAAATTTGTTTTCTACTTTTACGCTTACCAGATTTTCTGAGATGACCTTTGTTACCCATGATAAATTGATAATTCAATTTAATAACTATGAAATAGCAAAAAATTCAGATAGCTCTAAAAAGAGCTGAAAATACTTGAAATCACTTGAACGCACAGATGCACCCAAAAGACACAAATACTAAACTGATATAATGAAATTAGGAACTATTTTTGGCTTTTATACAATAATTTCTTTCCCTCTCCAGGTAACTGTTGGAATATTATATCTTGTCTTTTGTATAATGAAACGGAAAACCATTTGCAAATCGGATTGAGGTAGAATTCCATCAAAATCATAAAACAAGTAATAAAAAAATAAGTACCTATTTTATGCTGGCGGAAGAATTAACTTGACTTGAGAATGAATGAATTTATAATGTTTACCTATCTTCCACAGAATTGTATGTCAAAATTTCTAAGGTAATTTTTCCAAGAAACTATCATAGATTCTTTTACGTTTGCCGATTTCAAAAGTTTTTGGCAGTATATCTTTTTCTCTTCTCTTTTGCGCATCATAACATCGATTTATAATAAGTAATTTTATTAAAAACTTCATATTCAGAAGATGCAGAATCTGACTCTGATTTGTAATATAAAAATTTTGTGTACATACATTTTTAATTAAAATTGATTTAAATGATTCCTCAAAAAATTGGTACTGTCTAAATACTTCTTACGTTTTTTTTCGGTCTCTTTCTACCCTTTCGTGTTTTTACCTGACTACAATAATATCTTCCGTCTTTCGGCATGTTTGAAAAATTTGGTGTTATAAACAATTTATCTTGACATGCGGCAAATTACGGCTAAGTTTTGTGATCAATTTTGATTTGATTTCTATTTTTTTTTAATAATTGAAAATGTAAATCAGTTTCTCTTAAACCCTTAGAATTATTTAGAATTAGATATTTCACATCTCTTTCTAAGTTTCTTGTAACATCATAATCTTATGGGTATACTTATACATATACTTACATAAAGTGTAATAAATACAAGATACAAGTACCGAGCGAAAAAATTAGAGTATACCGAATCAACAAAATTTCATTCATATACTGTGGATTCATAAATAAAGAATGCCTGCTCTAATTGTTGTTTTTGAACGTATTTTATTTGAATTTGAATTTTCCGATTTAGTTTTTTTAGTCAAAAATTGTTGAATGCTCCTACCATACAAACTAATTTATTTAAACATATAATGTTTAAAATTTGGAAATATCCGTCGTCTACCTCTTATTTGAGCTAACTTCTGTTTTACAATCGTTTTACAACCATTTTACAACTCTCTGTACGACCCCCTGCTGTTAGGGACTAGTGATTGACAGCTGTCATATAGCTCAGGCAACAGATTTTTATGCAACCGAAACTACTCCAAATTGAAATTTTATTTTACTCCGGTGGAGCCTTAACCTTCGAGCCATTCGGCTTGTGAATTTTCATATGAAAAGTGTACTATAAATGAAAACGATTTTCTACGATCCAACGGATACAGCCGACATTCCATCGTGTGTTGGGCACCCGAAAGTACTCGCTTGCATTAATGTATAGATGTTGCTAAGCAACCACAATTTTAAATACCTAACATGTTAAAACGTCTGTCATTGGTTGAAATCTAGATTTCCAAAAATATGCTTCGGAAATGCTCATTTTCCACACGGTAGCAGATGGTAATGGAAAACGGGACGATTGATTTAAGAAAATCAAATATACTCTCATCAGAAACTGTAAATTGAATGAATTCAATAGAAATGCGGTCCAGCTGGTGATGTTTGAAAGTACTTTGTGATCAGTTTCTAACTAGACATGCGTAGTCTAGTCATCAACCAAACAATCTAGAATTGTGGGTGGGAACATACCTAAAAATTGCCACTATAATCTACGAGGTGTTCTTACAATGAATATATTTCAAAATAAATACTGTTGAGGGTAACCAGTCCACTTCTGCGAATATGAAAAGATTGAAGAATTTTTGAAAAAAATCAGTCTTATTTGTGTAAAGCTTTACAATCAAATTGAAGTAGTGTTAAACAAATATTTATTTATATACGGTTTACTTAAATGTAGTCAACTTTAAGGTAATTAAAGCAATTGAAATCGAGTCACAATTGTCAATTTGACAACGGTCAAGTCAAGTCGCACAGATTCAAATCGTCAGAGTATAGATCTTCTCGTATTTTAGAATTTTCTGATTGTTCATATAGTGTTTAGAAATGTTCTTCATGTTAGAATAGCATTCTATTTCCGAAATTCATCAATAGTTTAAATATAGGTGTATACGGTCAAGTTTGTTTCAGGTGTCTAGACTAATCGTCTTCATTGAAAATGAGCCATCTCTATGATAAGAATAACCTGCCAACAATTGTCTTATTTCAATACAAAACACATTTGAGAACTATCAAAAATTTTGTGTATCATCACTCTAACTAACGGAAATCGGTATTTTCCCAACTGTTGTTGTAATTGGAATCATCATCATCACAATGATTTAGATTTTGGGATGAACAAAGATCATTGGAATTATCATTAAAATGAATTCCACATACCCACACTTAAGGGTGAAAATGTATAAAATCAAAATCTACATATAGTTGTAGACAATATTACCTATTTTTAATGCATAATGTGAATATAGCTTTATATTATTCTTTGTAAAGTATATCATTAATGAATATAACTAAACTGTAATATTTTAAGTTAAGTTTAATTGTTTCATGATATGTATCATAAACGTCAAACAAGTTTTACTTCAATCGAACGTAAAGATTACACGCACACAATTTTCCAATACAGGTCCTATGATACGTCCATCAAGTTACTTAGTAATTGTCTATGAGTGTTGATTAGAGTGTCTCTAATATTACCACAATGACATCATTGTTGCTGAACTTGTGATAAAGTCGTGAAAATCAATTAAATTCAGTTTCAAACGATTTAAATTTCTTTATTTAAAATAAAAATTATTAACACTATTTACATGTGATTACCAAAGAAACAATATGGCGATGCATTATTTGTGGCTCGACCAATAATCATTGCTTTTATTATTATTAAAAACCAAAATAACATGTCATCACTGATGCTATTTCATCTCATATCCTTAGATTTCCATGCTAGTGAATTATTATTAGCAACTATTACTTATTATATTAGACTAAGGATGCAGCTATACAGCTCACAAGTATACAAAAAAAGCCAATCGAGAAAAAAAAGGGAAATTTTATTATAGTTAAATATAAATATAAAATTCTTCAAAATAAATACTGTTATTAATATTATTTATTCTTAATCTATTTTACCCTGAATGTCTTTCGAAAAGACATTTTCTTTTGAGAAGTTTATTCTGTTGCCGTTGATCAGTGTGCGTTGGATACCATTTAAATGAACTTTTTCCTGGAAACGTTTTTGTTTGATCGGTCTGCGTTCAGCCTTAACCGTTTTGATGTTCTTTGGCCAAGTACCTTGAACAATTAAGAAACACATCCAATATCAACATCAAAACATACGTCCCATAGTGAGCAATCATGTCCCTCTCAGTTTGTTATATGGTAATCCAAAATAGCGTGCCTTCGAGTTCTGTATACGGATGTCGAGGATGAGATCTGAAATGCGAAAATTGATGAATATGTTTCAAAATAATCTATTGATTAATGTTTGTATGACTATCTTTGCAACAACAAAAAAACAGGGGCGGGTTTATAATATTGTCACGAAATAAATCCAAAAAATATTCAAATTAGCAATTATTGATTTATATTCAATTATTATAACTAAAGACGCGCGATAAGGCCTGTCACGATGTCAAATATGTTTCTTATCAGCATAATAATTAACCACTCATCCATTGTTCTTGGGGTTAACATCCTCTATTGCAAACAAAAGAGCAATAGTCTAAGTACTGACGCACTGGACTATGCCCCTCTCCAGTTAGTATATAAACCCTAGCATGTAAGAACTAAGGACAATTGAGAATTGAGTAATGAGAGCAGAGCAGAGATTCGTAGTAACGGCAGTCAGAATTCTTAAAGTGTTAGTTAAGATGTTTTGTTTTGGTTTAATTGTGTTGTCTGATAATTACTAATATGAGTCTTTTTTAGCTTTATTATTGATTTCTGTATACATGAATGTGTTTTCTATCTAATGGTAGCTATCTAATGACAAAACATAGTATTCACACATAATTTAGAACAAAGATAATCATAGATGTATAAGCACAATCAAGAATTAATCGATTATAATGTATGAGTATATCCTTTTTATTAAATATGGATTATAATTGCTAGTCATTGTAGAACAAACATTAGGGACCTCCACTGGACCAGCTGACAAGGCATTGACCCGGCTCGTAAAAGAGACCCTTCTGGAGCCCGAGGCAGACCCAAACGCATCACTGTCTCTCGAAGCGACCCGCGCCCAATTTTGGGAAGCAATGCAGGCTGCTCTCTTACGCCGGGCTGCCATCACTATTTTGCGAGAAGTCGCGACCTTTACGGCCGCCGAAAAACACCAAGCAAACGATAAACGGGTGTATAGCACCCTTTTGGACCATCTACTCTCAAATATGGGGTGGATTCTAGAAAATCGAGCAATCATCCGATCCTTCAATTTTTGATAACATTAATACTTCAACACAAGAAGTAAGTCAAGCCGAAAATCCGAATATGTTTGTTCACAGCAATTTCGAATTTATTTATAAGGGTAATGTGTGTTGCATGATCTCTTCGCAGCTCTATGCCGCTATTTGCAACACCTCCAAGTACTGATAAGATAAGGCCAACAAGTGAATGTGGCATTTTATAGGTAGTTTATAAGTTAGAATGTATTTATGACACATGCAGAAAATATTATATTTTCCTGATTGTGTATTGCATGATCTCTTCGCAGTTATATGCCGCTATATGCAACACACCCAGGTTCATTATTCCATTTGACATTTCTGTCTAGAACGGCTTCACACCCAATGTGATGTTCGTACAGATCAGATAAGTCTACATACATGTATCATTACTTAGGATGTCTAGGATTTAGAATTTGTTTCTCTTTCAGATTCGCATAATTGAGCGCTTGCGTTTATCAATTGTTTAATATTAAAAAAAAAACACACAGACATACTGTACCTACGCTACTCTGTGAATATGTGTGGTTCTATTAATTACAAATGTTAGAACAGTCGATGAAAACAATGGTTAAAATTAATGAATTACTGTTTTCCCATCCACCGTACTTTACAGATCTGCACCCCAGCAACTACTGGCTTTTTGCAGGCATCAAAAAGATACTCCAGGAAACGTAATTTGGCTCAAATTAAGAATTGATTGACGAAACAGAGGCCTATTTTGAGAGCAAATACAAATCGTTCTACAAAAAGGGCATTTAAATGTTACGAGGAGCATTGGAATGAATGTATCAATCTTGAAGGAGAGTATGTTGATGAATAAAGTCTCATTTTGGAAAAGACAGGATTTGATAATTGACTACCTCAAATTTATTATTTGGTAATTTTATACTCTTAGATTTCATTCATATTTAAATAGCTTTTTCTTAAGATCTATATAGAGTAAACAACCGTCTAAGCCCTTCAATTAGCTTTTGACTTCGACGATTATCTGGATAGGTCATGTTCATTAATTTCATCAGATTACGAACGCACCGTCCTGAAAGCCTGCAAGGCTGTGTGTGAGCATATAAGCTCTATACCAATAAGCAGTCTATCGCCAACTCCCACAAACATCTATTCACAACTGAACAGTGAGCTGGTTAGGCTATCGTTGAAAGGATTGAAGATTGCACGACCTATATCCGTTGTGCCGCGTTGCAGTAGACATCAATCTAAAACCAGTGAGTAAGTCATCAAAGGCGTCCACTGCTCAACGACGGGTAGCGGCCCTCATAAATTAACAACTGACTCAGAGGTTGAGACAGTGTTACAGGCAATTCAGCCTAGGAATATCCACTATCAAGGGTGTCCAAACCCTAAAACAGTGCATGAGACATGTTCCGTCGCATTTAAATAGTTGGACATAAGTCCTTGCTCACATCATGGTGATTGGTATACCTCTTTAGGATACTACCCTCGCTTTACAAAACGTCTACAGCGTAGGTGCACTGCTTTACATACATCTTACACATATACATACAACAACATTGAAAATTATAAAATTGTGATCATGTTTTGTTTTCTTAGTTATTATCAAACAGAATATTGATTACAATTGAGGATACAAAGTTTATTATTGATTGAATTCTGTAATTTATGCTTGCAGTAATTTGATGATAATTCATGGATTAATTATGGATGGCAATGGTATCTTTTGAAGTTGTTGTTCAACAATTATTGACTGTTGTAATTCGTTCTCAGGTGATTAAATTATAGTGTTAATTATTGTATAAATTAATTGTTTTTCCGTTGTAGATCGATATGAAATAGGATTGTTCATAATAAATCAAATGAATGGAAATGGTATTAGATGTAATATTTGTTTATTATGAATGAAAATAGTGACGAAAACAAAAGTGAAATACTCTAAGACGACGTCGTTACTACCACAAAGCAGAAATTTAAATCTACTTCCAACTGGATTTTCAGCGAAACTGCCGACAATTTGGAACTCTTCTGATTCACGAGCATGCCACTGATTCATTCAAATGCAGAAGATGTCACAAGAAAACCTATATTCAGAAGAAAGGCACCTTTCTCGACAGTTGTAAATTGCGAACCAAATTGATTGACTACAAAATGTGGATCCGCAAAAGCTCATAATTCAGCTTGGAGCGTCATATGGTGGGTGGTATATCGTCGATATGACAGGTACCCATACACATATGCGTTACGTAAGATATTGATAATATTGTAAAAAGTTAAATTTATATTTTTATAATTAGTGTTAAATTTATGTAGTGACAGTTCATTGTTCATAATTGTCTAAATTTAAATTCATATATTTTCAATTGTGTACTTAATTTTAATTTTATAGTGGTGATTTAGTATTTATAATATTTTAAACTTTAACTTAATTGATTCTAAGTTAATAAAACTCAAATTTATATAGTGACCTTGTAATAATCATAATTGCTAAGTTTGAACTATTTCAACAATAATTTTTGATAAATTTTATATTAAACTAACTTCATTTTTAAACATTTGATATGGTTCAAGCTTTGCATTAATTTAGATTACTTTAATTCTTCTAAAAACAATTTTAAAAATAATCAAAAAATAACTTTCAATTATAAAATCAAAAAGTTTTCTTCAAATGTACCAACAACTTCTTTTTTAAATTTTTTTTATAGTTTTGATTATATAATGTTTACATTTGTAATTTGTCCTAATTTCTGTAGTAATCACACCTGAAGATGGCTATGTAGCCGAAACCGGTAGTGAATAAATAGAAAATTTTTATACAAGGAATTAGAGTATAATTTTAATTTAATAATTATATTTTTATATAACACATTGTCACTAAAATAAACAGAAAATTACAAATTGAAGGATCTAAAAAGATATCCCCAATTGATATATTTTTGTAAGAATTTGGTCCAGTTTATTTCAAACGGTCGTTTATTATGTAACGTATAAACAGGTCCAAATACATACAAACATATGGCACTATCCCGGGGTCTATTTATATCGGAGATTGACATTCTACCCCCTAGACAGTATACAAAAAACTGTACCCGATAATGAAATCCAAGACAATTACTGCAAGAAACAAAAAGCGGATAATTGTGTTAAAGATACTGTTGAATATATGCATGGTAATTTATTTTTAAATTATATAGGTATTTAATTGTTCATTACAATTATTTTTTTTAATTTTTAGACTTCGCATTTAAGAATTAAATTAATTGGCAAAGCAGGGTCGGCAGTGTAACTGATAGGTTCATAATTCTGCAAGCTGTTTGCAATCAGAATTGCTCGTTTGCCGACTGTTTCTCTTGCTCTGTTCACGATGTCAAGGTTTTCCAAAGATCTGGCATGTTCCGGTAGTCTCATCTTTTGGGAGATTTTGCGTATACTAATTTACAACATCCTCTTATACCTTTTTGAAGACAATGATATGTATGGATTTTTTAGTTTCTTATGGCAAACTTTTTTCAATGATGCCACAGCGTTGCAATATGTATATAACTTTTTTATAGATGGGTAATGGGAGTGGTTTCTGTTCAGCAAAGACTTACGACTTAGAAATTTCAATCAAAACCTCTCTAGAATTTGTTTGGGGCGATTCGTTGAGTATGCGGTAACAACAACAACCCAACAGTGCAACAATTTGCTCCTTGCTTAAAAATCCAGATCATGAATAGACATTACGGCGAGCGATTTCATGGGACCTATTGTAAGGAAAATGATCTGGATCGTAATTTGCAAAATCTTTTCGATGCGGAAGAGATTCGAGAGTCAGACGATGATAATGGCCCCAGCCAAACAACAATGTGGGTTCAATAAGTTATTATTTCCATTGAGGACATGGCGTCACTCTCTGTCACTTATGTGGTTGGGCCACATTGCTAAAAGAATTCTCGATACGAAGGATTTCACACAATGCTTAATAAGCATTCTAACTTCAGATTCTTCTCTTCCATACAACTTGTATGTTAATTTCAAAGAATTATCCAATGATTAATCTGGACTCTCTTAACTTTCAGAAAAGTGAATTATTGGGATAGGTAACGAGATGAGTTTTAGAGAACAATTTAAACCAAATAAGTTGTAGGGTACAAAGGAAGATTCATAAGAAATTCAATATCATTCTTAGTTGACAGGCAGATTTGACGTGGCTAGACTGTCCTTCCCATTGTTGTACAGTCAAAAATTGTATTGTGGAAGCTGTTTGTTGTATCCGTATTCAATGTTATTGCAAGCACCTCATTGGCGTAAAGAAGTCTCAAACATTCACGAGATGGGTGCATCGGAAGTAACGTATGTGGCAACATCAACAACAATTTTCTAATTACAAATTACAAACAAAAATTGAAAAGAACCACAAAATAGAGAATACTGCAGATATATATACAGTGAAAACTCCCACAGAGAATGTTGTTGTTAAATTCATAGAAGATTTGAATTATACATAGACACGTCCATTGTTCTAATTTTATTAGAAGAATAAAATCAATTATGCAATACTATCTCACTAGGATTTGTCTCTATGAAACATTTTTGACTATTCTATTGATTTATACTTTTTTTCATACATCTCAAGGAGAATTATGTAGATGTGTTAAAAGACTCTGACTTGACAGAGATTTTTTATCGGTTCATTCAGGCGTTAGTTCTTATTGTAAAAGTTACCTAAGCAAATGTCAGACAATTAAAACAAAGGGAGCGTAGTTGTATACTCATTTTCGATGAGGTCAGCCTTGAACCACATATTGATGTGAATCTAAGGACTAAAAGTTTCGATGGATTTGTCCATACAAAGCAACGTCATTGCTGACCATGCTTTGTTCATTATGATCAGGGGTCTCTCAGAGAAAGTGGAAACAGCCCCTGTTCACTTTTTTGTAAAAAGTTTACAAAAATCTCGTATCATCATAGTGTTACACGGTCATCAATTCGTTTACTTTTAAGAAGCTATAATTCATGGTTGTTTTTGTATAAAAACAGCTCTTTTTACAATTAGACCATACAAATTGTTGTCAATTGATTCATAGAAAGTTAGTTACACATATTGAATATAACCCCTCATCATCATCTTCAGACGATAATATATAGGTAATAAAAGTTTTTATTAATAAATTTAAAACTTTTATATCCACCGACGCGACTTCCTGTCCAGGGCCCCCATATTTCGACTAGATACTAATTTCTATAGAATACCAATAAAATTAAAAAAAATAAAGACCTCATACGCAGCACAGATATTTAGTCGTTCTGTAGCTTTAATACGGTACATTCGCTCAATGCACACTATCAATATGTACAATAAAGAAACATTGTTTCATCTGTTAAACAGTTTGTAACACAGGGTGTATTGCAGAAGAAATTGATGTAACAACAAAAACTGTATTTCAAAACTTTGATACACCCCAAAGAAATTACTCTTACTTATTATAAATATGTTTACTTTAGGGTGTGCCAGTGGGTATATTATAAAAATATTGATTGTGACATGTGGAATTTATATGTCAGATTTAATATGTAGAGACGTTGTTGGTGAGTGGCATGATCTGACAAAGAATATGCCGATAAAGTGTCTAGGAAATTTAAATAATATACACCAAAATTTCTTGAGTTTCTTTGCCAAGAATATGTCACCTACCGATCTGCATTCAACAAGTTATCGAATTTATAAAATCCAAAAAATACTGTTATTTCAAATTGTTGTAAACATTGTTGTGTTCACATAATTGGACAAATGGTGTTAACCGCTATTTGTGCGGCAAAACCAGTAGATGACGCCATTTGTATCCAAGCGAAACAGTGTTTCTGTAAAAGCCAAGGAAAAACTTGTAATACACGTTTGTCTTATATGTATAATAAATTTTATTTCTCCTGTGGTTAAATCCTTTTTATATGTTTTTTAAGCTTTGAAAAATTGGATGCGTAAGTTTGATAGGAATCAAGCCTCCAAAGCTTTCGGGTGCTTGAAATTTTATACCGGCATGTTCCACGACCTATAAATATTGCCAAGTTATCAAACTACCTACTTCTTTTATATATGCTGGTACATGAGATTAACTATGTGATAATTTCCACATTCCATAACTATTGCATGAATTCAAGAATAGGGCCCCAGCACTAAAATTTATTCAACCAAATGTAGTCTCAAAGTTCTAACAATACCCTGTAAATAGCGTTAGTTTTTTTGTAAAATAAACGTTTCTAATAAGTTTAATAAGTCGTTGAATAAACTGTAACTGTAATCGGCGATTCAGCAAAAATAAGAAAAATAAAAATTGGACTCACCTTTAAGCACAGCGTCGTCAATTCGGCGACAGTTTCAGGCCCACTTTCTACACGATGGTGACTTTTCTCTTGCATTTTGATTAGCTACATGATGCTCAACATGTCCACCAAGCTCTATTAATTATAGATTTATAATAATAAAACACTACACATAGAAAAAATTCAACCACCAACAAAGCAGCAACAACCATCCGCCATATTGTCGTAAATTAACTTGCACCTACGATAGCGTGCGCGGCCACTTAGATTTGCAACACAATTTGGCTAGGTGGGGAGAAAATACCAGTTGATACCGGTTAAAACGCTAAAGGCGCGCCAAGCAGGGTGAGGATGTTGAACAGAGTTGCCAAGCATGGCAATTTATAGTCCAACTTGCGATTTTCTAACTTATAAACGTGAACATTAGAAATAATCAAAAACAGTATCAACAAGTCTGTATAAAGAAGGTAGTCCATTGCTGCTTTTTTCGTATAAATTCGACTACAATATTTAATTAGGAGTATTTTGCTGCCGTGCAAACAATGTCGGTTGTCGCTGCGGATATTTATCGCCCTGTAAACAATAACCGCTGCCGTTGCGGCACACTTTTCCAACTTTAGAAGCGATCTTTAGCTTTACCAAAAAAAAACCTGAGAAAAATGGAAAACTATCGAAATAAAAATGAGCAAATACGAGTACTGCAAAGCAGTTTTCCGGATGGTTTATTTTGCTTGTATTGCCGATTGCCTATATTCGACCTTGAGTTTCAACGACATGTTGTTGAACTGTCATAAATATTTTTGTTGAGAGAGAAAAACAAGGGAGAAAATATTAAAAAATCGTAAATTCAATTCGCCAAAATGGATGATTCTGATCTGGAAGAAATTCGGAGTCGACGATTGGCTCAATTACAATCTCAATACAAAGTAAGAAGAAATGTCCCTCACCATTTTCAGGTTATTGCTTTCTTCAATCAGCTATTAATTTTCTGTTGTTTTAGGGTGATGCCGGCGAACATGCACAAAAAGCAAAAGAAGAACAAGTACGTGCCCAAGAAGATGCTAAAAACTCAATTCTTTCACAAGTCTTAGATCAATCAGCTAGAGCCAGATGTGAGTGTCGATATTAAAAAAAGGCAAATGTTCTATTTAAACTTTTTCGTTGTTGTTTTAGTGAATACATTAATGTTGGGTAAGCCAGAGAAAGGCAAAATGGTCGAAAATATGTTGGTGAGAATGGCTCAAACTGGTCAGATTTGTACGAAAATCAATGAAAGTGAATTGATTACGTTACTTGAAAATGTTAATTCGCAAATCCAGAAGAACCAACCAACGGTTAAATTCGATCGAAGAAGGGCTGCATTAGATTCAGATGATGATTTCTGATTGAAACACGAATAATTTATTATTATTTTATTGAAAATTAACACTATATGCAGTAATAAAATCACACACATACACAATATATAATTTAATACGTGACTAGAATTGAATTTACTCCTTCTTCTCATGCAAAAGCTCTGTAAAATAAATGAGATCGTTTAATAACCGTGACAATTATATAATCAGTGAATTACCTTCTTCTTCATCATCGTCTGCATCTAAGATATCTGAACAACATATTGAATACAGGATTAAAGATAGAAATCCTAGAGGTAAACCGAATAGAACTGTCGTTAGAACAGGATTACCATGCCACATATCTGCTAAACTTGTTCGTATTTCGAAATACATCCGATAAATACGCACAAGTATACCATTACCGCCGTAAGCCTGGAACATTTTCTAATTCTAGCCGCATTTCGTGATTTGAAAAACAATAAGACTTACAGGAACACTCTGATTGTAGATACGTTCTAAAAACAAATCGATAGCATCGGCTGTTAATTGAGTTGGATCATCTTCTGGGATGTGATGATGATTTGTTGTTGAATTCAACACTAATAAATGTGGCAATGGTAATATTTCCATTGCAATACTATTCGCTAATTCTGGATTACCAATCCAACCAAATTGGAAATATTTATGATATTTATCACGTTTCCGTCTAATAACCGATTCGACCATATCTTTAAAATCCAACATTTCCGGATGAATTTGTTGTAATTTGTTTTCTTCAACAACAACCAAAACGATATATTTCCTTGTTTGTAATATTTCATTAATATTGCCTCTTGTAATTTTCGGGAACGTTTCAAAACGTTCTTCATTAATCCATTGGTACATTGATGAATTTAAATATTCAGTTTCATCAAATTCATTTAAATGATGCGATCCAGTATCAACTAAAATTTGGATTTTATTAAAAACGAATCATTTTTGTTTGGATATTATACTTGTATAGAAATAATGGAGGCTTTCTTTGTAAACGAAAACCGCAGGCAACTCATCGACATCAACATGTTGTTTCGCAACATCTTTACTAGCAGCATAGAAGAAACCATGCGGTTGTAATTTATTAGCAACATTATAATAAGCATCCCATAATGCGCCATCTTGTTCACCCACATACATAAAGAATAATTGATTCATATTTTTGATATTTGTTAAACTTTCCGATCTAGTTATTTCTTGTACTGGTGGTCCAGCCATACGTATAGCAAAATTAACAATATCGTCTTTAGTACGATCACCATGAAATGTATATTCGTCAGTGGGTTTTATAAATTTGATTGTTGGAAAACCATTGACAGAAAATTCATTTGCCACAGTTGGAAATCGTGTACAATCAATACGACCAACACGTATATTTGTTTTATATAGTGATTGCGCCACTTGTCCCCATATCGGTTCTAAACGTTTACAATGACCACACCATGGTGCATAAAACTGTACTAACCAATAGCCACCTTCTTTGTAAATTTCAACAAATTTGTCACTTAATTCTAAGACACGTGAACTTGAACAACACAAAATTAATACTAGAAAATTTTATTTGTTGTTAAAATTTTAATTGTTAAAACAAATACCACTTACATTGCAACATTAACAAATAATGATTGATTCCAGCCATTGTTTCAATCAATTCTCGTGCGGAATGGTAAATTTCGACTACAAACTACCAAAAGATGCTATCGTAAAATCACATTATGTTAATTAAATTATCGATTTAATAATTCGTTTCTTTTATTTCACTTATTGGATTACTGATTGTTTATAACAAAAATTATCTGTCAAAAGATGGGCAGCGTCAGTGTTGCCAACCGATTAAAAACTAAAAAGCCAGATAGACCTTGAAAACCGCCGGATAGCTAGATAAAAGTAAAATTGAATAAAAAAAATACATCCCCAGTCACCCCAACAAGGAGAACCACCTCCAAAAAAGGTGAAGGAGAGTCGGGTGGTAAATGAAAATGTCACCAAGTTGAAGACAGTGTACTCAAAGGTAAGTATAATTTTTTTTAGATTTTTTTAGCTATTATTTTAGCTGATAATGAACATGTGCCGTATATAAGTAAAGCGATTAAAAAACCGCTGAGCTATTCAGAAAAAAATCAGCTAGATAGTTAACGTAATAGCTTAAAAAATCTAAAAAAATTCATGCGTACCTTTGAGTACACTGTCTTCAACTTGGTGACACTTTTACACACCCCAAGCCTTCATGCCCCTTGCGGTGTGCTTGATTAGATAGTTTTGAACATTTTTGAAATATTCTTCGCCAATACAATTACAGGACCGGTCGTTTCCATTTAGACACATTGGAAAAGTAGAGGAAATAAAACAGTTTTATGATGTGCACCTACTGAAAAGAGATAAGTATATTGTTCAATTTCTTCTATTTTTCCAATGTTTCTAGATGAACCGACCAGATCTGTATATTTTGCAACAAAATAGCTAAAACTGTAAAAAAGTAATCAATATTTTACGAACTAGATAATTTCAAAAAATGCCAGATCTAGCGGTAAATTAGCTAGATCGGCAACACTGGCCACTCAACGTACTGTCAAAGGGGTTGAATGTAGCCCCGCACCCTTAACGCCAGGTCCGACATTTTCTTTTTTCATAAAAATGGCAGCACAATCCATTGAAACATTCGTAAGTACTTATAAAAATATCAGTAATTCGTACATTTCCTAATAATATCTCTTTTCAGACTGAAATCTTATGTGGTGCATTACAACAATGCAATTGGTATAATATGAATATTGAAAATTGTGAAATCTGTTTAATTGCAATGACTTCTGCACAAAAATTTTCATAGAATTATTCAATTAATTATGCACTTGGGTGAGCACTTGTTTCATTTCTCTCTATCTCTTTTACATACATAACTGTTTTGATAAAATATACAACTATTTCTGTTTAATTTTCAGATAGTCAACAATTACAGGTCTTGTTGGTGATAACAAGCCTTTAAAACACTTATTAAATTACATGTTTCTCACATTAAACAATTATATACATTGTATGGTGTTTATTTTAAAGAGACATTTTATTCACATCCACATCCAAATAGAAAAAAATACAAGAGAGAATCTCATACTCTTTCGCCTCTCAAATTAATCGCTCTTTTCAGGCACAATTATAGGGAGGGGGTGGCGTGCCCCTGATTTGTTTCAGAAACCCACTCATCCCATCTAAATCACGTATGACTCAATAGTGAGGCAGTACGACACAGAAGACTACTTATGGCAGCTGAGATCCTGTACAAAGCAGAACTTGAACCACTTGCTGGTAAGAATCTCCAAAATTGAATGCAATACTCTATTCCCTGTTCTTCTGTGAAACTAAAAACGATTTGATTTCGTAATATACACAACACAATAAGAGTGTATAACGAAATTTTGCTCTTCTGTATATTTGATTACATATAAGTGTTGTAGTGCAGTATATAAATACGTTTACACCATGTTCGTTCATCAATTGACCTATTTCCTTTATCCTTTCTGTTATTTTATAACTAAGTTATTTAAAGAATTTTCGATTTATTTGTAAATTTCATACAGTAAATGAATGGAAGTGGGGAATTAAACAGTAAATCAATAAATTCAGTCTTTATTGTAAATAAATAATCAATATTCCAATAATTAGATAAATGAAGTTACAATTCCTAAACGTGAAATAATACAAGATTTGTATTCATTATAAAAAAAAATGTTAGACAATATTACGAGGCTGTGATATTTCAAATCAAATATTGCAAAGCTCTTGATAATATTGTTATCAAATAAAATAATAAAACCTTCTTTTCTAATCTACTTCTAATAATAAAAATTACATTATCATACAATGAAATATTTAATATTATTATTTAACAATTCAACTTTGTACCAAATAACAATAATTATTTAAATAGTAAGGATAACAATGAAAGTGATTGTTTTATCTACACTATGTAGGTACTTAATGGAAGAATTATTTGAACTAACAAGGCGTTGTTTTAAAATATTGTGCATATTATTACGTTAGACGGATTCTTCTGATTGTTACAGAAATCAATTAATTCTGTGAACTATTTCCAGTCTTTCCAGTTATCACAACTTTAATGCATACTTTTACAAATTGTTAAGTAATAACAATAAAATTGAGTAATGTAATAAATGATTTAAAAAAGTTTGACTAATTCAAGGTGCATTATAATAATAAAATCAATTTATTATATCACAATCTTTGGCGTTTTTTGGAATGTGTTTTCTTCTTCTTGTGCACGCTTTAATTTGGGGTTTATTTCGATAGAGGTCAAAATTTCAGTTTGGGCACATTCGCCACAAACTGTCCAATACAGTTACCACGTGGATTATAATTCGCAACAACATATGTTTCACCTTTGTGGTTTTTTGCCATTGCAAATCCTAATTCAGTACTGGATTTCCATATGATTTGTGTGAAATGTAATGTACCGTGATTAACACGTTCCACACCGAATGTGTGTTTTTTGATTTCATCATACCATTCTTTAACAGCATCCCGAGCTGTCGGTACATGACTATAATCAGATGAGTATACACAGAAAATATTCTCACCGTATGGATTATTGGCTCGATGGCACATACTACCGCTTTTTGCACATGTATCTACCCATTCTTGGGCGTATTTGCACAGCTACAAGCAATCATTCAACAATAAAAAAAACCGGAATGAACACAAAAAAGGAATATAGTTACCTTTTTGGACAGTTTCAGTTCAGGTACGCCGTGTTTACGTCTATATTCATTATGGATTTTTAGTCCATCAATTGCGAATTGCGGAAACTCATCTTCCAATTTCTTCGGTGTGGTGTCGATTTTTTCAATTTTCGCTTCGAAATTCTTCATTGGCGATGGCACATTCTCTACGTAATGTCCAACGAAATTGCCAGCTGGTGAATAATTGGCCACAACATAAATGCTGCCTTGGTTGTTTTTCGCAACACCAACACCCAAAAATTCGCTCGATTTCCAAATAACTTGTGTAAAATGGCCGCATTTCAGATTATTCGGTTCCTTACCGAATGGATGGAATTTGCTTTCTTCATACCATACATCGACTGGTGAATATCCAGTTATTTTAAATGTTGGATCCGATGAGTATAAACAGTAAATATTTTCACCATAATTACAACTGGGACGATGGTCCAGCATGTTTTTGGCTGCTAAATGTTTCGCCCATTCCTCACTGTATTTGCACAATTTCTTATCGAGTTTCAATGGTGGTACACCGTGTCGCCGGCGGTATTCGTTATGTGCTTTTACGAAGTCTTCTTCGAAATTGCCTTCAGTGCAAATTTTCGAATTTTTAATTGGTGTTGTCAATGTTAAATTTTCAATACGACAACTTAAATCCTCATTATTATTATTATTGTTGTTAATACCTGAAAATCCACCAATTGGTGGAACGTTTTCAGTAAAACTCCCAATAACATTACCAGCTGGATAATAATTGGCTACAACAATAATTTTACCACCATTTTTTGCATATGCCACACCTAAATGTGTAGATTCTTTCCAGATTACTTGTGTAAAATGACCAGATGCTAGACTTTTTGGTTCTTCACCGAATTTATGAAATTTAATCTCATCATACCAACTATCAATGGCATCTTTACCGTTTATTGTGAAATTTGGATTTGTTGAACTCATATAAAACAGATTTTCACCATAATCGCGATTATTGCTATGTTGAAATTGATTTTTTTTCGATAAATAATTTGCCCAATCTTGGGCAACTCTACATATAGACTTATCGAGTTTTAATGGTAATACACCGTGTTTTCTGCGATATTCATTATGGGCTTTAAGGCACTCTAATTGGAAATCCATCGTAGAATAGCGTTTTTCTAAGAAAAATACCAATTTTCTGTTAAATAAATCATCAAAATTACAACACACAAAAAGAAACCACTCACTTTCGATTGAATATCGACTTTTGGGTTCTTTTTGACGTTTTCTAAGAAATTGGACGGTAAATTCTTCTCACTATCCTTTTTCTCTGTAGTAATTTTACATTCAGTGCGTAGACCACGGAAGGTTTCAATAGTTTCACGTGTTATAATCTCCAATTTGGGTTCCTAATAACGAGAGTTGAATGAATAATTAACGAAATAAATTAAAAAACAAAACAACTCACTTGTCCTTTCTCTCTGGATGCTATCGTTCTTTGGTCGGTTTTTCTTACCATAACAATCCTACTAGAACCGTCATGTCCGTGAACAGTTTTCCGGAAACGATGCAAATCAGTTAACGATCCTGGATAACCGTTTCCAGATCGACGTCTGTACAAACACATGAATGGATCACTTTTGTAAGTTTTTACATCAAACAAACACTCATTCATGTTCATATATTTAAAGCATTTGATCAATAAATAAAAAAAATTGACTTGTTTAGAATCAGTAAAGATACAAACACAGTACACTACTGTTGTAAATTGTTCACAAACCTTGAACAAACACTATACCTAGTACAGTCTTTGTTCCATTTTAGTAGTCAAGTGTAACCGAAATATTGGGGTATTCAATACAAACGGACATTGGACATTATCGAAACTATAACTAATCGAATGATAGAAAGATTGGCAGGAGATTTGAATGATTTAGAAATTGATTAAGCACACGAATTAATTTTGCTGATAATTTTGTCTAAAATTCGTTGATTATTATATCGTCGAATTGTCTAAAATCTTGCTATCATTAGATCTGATTGTAAGTAAAAGTTATCGATTTCGATTTAAGCAATTCACAAAACTGAAATGATTTTTAATTACTGACTTACTGTAAAATAACTGTAAATTAACACAGTTGAAAGAGAGAGAGAGATGGATTAAAATCGAATCTGTGATTTTCAGACTAGAACAACACAACAATAAACTGAATTCGCTAAAGACATATCGTTCGATTTTATACTTAAAAATTTTACGATTTTCACAAATGATATTTGTCACAGATTAACAATTTACAAAAATAATCCTGACGTGATACAATCCACTCGATTGATAAGAAAGTCCTGATTTCCATAGATAAAAATCTATTTTGGACTTTCATTCTGATGAAATTCTCCTAATCAAATAGAGTACACCAATTATGAATTAATTTAATATAGTGTTAATGAAATACAATTAGAATTAGAATTTTTTTTAATTGACCAAGTAACCTATAAAGTTCTATAAGCATAAATGGCTAAATATTGTCACGCAATAGAAAATATTAATACGAGCAAAGAAATGGAAAACGAAAATTAATAGAGATCATAAAATCACACAATAAAGTGTTGTTGGTCAATTGAAAAAAATTGAGGTGGACGATTTAATGAAGTTCGGAAATTCACTTTGCGTACGTATTTAGGCGATAATTCACCTATTTAAGTAACTAAATACCGTGAATATTTAAATAATAGTATGGAACCAATAGAATATTGATTTTTACGTATTTCATTTGTGTTAGAATTGCGTCGTTTGCATTTTATAGAATCGAATGCAAAGATTGGGCTGTTTTTATTTTTCCAAAAAAAACGTGGTTCGTTCTTTATTTTTCTGCTAAATAGATAGACAAATAGATAGAAGAACATTTATTCTCTTTGTCGTACACATCGCTCTTCTTTTATAATTTCGCACAGGATAAATGGGATTTTCACATAAGTAGGACAAAGATCAGATGATGCCCCACAGATTTTTATTAGGCTTAATTCGAAACGACATCCCTGCTAACCTTTAGTGCCCTTAAAGCAAGCCTTTACCTCCTGGATTAAGTGAGTTTTTCGTTATAGTCTGGTCAATCAATATTTTCGGTTTTTGGTTTATTTATCGGGTGTTGATGGAAATTTATTTTATCCTCGATTAGGGTGAAATTACACGTGAAGACTTCTATCTGCCGACCTCCTTTTTTAACATACAGCGGGGGGTGTCAGTTGAGGGATGTGAATGCACCCTTATAAATACTTTTTCCTGCTTAAACTTTTATTATAAAATCTCTATTGTATTCAATTTTTTTTTAAATAATTCAAGAAAAGTTATAATTTGTAGCTAAATCACATTAGATTTGCAGATTCTGGAGCATTGGCCTGTTTATTTGTCATAAATCATGTGATAATTCACTAAATTCAACCATTCTGCAGAATTATCTTTGCAGTCGGCTCTTTTAGATAAAAAATGTTCAATTGCGGTAATTAATTTCCACGTAAATTTCTAAATTAGAAAATTGGGAAATTTTCAAATATCCGACAATGAAGGGAAGTCAATCGATAGTTTTGCAAGAATAATAATTCTGAATTGTAATTTAATCAAATTGTTTAACAAAAAGATTGAATAGTTTCCTGTAAACTAAAAGCTAATCTATTAGTTCAGGAAATAAGCCGGTAATCGGTCCCGACTTTGCCTCGTTTATGATAGAATGATAACGAAATTCTTATCAATTCCTCTCGCCAAAGCAAATTTCAACACATCAATATCTTTCTACACCCTTATAAATACTTATCGCTACGATGAAAATCAAATGCAATCAAATATTTTTATTATAAATACCTTGGTGTGCTCGTAATTGTCGACATGTTCCTTTCTAATTAATAAATCACCACAATTCTCACTTTACGTAAAATATTTTGCAAATAAAACGAAAATTCATGATATATCGACACTGATTTCAGCAGGATCATCGCATAACTAGAGGGTTGTAATGGAGCAAAATCGTTCTCTCGATAACATCCCCCTATGAAAATTCTATAATGGAGAGTAGCATGCGCGCAAAATTTCACCACACAATTCTATTTCGTTGAAAATATTTCTTCTATTAATTTCAGATAGATTTGAGTTAATCGAAACCGGAAATTTGTACTTATTAATAAAAAATATATAGGAATCCAACACAAATATTGGAAATTTCGTCAAATTTATTTGTACACGAATTTGTAACTAATAAAACTGTTATTGCAACATCTATTTTTTATTTTTTTTTGTTTGTCTATTGTTTAAACACAATTTGATATCAATTTGATGAATATTCACTATGCTAACGATGGATTATTACTGACAATGATATCGTTCATCTACATAATTCTAGACATCAACGAAATTACTTTGCTATTCCATCACAAATGTAAATTTGAAAATATTTACACGACTTTATAGAAACTGGAGTGAACATATTTAAACAATATCCTGTTGTTATTCGTTTTCGTTTTTTTTTGTACAATTTGGATTATGCAAAAATTACGCAATCGATTTTAATGTTCGCATTAAAGTTTTTTATCAGTTGTGCACGGTGTTTTATAGGAAATTTTAGCGGAAACTAGACTTGAAAAGACTCAACACAATTTTACGCGCCACTAACACACGGCCTTCGATAACTATTCTACATGTCATTTTTGTTTTTTTTCCGTGTACATGCAAATTCTACCATTATCGACGATCTGTTTGTTTTTTTGTGCTGTTGCTGCAATTGCGACATGAATTGTAAAATTATAATGAAATGCACTTTGATTTCGTGTAATTAATATTTATCAAAGTCCCTGTATAAAAAATGTAAACTTTAGCAGTTTAAACAGTTATAAAAGAAATTTGTATCTCCATTTCTATGTTCATTTTTACACGTTTAATTGATACATTAACGCATCTTGAAATTTCTTAGTTAACATCAATAAATGTTTAATGAAGGTAACGAGCAAATTTGTAAAAATAGAAATCAAGGTATGGATGTCTTGAAAAACATATTTTCGATTCAGATCATTACATAATACTATAAAAAAAACATATTATTTATCATATCATTATAAACTAATAATAGAGGATCGTTTTGAAACGATATTCATGGGAATGTATTTTTTCCTATTCGTGAGAATTATCGGTTGAAATACAATTGTTACATTACGAAAAAAAAGAACAATTTTACCTTCATTTTTATTTATTTATTTATTTATTTTTTGATAACTAAGATAACCGTCTTTGTCTCACTTATGTCAAAGTCTTATATTCAATCGAAGGTTATAAATAATTTGCAACGACTACGACAAGGATAGCGAATGTTTGCCGATCTATTCCTTTAATTATTCAATAAAATCGGAAATCATGTGTTTGAAAGGACATCGCGCGAAAGGACACCGATCGCAACAGCAACATTACACAGGAGAATGCTGTCCCACTGAGGTACACGAAGGGTTTTCCTAGTCCAGCGAAAAAGTTCCCAAGCTAAGACAACAAGAACGCCCAGAGCATGCCAAAAATCTGTGGAACACCATCAAGGTAGATGAGGCAGCATTAACGACGATCAAGCTTAGAACAAGAACTGAGGCGAATGGTAGTTATATTGAGTAAACGGACATCCGGATTCTAGTTGCGCATCCTGTAGGTATAGATTTGCGGTCTTCATCTTCCGGTTGATCCATTTTTGGAACGCGCTAACGTTAAATTTTATCCTGCGAATCATCCTCCACACAGAAATTTCCTTTTTGATAAAATATTGCTTTTTAATCGTCGACAATTCATTAAAAAAAAATTTAATTGTGTTTATTAAACAGATTGTTTTTATTTTCGAATTAATATAGAAATAATTCTATATTTCTGTACATAGTAAGTAGTCTTTTATTTCCGCTAAAATTTCCTAATGATGATCACTATCAAAATAAACAATAGATTCAAGTGCAAGGTCGATTCATATCAAGGACATACATGACCAATCCTACTTCCACAATAATAATAATAATGATAATGAAAAATCATTAAATTTTAACTAGTCAGAATCACGCGAATTCGAACAAGCTAAACAACAACGCAATATTATACTACGAGAAACACGATAATCATTAATTTGTATAGGTATAGATACTTAGAAAACTCAGTTTTTGAGACTTTTTGTTTTTTTTTGTATCTATCTACTTATAATTATGATAGGTGACTCAAATGAGAATTACAACAACATTATTTGTTTGATGATGAAAACCAGATCATTCACCTAATTTATTTTTTTAATGATAAGATTAATTATGATTTATATGGGTGTTATTGAGGAAGATGATCTATTTAGATCTCATTAAATTTATTGTATTGTGTTTAAATTAATGAGATAACAAATATGAAGAGTGTGATAAATTCATTTTACAATCTTACAAGGCGTACACATAATTTTATTATTTATTTCGTATTGATTGTATAAAAAATATAAACGATACATTTATTAGTGCTAGGTGGATATGTGAAAATTTCACCATTTTACCATTGAATCACATGCAACCTCTGTATAACACGGTTTCGCTCTATTTGTCCAGAATTGGGTGGAAACCCATATAACACAGCACTTGTACGACACGGATACGTTCTATCACGACAACGTGATAAAAGTGCAGGCACCATCGAATGGAAAATAGAGTTTGATGAGAATTATTTGACGCGATTTGTACAAAGACGGCTTCTTAGTAGCGTTTCAGTTTTGGATGTTTCTGCACGGATTAATCATCACCAATAGAGATCATTGCTTTCACGTGAGAAATCGAAAATTAGATATACTGAGAGAAAACATCCTGTATATATGAATCATGTACGGGCACAGTTAAAGATAATAATGGTTTGTGTTTGATTAATAATGACGTCATTGATTAATTAAATATTTGAATGGGATCGACAAGAGAGTTGTCACGTTCATCTAGAATACACCGCCCTTAGATAACCTACCTAATCATCACAATTATGTAAGAAAAACCGTTGTCGTCCTTTTTATTAATGAAAATTTCAATAAGTTATGAGCACGATAAAAGATTGATGAGTGGACACGTGCACATAAATTTGAATTTGTACGGCTATACTTCTTATGATTGTAGGGAACAATAGTGTAAAAAATGGCACAAGGACAATCAGCGATACGTAAAACTGTAATTTCGTTAAGCTTCGTTCAGACCAATCAGTCGTCTGAATGCAATTGAGACCCCGAAATTGACTATTAAATTCACCATCCGTACTGATCCTCATGTGGTGAATGTGGCAATAAGTGCAGCAGTGAAATGATCCGTGGATTTCTTGAAATTTACAAAGAGTACGTACGATGTTTTATAGGACATTGAAGGAAATGCAAGAGAAGAAATTATGGAAGGAAATCCTATTAATTATCCACTAGATGCCATTTTATGTATTTACTTGGTTCAAATGTTTATGAACACAGACTCGAGTTCCAGTTACTTTAATTCAAGCGGCTTCAATAACCTGAACGAGGCTTAACTTCCATAGGAACTTCGTTGTAAGCAACATTGCACTTGCTAAATATCCTATTGGTGGCTTGATAGTATTCGTAATGTGGTGATTAATAAACAAATCGAAAATTAGTAACAATTAAAACACAATATAAAAAAATCCGCGGATTAGGGTACTACCGTTATTAATCACAAATATTCGAGAAGAAACTCTTAATCGGCATGAAATTCTAAAATAAAAACTGCATATCAACATCCAACAATTTCCATACGTAATAAGTATGATAAGGAGACATGCAAATTTGAATTAAAATGGCACAAGGACAATAGAGCTTACACGCTTAAAACGATCATTTCCTCAATATGCTCATTATAAGCGCTATTGGATTTTTATTGCTTTTTAAATACTTCCACTTAAGATATTCTACGAGAAATTCGCGGTTTTGTTAATTCCGAAATCACAATCAATAATAAACAGTTACAATGGAACCAACAAAATAACGTTACAAAGTAATCCTCTCTTAAACAATCTAACATTGATTATAACTATCATCATTCCGTAAATTCTACAATTTTAATAAAAAGTAACAATTAAGACTATTAATTTTTATTGTGCTAACGGAAGAGTGATAATGTGGAATTTTAATTAAAAAACCAAAGATTGTTTCTTACCTTTCAATGTGCTGTTAATTTCGAATAACAGCCACTTCTTCGATGAATTTCGTATAGAATTCCAACAGCTTTTTATATGTATTCTTTTGCGTTTATCATCAATGATGCGGTTATTTTCAAAATAAAAATAATTAACCACTAATTATACATTAAATAAATTAATATGTTATTTAACCCTGACATAATACAGTTGAACTTAAACACAATAATACATACAACAATTATATCTAGAACCACTGTTGATATGTTTTTATGATAGCCAATAAAAAGAAAATGAATCAGTTATTGTAAATAGAAAATATGAAGAAAAAACCCTTATCACTATACAAAAATATCATTGAAAACAACAATATGAATCATCAACGTTTTTATTAACGACAATACAACGAAATTTAAAACAATACCAACGAATTATTGCAGAAGAACAAATATGTTCATATCCACTTATTTAATAATTAAAGTAAAGTGACTATTGTTGAGCAGAAAAAATTTAGTATCCATCGACCAACCAAATGTAGGGCGTCCAGTTTGAATTAATTTACGACTTTAAATTCAACACAATGACTTAATTGTCGGCAAGTGTTCATTATTAAAGATAAGAAAATATGGCGTTTTATTGCCATTATTCGAAAAAAATTAGTACAATGTTAATTCGAATTGTTTGTTAAGAGGAAATGGGAGCTTGGTACGACGTAAATCTTTTCGAGACAATCTGTAGATCTGTTCAGTGCTTACCTCTCTACGGGTGGCTTTCTTGTTTCCCTCAAACAGTTTGGATTACTGCTTGCTTGTATTAGCAAAAATATAGTTCTCTTTCGAGATTGTCTAAATGAATAAAAAAATTTATTCTGATCATTATGAAAATTCACAAATATTTCGTTAAAGTAAAATAATTCTTCGTTGTACGCTCCTCTTCCAACAATCGAAATTCTAAAGCGCACTTATTTCTTTCATCCTTCATTTTCAACAGATTATACAACTGTGCCTGGAAATTCAAATCGACTTTTTAATGTAAACCAACTCAAATACACAAAAACTCAACTTACTTGAAGGTATAATGTATCTTTAACTCTAGAAAATGCTTCAACAATACAAAAATCATCTTTAACTTGATTTAACATATTCACAGCATTCAGTAGAATCGAATTACGTTCTATGTGATCGACATTGTTAGAATGTGCAATTAAACATTTCACATACAATAATAGAGCACGTGCCCTATCGAAATTACCACCATGTGCCAATATTTGTATTAAACATTTATCCAATAATTTTAAACATTGTTGTGTCATACCTAAACTTAATTGTATATTAACAATATGTAAATGTATTAATGCTGTATAATAATCTAAATGGTATTTCTTTGTTTCTATTAAACATTCATTTAATAATAACATAATATTTGGTGGTATTTTATCTGGATATGTACTAGCAAATTGTATTTCAGCTAATTGTATTTTCGCACGAATATAATAATGTGTTTTTAGTTTGTGTTTTTTATTGTTTTCGCATTTTTTTATAATGATATTTATAAAACGAATTGCTTCAATATAGTCTTGTTTATAAAAATATAATTCACTTAAACGTAAATAACCTTCCCATTTGTCGAAGATTAATAATTTCCTTGCTGCAATCTCTGCATCATTATATTCTTCATTATATAAATTCCGTATGAAAATGTATAAGTTTTCACATAACATCCATATATGTGATATTGATTGATATTGGAAACATTCTTTGATAAAATTCAATATCAATTCAACTAAATTATAATTGCCTTGTTGTATTAAAATTTGTATTAAATTACATATTACTAAACAATAATTTTCATTATATATCGCTTTATTATTGTTTATTATATCGATATTTTGATATAATAATAATTGGCCCCATAATGATGACATTTCTGTTTTACCAAAAAATTGCCATAATGCACTACGTATAGTGAAACTATTCGATATTAAATCACGCATATTATTCTGACAATTGATTTTATCACTTTCTGTTAGTGTCTATATATGGAAAAAAGTAAACAAATCATTAAAACATCATTAAACATTAATTAGAAATCAAATATATACCTCAAAGATATATATGGGATTGCCTGATATTAAACAAGCATGTTGTACATAAGTTTGAATACCTAATGATGATGTATATGGTAGATCTAAATCAAAACTTTTTGCAATTGAATGTTCAACAAGTTTCTCTTTATTTGTTGACGTTAAACGATAAAGCCATGTTAATGCGTGTTGTAAACAAACATTATCGTTAGCACATTGTGAAATTTTGATTGCTTCCTTCAATGAAGCCAATGCTTCTTCTCTAAATTAAGTTTTTCAAATTTTAATCGGTTTCTTATTAAAAAAAAAACAAAAATTAATAAACCACAAAAGTTCGTACGGTGTTGAATAGTAAAAATTAAACAAGTGTAGTCACATATTTAGAAAAAAGTATTCATTAAACGTTTCAATAAAACTTCTACTTGCATCTCTATTACGTCTGTGATTATCTAACGTAAACAGTAGATAACAACCGTAAATGTCTGATCCTTGTACAGAAACTCGACTGCAGTATATACCCTTTAAAAAGCAACATTTACTAACTTTGCTTTTTATTACGATAGAGAATCCACATCTCGATGCTAGTAAGCAAACCATCAAAAACAAAAAAAAACGTGCGTCCGAAAAGCATGAAAGAAGCGTTAGCAGTCGTTGAGGCATTTGTTATCTGTTAACGTATGTGGGATCCATTTGTTCAGCTTTCCGTGATCCTTCCAGTTGATGCAAGTACAAATGAACTCTTTTGTTACCCGCATGGAACACTTTTGCACGTTCTTGACAAGATAATTGGGAGTTTTTCTTCAATAGCGGCTCGTAACCATTGCTGTTCGTTTCGAAATGCTACACGTATTTTACGAATTGTATGCATAAACATGTGTGCCGGATTCATCAATTCATAATAGAAAACTCCACCAAAACCGCACGAACTTTTTCTGACTATCTAATACTTACTTATGATTGAAATGGTAATGTAGAATTGCCAAATTTAAAGCAGCAAATCGATAAACTTTATTCCGATCTTCTAAAGTGCCTTTGGTATCGAGTAGACTTCTATCAAAACAATGACACAAACTATCAATAGCACCACAGAATTCTTTTACACGTAAATAGTTAAAATACGATAAGAAATGCTAAAATTGTACAATAGTAAGCTTTTTTAGTTTTAATAGTGATTAGATTTAACATACAGCTTCTGCTAATGATGGATTTGCTACTAGTAAATTCGTGATTCTATCCTGAAGTTCTGGTGGTGATAGAGCTTTTTGTTCGTTATTTTGTAACAATATAGCTTGTGTTGCTATAAATAACTCAGCCTGTCGTCGTGACCATTGTTCTCGATTCGCGGACCTACTTTCATCCACAAATAAATCAATCAAATAGATTATTATTTAAAATAAATTACCAATCATCTATGTTGAGAACTTTATGAATCTCGCCGCCATTTCTATCCGATTCAACCGTTTTCTGCCATTCTTCATAGTATTTTTGAAATGTTAAATAAACATTTGTCACTTCAGAGAATGTTAATTTGTCAAAATTAACAATTAATCGCCTTAAATAATAGCCAACAATGCTACTTTTACTAATTGAATTATTCACTTCAAGTACTGATGTGAGACTTTCATTAAATGTCATTATACGATTCAAACTATCAATAATATCCAACATATAACTAGTGCCATTGCTATATAGATTAAACAGACTTTTATCAAATGAATTCAATACACCTGGATGTATTCGATATTTATTCGAGATAAGTATATTTCTTAATTCACTTAAACTAATATCAGGACTTTGTAATAATTTCAATATTAATACACAGAAATCACGTCGATATTTTGCTTTCACACTTTCATCTTCAATACATTTAAAATCATCTGAAAACGTTTTGAAATTCAAATAAGAAAAATCACCGGTAAAAAAACTGAGGTTATGTTACCTACCTAATTCACGAAAATTACAATAATTCCGTATCAATACTGCTACAGACAATTTATGTGGCGTTACTGTTTCCAGTGGCAATCGTTTCGTTTGGATATTTTCTAAGATATTTGCCATTTTTGATGGAGAAAATCCGGCAAATTTTACAAGTATTTATTGAGGTTATGTATGTGGCGTGACTATATATGTTATTACACAGGAGCAGTGATTTTCCGCAGCATTAGCGCAAACACTCGAATTACCGCAAAACTGCTATTAAAAATGATGTATTGCTCACAAAAATGTGCACGTTTCTACATTATTCATCTCATTGAGTTCATATATGACCACTTAATTGTATTGTGCACAATTACTAATGGTCATTATTGTCGAAATTTCGTTGAAGCTCATGCTAAAGTTAACGTTTTCTATGTGAATACTCCATCGACTTAGCCGGTAATGTAGAGATAGTTTCACTGGTAGCTATTTAACCTAAAAATTCGTAGACATTCTGATTCTTCATAATGGTAAGGAATTTTATTAAAGATATCACCAGTTACCATTAATTAATTAAAATTCCAGTTGTTTTATTCGTTTTTTAAGTCTTTAGTCGGTAAAGATGTTGTAGTTGAGTTAAAAAATGATTTAAGGTACGTAATAAATTATGACGTTATTACTAATAACTTGATAATAATTATTGTAAATGATTAGAGATTGTAACCCATTTCAGTATTTGTGGAACTCTCCATTCTGTAGATCAATATTTAAACATCAAATTAACTGATATAAGTGTTACAGATACAGAGAAATACCCACACATGGTGCGTATCACATTCGTTATAAAAAGAACATTTAATAATCAAACATCTTGTAGCTATCAGTAAAGAATTGTTTTATTCGTGGATCTGTTGTACGTTATGTACAACTACCTGTAGATGAAGTTGATACACAATTACTCCAAGATTCTGCTAGGAAAGAAGCAACAGCTCCAACAAGATAAGTCGTCTTGATTGGGCACTTCTTAAATTTATACTGATTAGAATTAAGTTTCTTTTAATTATCGATAATTATCATTAAGAAGAAATGCATTAAGTCAATTGAGGATTGAATAAAGTACAATTTTCTATATATTTCTTTATTTAAAATATACATAATAAAATCTAGGCAATATTTAATACTATAGTTGGCATAAATATATCATCACAATCAATAATTCGACTTAGAAGATAATCTATACATGTTACTCAACATTATTTTTATAATAAATGACTAGAAAATCAAATTAATTCATTAATGAAGAAAAATCATAAATAACGTAAATATTGCAGAATTTCTTGTGTTTAGTTTTAACATTCAAATTAAAATTATTAAATTAACTAACAAAGGAAAAAGAAGAACGTTTACAAATAAATTTAAGGATTAATTGAATGAAAATAAATTGGGTAACATCGATTATTAACAAGTTATTGTTCAGTGCTAAAATAAGAATTTTGCATGAGGTAGAGTTTATCAATCGGATTTGCTATAGATCCAGTTGATGGCACATTATCATGTTGATGTGAATGTGTTGATTGCAATTCCAAATTTTGTAAAGATAATGTATCGGATGTTGCTTCATCTAAATGATCGAAATTTGTACTGTCATCTAAAGATATATCGGAACTGCAAAAACTTTCACCAGAGTGTGCAGGATAGGCATCTGAAATTAAGATAAAAGAATGCAAATTATTTCTAAATGGTTTTCGTTGTTTATTTAATGGATATGTTAAAGGGACTTATATTAGTTTGAAAAATTAAATTTCAATTTCTATTTACCATCGGGAGAGTATGGAATGTTGGGGTTGAGCGGTTGACTAGAACTAGGGAATGAATCACTCAGACTTCCCATACCCATAAAATGTCCATGTTCACTATTTGGTGATTCTTGTTTAATAATCTTATCATCTTTGTCATTCTTCTCTTTATCACTTGACGATTTCCCATCGTCTTGTTTCGCTTTCCGTTGGATCTTCTTCATTTTAGCACGCTGATTTTGAAACCATACTTGTACAACACGCACACTAAGACCAGTTTCTTTCGCTAATGCCTCGCGTACTTTCCGACATGGCTTCGGACTAACTTCAAATGACGCTTTAAATTGTCGCCGTTGTGCCGATGTTAATATTGTACGTGGCCGTTTTGGTCCTCGACGTCCATCCCGTGGCCGACTATTCTCATCTAACATATCATCATCACCGCTACTGGCCTGTTGCATTAAATACATTTCCTTTTCGAAGTCTTGACGACAAAATAACTGGCCAGCCCTTAATACAAATTGTTCGCCTTTTTGTAATGGCTGGCAACAGACGACGCATACAAAACAGGGTAGATGAAAGACGTGTTGTTGAGCTCTCATTACCATTTCGTGAGGCAAAAGACGGTCACCGCATCGTGAACATTTCACACCAAATATCCTAAAAAACATTGAGACACATAACAATAGATTGCTTGCAAGAAATTAATAATTCAGAAGAGAATTTAGTTCGCCCGGCACCTCCACCAGAATTATTTGTTTTTGAAATATTTCAAGTTTCGCTTGTTTGAACAATTCTATCAAATATATTCGTATTGCTCTAAAAGCGAGGCAACAAGAAATATTTCTCCATTTGGACAACGTATAAACATCAAAAGGCAAGACGGAATATAATCACAGCAACCCCCTACAGATTCACAACAAAGAACACCATGAATAGTGTAAGGGTTTTATTGGATTCGCTTCGTCGCCTTCTGAAACTCATATCGGCCCCCAAATAAAGGCAAAAGAATATATAAATAAGACGCTGGAATGGAATGCGTCTGTTGTATTCGATAAAGCAACAAAAAAACAAATACATTCATTTTTTTTGTCGGAATTTTATTCCCAATTTAATTCTCCAAATTCATGAATATCGAGATTTTGTAGTACAACAAAAACAAATAAAAATAAATAGACAAACATGTTACCTATCATAATCAGCCTTGCAGTAAAGTTTCGTATTTCTGGTGTAACAAGAATGGGCTAGTTGAATGCCACAGATGCTGCAAGTAAGGCAATGTTCATGCCAACTAGCGTCTGCCACCCGCATCAGGTACCGATCGTGGATTTTCTGTCCGCAACCCTCGCACATTTCGTATGTTTTTTCACATTTTATTAGTCTACCATCTGGAACAAATAGAAGAAGAAACGTTTAGAAACTGAATTATGCTGCAGGAAAAAAAAAGTAAAATAGCAAAGTAAGCAACTGTTGAAAGATAAAAATCAATACACTGAATAAAAATTTGATTTTTAAGATTAATGACTTGCAGGATTTTGCAATTCTACATGGCGGGCGGGCGAAAAGGAACTATAATTACGGGTTATCGTCTCAATGATTAAGTTATTGATTAATCAGAATTTCGATAATACGTCCTTACTGATAACAGTAATTAACAACAATGTAGCTTTTCCGGTCTAGGCCAGAAATTTTGAATTCTATATCAATAACAATGTTGTCATTGTAGTTTATTGGGACAAAGAAAGAATAATTTGCAGGAAACAAGGATAAGGCCCCGCGATTCTCAGCAATTCTGAGAAGAAAAACTTACAATCAAAATTTAAATGTGTAAACTCTCACGCGAGTAATTTACAATAACTTACATTTTTGCAAAAAAAAATAATGAATTACTGTCATAAATCGACTCAAACGTATTTTTCCAGAATTCACAATTTAGCTCACCTAGGTAAACCTTTGGGAGCCCCCCGGTCTGAAGTGTAAACACCTTAACAACAAATTTTTGTCAACTTCCAAACTTGCCCGCTTGTAAGTTTAGTGCGAGTTTTTCTCGAGTTCTCGCACAATGGAAATCAGGACTTACAATTAGGATTTTGATGCTGGCTTAGCACGGAGGTATCAAATCGAAAAATTGCTGTTGGCAATCATTCTAAAACACGACAATTAAACTTGTTGTCGCACAACAATTGAAACAACTTATTGTTGATCAATTAAAGAGCTTCAATGGCACAGAAAAATGGTTAATTAATGATTATATAACGCTTGAGAACATTAGAATAGCAACAAGCACTAGCAGAACACAACACTTGTTCTTGCTTATGGTGCCATTCATTGAATTCCAGTATTGTCCAATAAAGTTTCGGTGACCAGATCTTTTTTGATGAAAATAAAGTTCATTTTTTTACTAAGTCATCGTTTCCACTGTGCGAGAAGTCGCGTACGTTTGTCTCCGATAAAAATATTCAAAGAATTTACGTGTGTAAACACAGTAAACTCGCTCGAAAAACGTTCAAAAACTCGCAGGAAGTTTCTCGCGTTAGTGTTACTCAAGTATTTTTTTTAATACATTTTTATCTGAGAAAAACTTACGCAAATCTTCGCACAGTGGAAACGACGACTTACAGTAGTCATTTGTAGCATGACTCTGTACAATATTGGATTTTTCTACTTTGGAGCTTTTGGTGCAATTCTGTAATAAATACGGAGAAATTGGCGTTAAACACGTATTACAGTAAAAATGCTGCTTCCGGACTAATCATTGTTGCAAGCAAAATGCAATTATGTCGTCATAAGAATATGTTATGTGTGTGTGTGTGAATTAAAAGTAAAAGCTCTCTAAAGTTTTGTTTATAATGAAGCGACTACAATTTTTGTCGCTAACCATAAACACATATTCTTGTTGTGATAATTATTATTGTAGTGAAACAAATAAAACTGAACAAAACACCATGAAAAGAAATGAATGTTTGGCTTGTTATTTTCATCCTGAAAACGTCTCCTTCCCGATCTATTGATACAGGTACACACTGTATCTAAGTGTAACTGATTTTCATTCGTTTTTCACTTAAGGCCGGATTCATGCCAGGACGAATACCTAATCATCCATATAATATCGCTTGAGAGCTTTTTAGAAGAAGGGGATTGGCAGTGGTTTGAATTGGTGAAGATAGAGGAAGATAGAGACAACACCATCGTATGGTTTTATTTTAATATAATCTTCACAGTATTGGCTTAATCATCTACGTGACAGATTCATTATGCTGAAAACCGAGAAAACGTTTTCCTTGTTCAAATGCCACTTTTCCAAACAATACTATTTAACACAATGTATTTGGAAAATGTAAGCGACCGCCGGTGATGTCGGTTGAAATTCTAAATGAGACGGCGTTTTTGTAAGAACTTCATGATGATAACGATAATGATGATGAAGAAGACGAGACAATGACGTTATTTGGTCGTTAAATTGTCGGTTGAAACTCTTAACATTGAGCTTTTAGTCGTTTCAATATTGACATTAGCGGTCTTGGATTTAATTCATCGATTTTTTGCGGAAATATAATCTTTTCATTTTAAAATATAAATAAATTTATCTCTATGTAATTATCACAAATAACTTGTGACAATCCATGCAAATTTTGGGGTGTTATAATTATTGATAATAAAGGATAATATTTGCATGTTTTACAACATCCCGTTAAGCTTGATTTAATTTTAGAGATTATCTAATGTTTTTTTTTGTTGTAACTCACCAGTTCGTCCATTACATTCAGGACCATTTAAACTATTATGTTCGGGCAACATAGCCGGTGTTAGATTAATGTTAGGATAAAATTCCAACATGTTGTCACTTAGAAGAACTAGATGATAATTAACGAAAGGAACTGAACTTAAAACTAACCACCCTTTTTATTATATTTGAACGTTACTAATTTTATTGGTGAACACAATATCTACAATGACCACGTTGTTATCAATTAATATAAAAGGAAATAGTGTCTGTCTCTACATTCGACGATGCAAGATTTGCTACTGTCCCTTAACTATAGATTGTCACTGACAGGATACATTGGGGGTCGTTACCAGATCCTCCCCCATCAGAGGGATACAAACAGTTAGTAAGAGAGAGATATATTTATCTGTGCCGTATTGTATTCCTCCGCGACATTCTATAGTCCCATATCAAGCCACGCCTTTAGCGATCCAGATATTCCCTAAACGGGGGTGGAGTTTGCTTTACATGTACACCATTTCAACTGTTTGCGTGCATGTGGTAGTTAACCCCCCTCCACTATTATGATTTTTGGTAGAATATCGACGACATGCGCACTGTCCAATGCCCCTCCTTGATAACATGATGATAAGGCTTGATGTTGAAACAAAAAAAAGAATTCGTTGAATGGAGTTTATCGAATCTTCTGAGATTAAGGGGTAGTTACTATTTTTCGGGTGTTATTACTGACACAATTCACTATATAGACTTATAGTATTATAAGTAGTGGTTGCCAAGACATCAAAAAATATTTTGATCAAAGCTTTATTCGTCTTTGCAACAGAGCTTTTCTACTATCTGTTTACACGAAGAATTCTATCGATTTTGTCTATTTCTATTTGTTGAATATCCGAGTTGATTAGGGGTTGGCGTCAGGTAGATCGCATAGCTATGGAATTGCCAGAAAGTGTGTGAATAATAGTTGTTGGGGCTGTCGCCGCTGCCACCATTCTGTTGTTGTCTTGCATATCTGCGATGATTCGAATTCGGTTAAAGTCCGGAAACTCTGGGAGCGTTGAATATCTCACGGGATAGCGTGAACTATGGTCTAACACCGCTTGGAATGTTGGCGCAGGTGTTGTAATGCGGCCGATAACCGCAAACACTTGTAGTTCGGGCACACCATTACGCCATCATCACTAACAAAGTCTTGGTTGCCTTTATAGATATTCACCACAATTATCTACAGTGGTTGGAAAAGTTTCACGTTGTAGCCGTCCTATAGTTGATCTGTAAAATATTCTTTTATGATTAGTGTGTTGTTTCTTTAATTAAAATAGCATTGGGGTCGTTGTAATTTCGGGGGGGTAGTTGGGTGCATATTCTATAGGGGGTGTTATGCAGCTGTTGCTATTTAGTCACAGCACTGAAGTTGCGTATGAAGTTTGACGCGCATCAAATTCACAATTTGTCTCAGAACAATGGATAATCACCTGTTTGTGCAAGTTCAGTGCTTTATTGGTACAATCACGTGCATTCTCTATTCACCCTTATATAACAAAAATTGTTGTATTTGTATTTTTCTATTATACAACACGGTTTTATGCTGAATTTTAGAAATCATTTCCACTTTATTTTTTTCCATATTCCATATAATATCAGATGTGTATTGTTAACATTATGATGGATCACCCATAGATTTGGTTTTATTATTAACCACAAAAAAAAATCCCCGCATAATATTGTCACTCTATAAAATTATTCTGGTTGATAGCATCTTTAACAACATATACATATGTGATTTTTCGTTTATTAAATGACCGTGATAGCAGCTATTGTGTATGAAGTAGACTATAAAAATACATCGTGGAGACATCCTGGTTAAAAATATTGTTGAATTGAACAGGGATCAGGACAATACAAACGTACAGATTCGCGCAACAAGGTCTTATACAAAATGGTATTGAAAAGGACCACATAGGTAGGAATATTGGGCTACTTGTTAACGCTCCGATTAGTCCACTACAACACAACGGTTCGTACATACACACAGATCATCAAGTACTCTACTAAGGGGTAAACAAGCACAACCGACAAAACAAATTAGGCCCACTTCAGACGGCTGTATTTAAACTGCAAAATTTTCGTCTCGAAACGATATTTTATTTAAAAAATATATATATATCACAAAATTACCCCCTTATATCCATACTATAGCTGATATCAATGGATCCATGCTGTTTGTCAGCAGGTGGCACGCGTCAGCACGTGTCGAAAACAATAGGATGCTGTTATTATAGACAGTCGAGTTAAGAGGATCAACTATTCGACCAAAAACGAACGCCTGTCTCATATGCATGTGTGTACGTTCACCTGTCTTTGTATGAGAGTTGACGAGTTGTCATAGTGATTGATTCATTCGTTGCTTTGATCTCCATATGAAATTTCAATATCTGCAACTATACTTTGTTCCATTTAAACAGTGAACATATATCCACAATACAAATGTAACTATTGCCAGAAATATGTAAGAGAACGTTAATATTGGTAAAAATACTGGTTGGAAAATGGAAAATTGTAACTTTATTGCATATTTGCTTTGATAATAATGCTAATATCGTCTGTATGTATGTATATTTCATATCAAATTCCAATCTAAGTAAGAATTTTTATGTTGTTTATAATGAAAAGGAGAGTCTGTTTTCCTACAGCTGAAATTAAATTCGCATGATATGAGTATCTGAATTGTGCTTTTGTTCTTATTGTGTTGTTATAATAACGTCAATATTAACAATCACAATATTCACCAAAATATCGTTAGTCTTTATATTCTTATTGAAAGCAGTGCCGGCATAAACGTGTGTAGCCACTGTTGAAATATTAGAAAGACTGCTTGATATTATCCAAATCTTATTCGTTCAGGTTCCGTTCATCTTGCCTCCCTTATTCTCGACTTAAGCGTAAGCAACATAAGGGCGACTTAAGGCAAGATGGTGTTTACATCGAGAATAATTTAGGTGAAAGTGGTCAAAAAGGCACTTTGGTAGTAACCACGAACTTGGACATTTATTTTTTTCATACAACAAAATAGTTGACTTTTTCTTATAAGTGTATTCGTATTGGCCCACGTGATTTTTAGAACGTTTTTCTTTAAAAAAAAACAACAATACTTACTTCACTACCTTTATGTCTCTTATTGTGTTTAACTTTTTACGCCGTCTACGAAACAAAGAGTTGGTTACTGTTCGTTTCACCAAAACCTTGGCGCTTATGTCGTTTCAAATGGATGGGTTATTGCTTATTTCACCAAATCCAGACCGCGTTTTTTCCACGATGAGGAGAACTTAGCTACTAGAAATACGAATAATAGGGAAATGGGACTGTGCTATGAAATCAAACGAACATATCGATTATAGAAGAATTTCTTGCATCAAAGAAAAGAAGAATTTGAAGTATGTGTTGTGCTCTTCTGCCTCCGTGCATTGAATTTGAAGTTACGCCACTGGCATGGACGTAGCCTTTCTTTTTGCTTTTTGTGTGTGTCATATAGAGATTCCTCCAAATTATGGAAACGTGTTCGAGCGAAACCGTGTTGAAGGAATGCCGTACGAAAGCATGATAACTTTTTTGTAACATGAATGTATGTCCATTTTAATTAAGAGAAAGCTAAGCAAATTTAGCAGTTTGTAACAATTAAATAACAATAATTTAATTGTCTTCCGCTAGCTAACTAGATGTCGAGTACAAACTCTTCGTTGTACTTAAATAGAAGTAGTGGCAAATTTTATTTGCCAGAAGAAAATGCTTGATAGCACTATATTGTCGGTAAAATCTTTTGATTTAGACATAGACGTACCAGTTTTCGTAGAATTCTTTTTTTTCTCAATAGAGAAAATCTTCATGTTCATTGTGCATATAATCGTTTCGTAGATACAATAGAATTTCATCCACCCCCTCATCATATAGGATCATCCGTTCCGGGTGCTGTGCATGATTTTCCGCTTCTCAATCGCTTGTTTGTCAACGAGAAACACACCCTGTTTGTTGGACATTATATAACAAACGGGCGAGAGAATAGGGATGGGGGGCAAAATAGAGGGTTCTAGTTTTACATGTATGTGTAACCTAACACATATAAAGGGTAAGAAGATACAATATTGACGAAAGATTGATTGATTCGTATCCAAATGGTAAGAAGTTAAACATTTTTCTGTTGTCGCCTTCACCTCAAACATAATAAAAAGGAAAGAAATTGACTTTGCAACAAATTATTTCTAAGGGTAATTGTGTGAAATGTACAAATGTTGTTATAGAGTGTTTAAATCTTTTTCATATGAATAAAGTATTTCCCCTCGTTTATCAATATTGAAATTTCAAGAGCGTATTCGATCTATTCTGAAGGGTTAATTAAACTTCCGTATATAGATTTGAACATACTCCAAAAAAAAAAAACGTTCAAAGGGGTTGATAAGTACTATTTATAAAATGAGTATCTATGTTTTAGAAAAATCTATCTGAAATTATACCTGCAATTCATTTAATCGCCATCGTGGGAACTTTACTAAATGTAGAACGCCACAGGTGAGTGTGTGTCTCCTGGTGGCACGTGGCACGGCCTCCGTTTCAGTTCATATCTCCATCAAACAATCCTTAGTAAACGGGCAGCCCCCATTACAACAATTGATTCCTTTCAAAAGTCACAAAACCGTTTTAAAGCCCTATTGTTTTGGTATTTATAACAAATTTTCATAAAAATACGCTACCGAATTTCTGTAAAATTTAATTAAAACAATACGAGAATACTAGCGGATAATTTTTGGTCTCTGTCGAACAATGATTATGGCCATCACCATCGATATATACATCAATGAATTCATGACTCCCTTGGGGGTGTGCAATAGAAACTATTTCCAATCCGGATCACACCGGCGGCAATTTGTAAATAGCCTGGACACGTGCCACAAATACCGGTATTGAATGTTTTCTCGCCGATGGCACGTGACCGCCACTGTTAAAGGGTAGTACCACACGCATAGATCTTCAAAACAGCCCCCAAAACGAAATTTCATACATATATTGCCTTCCTCTATTAAACTAAATCACATAGATCGATAACAATCAAATAAGGCCAGGACCGGATTTTATTAAATTGCTCATTCTCATATCTGTAAATCGTAAAAGTTAGATAACAAATTTGCCAAACAGCATCAACAAGTGTTGTATCTTTTATAATTGTTGTACTTTGAATAAGATTAGTTTCCACTTAGTTGGGTTTTATTTCGTTAAATTATCTTGCTTTGTTTCTATAGAATTGCCTTTTCCTGTGTTTTGTAATACAAAACGCAACTTCATCCATCCCTTGTCATTCTATTCTGTTATTAATCAAACAAGTTTCTGTTGAAAATTTGAATTTCTAATTAAGGATTTGAAAAGAGAGGGCGAACTTGAAACAAACAATTAAACAATTGAAATTGATATCATTGAAATAATTGAAAATATTGCTGCCAAAGCAGTGCCGCACCTGCATTAAGTGCTTAAATTGAAATTCCGCGTTAAGCCCCATGCACGCCTAACGAATGCGAATGCAAACAGGACTGAATGCGACGAACTATTCGTTCGTTAGATGTGGACAGTTAATCGGTGGCGAATCGTAGCTGCAAATGGCAAATTCGATCTCTTACAGCCCTAGACCTGGGTAACTGCTTGGCTACGCCACTGAACTGGACCCAAATCACATTCACTGTCATCAATATTCCAATTTTAATAATAATATTCAAATTAATTTAAATTTAAATCAATATTGGCCACATTAAAAAACAATATCAAAGAAAGAAAAATCACTTGTTTGAACATATGGTTGATTTGAGGATCAACCCCTTGTGTATATCTGTCTATACGTACATTTTTCCGTTCTAAATCAACTTCGAGGCAACAATTAAGTCAATTCTAATTTTTCATAATTAAATTCTGCCCCATTTATTTATTTATATTATCTTAACATTAGACTTTATTAAATTTGCAGGTGCTAACGCTGCATAAGTAAATAATAGATATAAATATTATTATGTTTCGTTATTATTATTGAATAGTCAGCATAATAAATCAGCCAATTTTTGTCAATGATAAGACATTAGAGATAAGTGTTTTTATTAATTCTTTTTGACATTTATAATAATCCATATGTCACCATAGATTCCTAATAGATAAATTCCCCAGCATTTAATTTGATTATTGTTAAACAATTATTCGGTTTATTGTTATTTTTTTGTCCATACACAATGCAGATATGTCTGCCTCGAAACAAACGTCGATCAAATTGAAACAGATCAACCATAAAAGCATTCGAGTTGGATGTCAATTTGTCGTAAAGCAAACACCATTTGGTCTTTCTTCGTTGGATTGTTTTAAATGTCAGAGGGCGTCGAATTTCGGCGTTTATACCCTGAATTTGAGTTCTCTACACACCGTCTGCCCTTGATTAATGACAGAACTTAATTAAAAGTAAAATTAGAGTTACATTTCTCACAACAGTTCGCGGCTGCCATTGGTTTATACATTTTCTAGTAATTCCACGATTCGATCTCTTGAATTTTACCCTCAGAACACCACTATCATCACCAACCCTCTTACAGTATATGATGACTAATTGATACAAGCATATATGTGTGTGTATGTATGTGCAGAATTCATTTCTACACCATATTTATCAGATGGTTACGATTTTTCATTATAATATTAATAAAAATTTCGTTGTGAATCGAGTTCGAATAATCAAACAAATATTGTGATCCGTTTTGTTTTTTTTGATAAAAAACACTCAAATTGGCACGCGTTTCAAATATACGGCACAAAAGGGCGTTTCATCCCTCTACTAGAAGCTCGAACAGTGGCATAGCGATATCTTGATGGTATACAGGTACTTGTGTGCGTATATCACCCCATTTTTAATGAGAAATCACTTTCCGTTTTTTTATAGATGTTACCATAGATCAGACGTTACAAACTGACAAATTTGACGTAATTATGAACTTTATTAAACATGCGTTTAATAAACGAAAATGTGTATCGTTTCGACAATCGGATGTGCCTGATGTAACATTAATTTTTGGTTTGTATAGAAATTGTTTCTATCCAATTGAAATTGTGTGTGAATCACATAAATCATCCGAATCAATGATGACGGTTTATTTCTATCATCTTGGAAAAGAACTCGATTTACCAATAAACAATATCATTTATTATCATGGTAATTTGATGAATTTCAAAGTTAGTTTTAAGCGACATGGAAAAATCTTGGTTGGTATTGTTTATGGTAATGACTCCCCGAAACATTATGGCGAAATCAAAACATTTTTCATATATGTTATAAGAAGGTACATCTATACAGTTCCAATTAAAGCGATATTTTTTACAAATCAACAAATAAAACAGCTACACTGTAAACGAAAATATTTAAATAAATAGTTTGTAATCAAGTTGAATTTTGTCACGGACTTCAATCAAACATCAAACGCCACAGTGTAATTAGTTCAAAACAAATATTGCCTAGAGAGAGAGAACGTCCACTATATATCGACACAATATAGGCGGAATTATTCGTTCTATAGTGAAAATAAAAGACCCTTTCCTCCACTGTACCTATACCCACATACAGTTTTTTGATGTGTTACTGTTGCGCGATAAATATCAAACTTGATAGACATGTAAACATTACGAATAATATTAATAATGAAGTTTATTAGTTGAATATGAATAATACAAGACGGCGTTTAGAACGTGGGTTGGATTTGTGGGTGGTTTCAGTCTATACCTACCCTAAACATTAAACCAGCATGAGGTGCAGTGTGCTGTGCGATCGTCCACTGGCACACTCCCAAGCATTCAAACAGTAATCCGTCCGTCAACAGGATGCGCTTAAACTTCGGATTAGCTCTGTGAAATATGCGTTTATATGAAGGCATAGTTCGTTCGTTAATCTGTTGGAATTATTAAGTTTACCTCCAACATTGGTTAATTTCGACTTCTTTTATTTACAAATGTGAATCAACTGTATGTATATCAAAGTTATTTAATTCGAAATAGAAATTCGCAACAACGCTCCAACAATAACAACAACAAAGGATAATCTGGAATGGATCAGATTGACGCATTTCCTATATCTAAGTTGGCATTTCTCATCCTGGTGACTATCTTTTACTACCACCGCCACCCTGTACCTTCTCGCCAAAATACTGCTGCTGTTGCCGCTACCACCATGTCCCCTCACATCGCCCCTCCGTCATCCTTTAGCAGCCCATTGACGTGCTTGCTCTGACTTTTAATAAAACTCTTGTCTGTTTGGATCTGATAGATGACTACACCCCAGTCAGATATTAAACTGGTATAGAGCGCAGCGGGATAATGGAACGTAAGGGGGTAGTGTATGGAACGTTTACTCGAGATCAACTTTTCAGAGGGAAAGTACTCTTCAGTTCTCTCCTATCCAATACCAATGTGCTCGTCGTCGTTTTCTATCCAGGTTTCCGGGATGGATACGCGCCCACACACACACACACACACGCCCAATATTTATTCTGTTTTGTGTTCGACAGCTTTCGACGGAAATTTATATGAATGTCTTTTCATCCACCTGGCTGATTTATTGATGACCATAAATATAGAACTGGGGCAAATTTCAATTCTTTTATTCTCATTAGAAGATTTATTATTATTACAATAACAAATCAAAGACGACAAAAAAAAATTAACACATCAATTCATTAATGATTGTGTTTGTTTGGTATATTTTGAAAGAAACGATGGTACGGAGGGGCGATCGTGTGAAATTAAAGTTTGAATGTTTGGTTGTAAGGTTAGCCGCATTAAGACCACACGCCCACAATGATAAAGTTAAGACTCATAACTATTAACTGATGTGGTCCGGGACGACGGTCGCTTTGAATAATAGCCAACTAATGTTCCGGGCACGTGGCGGCACGATAGTGTTGCCAATGCTGGCATCTAGGTGACTTTTTGGTCTACTCAATTTCCATAACTTTTCAAACAGAATATGAATGATTTAATGAATATAAATGTATTCATTGTTTTCATAGTATTAATAAAATGCAATAGAAACTTTTTTTTTCTCCAATATAATAAAATGGACGCAATTTTATGGTCCACAAAAAAAATAATAGCACCCATGCAACATATTGTGCCACATACTTCAAAAACGGCTGGAAAAAAAAGAATTACACCCAACCCAGTCCTTTTGCGGTTGTGGCATTCGATTGACCTCCAAACTGTCGTTGTTCCCATACTATTTTCGCACATGTTACATAACGACCGAGCAAATGGAATCCAATAAGCGATTTACGACTCCAGCAAGACGATTTACAGCTTGACGCATAAACATTGCAATATCCGGCTTCTGGTCCCTTGGATAACAACAACATTAGGTACTTTCATATTACGGTATGTTTGTGTGTTATATCGTTTTCCATACAGTTCGTCAGTCATAGTGTTGTGGAGGTTTTAAACGGGCGCTCGTAAAGTTGAACTTACGACGATAATAGCAACAACAACAACAACAACAACAACGGCGACAACAACGACTCTGGGGATATAGGCGACGTTATTCGACTTGGTAGAAAAGGGTACGCCCCAGTTTGCTGTCTTCACCACTTTTACCTGTTTATAAAGGATAATAAAGCCTTATTGCAGTGCCGACATGGCGCCATATTTTCTCAACTCTGGTCTTAACCTCCGCAAGTTCCGGTTTTAAGTGTTCGCCGTTGTCTTGCGTTTATTCTTCTCATATAACATAAATTGGGAGTCATTATAAAGTCGGGTGTTGAATATACAAAATAGGCAATTTCATTTAATTGTTAAGATAGGACAACGGAATTGTTATAGATAGTTTTATTAAATGTGAGTGAAATGGACATAAAATAAAGTAAATGAACTCCGAACAAAAAATGTTTAATTTTCAGATGGAACATTGAATTATAAAAGAGAAATTCTAATAAAGTTGACACTTCTCCAAATACACGGTGATCTACATACGTGATCAGAATTTGTATAACTGCTAAAACAAGCAGTATACAAATCGTCTACGTGATACAGTTAAAGAAACAGCTTTTCTTGAATTTTCCCGTAGCAGGAAATTAAGAAAAATTTGGAAATTTTCAATGCTTGTGTGGCAAATATTGCTTATTTCTAGTCTTGACTACTTGACGGCACATCACCGTTGCCGCCACACCATCATCGCCACCTCCACAGAGATTATGATCGGCACAGCGCGTGTTCCCATTTACATGTGAATCATGCCGCCAGTTGTGCCACTGTTACTGCGACTCTGCTCACCCGGAGAATTTTAATAGCCATAGGGTAAATGCCGTCGCTGCTCTATCGGTTTGGGGTGACAACCATACTTAACCACTGCATATAGTTCGACGAAATTACGACATGAATGTTGATTTACACATAGCATCCATAAGATCTGTCGATTCATTGTAATTAAAGATGCTTAAAGTGGCCGACCACCTGCTGGCCGCATTTTTCCCTATTTGTTGAATGGAAACAATCAATCATTTTGGTTTAGAAAAAAATGACGATGTTGGGGGTATCACACACACACATATACACCACAAAAAAGATGTTGAAGCTACAATGATAATAACGCAACAACCGGTTAACACATTCAACATGCTCAGTGAACTGGATGATTTAATTGTGTTTCTGTTTGAAATGAGCCACAAATATTTCTTTGCAAATAAATTATTAACGGAACTATATAGTCAAAGTGGAATAGTGGAGTATTGTCAAAAAAACAAACAAACGAACAAACTCTGTTATTCGGCAGATATTTTGGCGTTTAGATCAAACAATATGCCCGAAATACTTTAATATTGATAATAGAAATGATATATTTCAATCATTTGATGAACGCGTAATCAGTGGCTGGGTTGGATGTGTACAGAGGGGTATCATTCGCCCTTTTATCGTGGTCATATCAGCGAATTACTGCAGCTATACATGACAGAATGTAAAATAATTATGGGCATACTGAACTGGTTCAACAGCATAAATTAGGGTGATTTTACACCATCATACCATCTGCATATTGTTATTGTCAGTACAATGGATCTCTATTTTTCGTCTTAAAAAAATATATATATATATATCTATATGTTCATAATGGTAAGTATCCGGGAAGATATGTCGACGGGTTTCTAAGACAACGACGACGTCGGTTTGGTTAGCGTTAAGGGTATTATATAGTTTCAAGCGGGGGTGGGAGGGGTGGATTCCTTTCTCTGAAATCCCGCGGACAACAGTTCTGGCTGGCTCGTGAAGAATGCTCGGATCAGACGATATTAGATTCTCTGCACATAGCTGCCCACCCTTATTTTTCCCTTGCACACAGTGTGTATACTACGCGCACGATATATCTGCCAAAGCTGGACAGAATTCTTATCTTTCCCTCGAACAAACGAATTCTTTGGCCATCTTCGCCAACTAAAAAATATTATCAATTATCACTAGACACACAGAAAAAAAAACTGAATCTCTCAAAGGGGATGGGTTTGTTATATAAACATTTGTAATCGATCGAAAAACTACAAATAATAAATACAAAGAGCGTTCGATTGTTTTAAAGCTAAACTGTTTTTTTTTGGAAAACAATTGTGATGATTGGAACAAATTTAACGGTTTTGGCGCTGAGCAGTATTTTCGTTGGAATATCGAATTGGTGGCATACGAATCTCTTTAAAATAATAATGTTAACGATAATAAACACTGGAATATTTTTGTTCGAATTTCTATACCTTTTAATCTATTCGATCCTGAATGGATGTATTGTTTTTGTTCTCTGCTGATTTCGATTGAAATTGGAACGAAAACGACCAAAATTGAATTGATAATGACTCAAATGGAAATTTGTAGTAACAGGCTTTGATTGTATCTAAATATAAACTAATTCGGAAATTGTTTCAATTAAGTGTAACATAAAGTTCATTAAGAAACTGTAATACTTTTTGCATTTGCACATTTAATTTTGTAAATAAAGTTCATATGGTGTGATTTCTAAGCCGAGATTTACAGAATATCTAACGTAACTGAAACATTCATTAGTTGTTTGTTTTTAGGCAATTAGAAGGGAAAAATAGTCCCACAACAGTGTGATGCTTTCAATCGTCAGTGATCAAGATATGGATCAGATTAACCGTTAATAGAACAGCGAAAAATTGAAATTTACATTCCCTAGACAAGAGCCGGACATTGTCAATATTTCCCTCTGTTAATATTGCCTTAAAGTAATAGCAATGGTAGTAGTAGTAGCAGCAGCAGCAGCTTGAAACATGTTGTTATATGTATATAAACCGGACTTTGAGCTTATCTAAACAATAGTAAATGGTAATGTTGCACACTATGAGGTCATGCTAGTATTAGGTAATATTCGATTATTGAGAAAGGGGGATCGCTTTGTAAACTATAGATACGACTTAGTGTCAAACACAATTAAGCTTTGTTACTGGACCTGTAATTACCAGCAATACACCCTCACCCACCTACCACCTTAACATTACCTGGACGACAATATGTGATTTTATTGGATTATATCCAATAACAGCAACAACAACAACAACAAGAGGAAATAAGGGTGGTGAGACACGTAAATATCACGATTATCCAACTTTAGTTTTCTTTTTTCAGGAATTTGCATTCGATTAAGCTGTCTCTCTCTAAATGTTATTGTTATTAGATTAGATATGGAGCGTGAGAGCCGTCATCTTCACTTGCAGGTGTATGGAATGATACACGGAAAATAACACCTGAATACTCTTCATATTGACACCAACGTATTTATTCACGTTAATATCTATTATTGCATTAATAAGAATTAACTTGTCATTTATTATTTGTGTTGTACAAAACAACAACAACTCGAAATTCGGCTTAATTATCTTTTAAACAAATCCTAATCAAGCCTCCCCCAGGGCTATAGATAAAGAAATAGAAGGAGATATAAACCAATATTTACGGAATATTTCATTGATTTTTATTTATTAATATCATTATTACTACATCGATCAAATAAAATAAATGCAAGTGTATTCAATGTGAGCCAGTATCTCAGTCTTAATATACATCACTCTCCAAAAGAAATGACACATATTCTTTTGACATCTATTTATAAAAAAAAAACAATCAAAAAGCGTCAAATATTTCATGGTTCGATCATATGCTCATCATCACCACAAAAATATGAATTTTGCATTGAATACAATCGATCAATTGGATTTAAACTGGTACCACCTTGTTGTTGGTTTTGATGGGCTAAAGGTGGCGTTAAAAACATGTTTTGTTGGCCCGAATCTAATGAACTTGGAAATGCAACATTCATATAGTTGTCATTATGTCGTCCCATACCTTGAAAAGCATCAATGATTCCTGAAAATCCACGGTAATTTCGAACGTTACCTGAAAACGGATGCAAAGGTAGATTACTCTTAAAATACGTAGAATTCTCGTCTAATTCCTCTTTGATATTATCCAAAAAATGTTTCGTATCCGATCGATTTTGTATGATTGGATCACCATCACCTGCTGTTGTTTCTGTATCACTACAACTATCATTATAAAATGGCGTCGATCGTGGACCTGTTTAATTCGAAAGACAAGTTAATTAAAAATGTTGTCTAATTAATGTTGTTTTTATTGGAGATATTTTGAAAGGTAATCAATAGATGGATATACTTGCTTTGTTCTTCTTCTTTTACACTGAGTTTCTTTTCATCACTGTCTGCATCTTTGCCGGCTTTGTTATCTTGACGTGCCTTCTTTTGCATCTTCTTCATTTTGGCTCGTTGATTCTGGAACCAAACCTGATGGACATAATTTTTGTCATTGCAATGGTCTTTTAGATGTATTTGATTTGTTTTGAAAATTACTTGTACTATTCGTACACTTAAGCCGGTATCTTTGGCTAATGTCTCGCGTACTTTCCGACATGGTTTCGGACTGACCTCAAATGATGCTTTAAATGCACGCCGTTGTTGTGTTGTCAATATTGTCCGTGGACGTTTCGGGCCACGTCTACCATCATGTGAACGATTTGTTGGTAATAAATCGTCGCAAATATAATCACCTAGAAGACACCATTTGTATTTGGTAGGCAATCAGTAATTATTATTATTAGTTGATAAATTATTTGTTGTTGTAGTACCGTGACCGAAACCTTGCATCATTTCAACTTCTTTCTCATAATCCAGACGACAGAAGAGTTGATTTTGTTTGATCACATATAGATCGCCTTTTTGCAATCGTATACCACATACAACACAGATGAAACAACGTAAATGGAAAATATTGTCGCTGGCTCGCATTACGAGTTCTTCAGGAGCGATACGCTCCGAGCAGGCCAGACATTTCTTTATGAATAATCTGGAAAAGTTGAGCAAAGAGTAGACTTCAAGATAATAAGCCTTTCGGCTCCACACATTGGATCCAGCCTTGGATTATGTTTTGTAAAAGCTCAGTTGACGCCAATCTCTATCTTAACAGTTCACACATTGGACGAACGTCGTTGGCTCCAATGAGTGGAGTCGCGGCATCACATTCTGCAGATTGTAACATTGCCGCAGTTGCTTGTGCACTTTTCTTCAAGTATGAATGATCAGTGTTTTTATTGATAATTACTTTTTACTAACTGCAATCAACCGATTCAAGTTCACATTGTACTTTAGAAAACTTACAGTGTCAAATTTAGTTTTTGATTTTTTGCTATATTGTGTGCTTGATTATTATAAATCTTAATGAAATACATCATATTGTGTATAGATGTAGCTGATTCATCTATTTTCTATAGAGCGATCGAATTAAATAGCAATTCAGGGAGAGACGCATATTTTAATATATGATTGTGGTGTCGTTTATGTTACAACCACACGTGCTGACATCACTATTGTGTACTTCCAAACAGTCTGTTGTTACTGCAAACAGGGGCGGACTACATTTTAAAAATATTGATTACACATTAAAATTGCGAAATTTACAAAATGTTAGACTGCAATGCATGTAATGTGTTCCAAAAAATGATCGATAAAAAAACGTTTTCGACTGCTGACTATTTTCAATTATTGATTCTCGATGGAAATTGGTAAATGTACGTCACTGGATTGGCAACAGAAATCCGCCCTATCCAATACAACCCCATGTAACTTAGTGTATATCATATTTAAAAAAGTCGTGAGGGCGGAGAAGTCACAAGTTGTGTGTGGCGTCACATGTGCCCTTTTAGCCTTAAATTTCTTTCACTATCTTTATTATCTTGAAAGATACCGAGATGTAGATAATAATTGATATTTAAAATTTTGTTATAGGTTTCAATTTAATATCATATCCTTATTGTTTTTAAATATTCGCTTTTCATCTTTAACAAAAAAAAACCCGTAGAGAACTAAGTAATTAGCAAATTTACACATCATTGATCAAACGTTTTAAGAGCCGTAAAGTTAAACATATAGAATAGGATAGAATCTAAAATGAATAAAGATAGATTGTGTCTTTGACAAAAACTCATTTCTCTGAAAGTTCGTAACTTTAACTTTTCTTTGGAACTCCTCAAATATTTACTTTCGGATCGAAGGTTTCTTGAAACGACGACGACGACGTCGACATAAGATATACGAAGATTACGAAGTTTATTCAAAGCACCTTCGAGCAATCGGAAGTGAAAAGCGCCAAAAGGTAAACTGTGTCACAAATTTGTTGAAGATGTGTTATTAGGAAATATCCATTTTTTTTTGTATGGGTGGGAAAATATATTCGTCTTTCGAATGATTTTCGTTGATAAATATGAGATTTTATAATAACAAAAGCACAGTCAATGTCAATAGGAGAGAGAGCTTTATGAAAACTCAGAAATCTCACGGTTGGCTAAAGACTGAAACAGAGCAATATTTACACAAGAACGACACACTGACGTTGTTGACCAGAGCTTCAATATCCCGGCCGTGGGCGATGTGGTCACGTGACTGGACTACCCTTCCTGTCCACCAGCCCCCATTTATCGTTCGCTCACACACACACACACACACACACACATATATAGTATCCTAGATAGCCCTCGGCTTGCAATTATTGTGTCTAATGAAAAGAGTAAATGTCTGGAAGGTCTTAAGAAGTTGTGTTTTATAGCGACTTTCCACAACTAATAACTTGTAGCTTCGTACGCTATTATTTCGTTTTTATGATAAGTTAAGACATTGTCAAATTTAATATTCGTATATGAAGATATCTAAAAATAAAAGACTTGTATTCCTTCAGGGTGTTCCAATAATATAAACCACGGCACGCGACGTTTTTGAACATATTGAGTAAATCAAATGGGGGTGATGACGGCAACGACGACGGCAACAACAACAACAACGATGAGGACGACTGTTGGCAATATGTTGCCTGCCGTAAGTTCTTTAGCACAAATCGTAATCCTCTATGTAACACATATGCAGCAGTAGTAGAGGGTTGGTGCATATACAATCATCCGGAGACATATAAAAGAAACCCTTCATTGAGATATATAGGTATTTAATGGAACAATACGGGGTACAAAATAGGGAAACTTTACGCTATATTGAACAATCAAAATTCAGTTAAATATATTAAAAAAAAGTTAAACGGAACGAAAAATTGTTGATGTTACTGAATTCTAAAGAATTGTACAAGAAATCTTTTAAAAGTAAGCTGTGAAGAGACATTGATTAGCTAAATTTTGGAAACTTCAGCCAATATATCACAAGATATTTGAACACATTTCACCAAATTAAGGGCTTTTTATTTTATTATATTTAGCCAATGGGAAACTGCCAGAAAGGAATACAACGGATAAATAAATATTATCGGACATTCTCTTTACACAGATGAGAAAAGTTCTACGTTATATAACTTACCTGTCATAATCCAAGCGACAGTACAGTTTCGAATCCTTAACGAAACAAGTATGATGGAGACGATCGCCGCAAGCACAGCATTGTACGCAATGTTCGTGATAAGAAATATCCATTATCCTTAGAAGAAATCGATCGTTGATGGGCCTGCAACACATGCCACACAATAGGCCTAATTCAGCAGCTGAAAAGAAAAAAACAAACAAACAACATCATCCCTTATGCGCTTTTCCGTGCTGGAAATGAAATGAAATTTGAAAATTTGTATAACAGGTTGATATGATCTAAATTGACAATGTTAACAAGAATAGATATTTAGGGGTAACAACAGCCACCTGCGGTAAACTTCATCAATCTTCAGATTCAAATTCAAACTCAGTCAGAATACATTTAACAAATTTGAGGGTGTTAATCCGAAACATAAATCCATTGTTGCCTATTTAACTCTTTTAATAGCAATTTCATGCAATGTCATACATATTAGCGTTTAGCAGTTCAACCCCTTACCGAATGCATTATTATTATTTTTTTTAATTTCAATCGATCATTCAATTTGGTGGAATTAAAAATACTCATATGAAAATTGAATCGTTTTTCCCCATTTTGTTCGATTTTCGTTCATATTGGGGGGCGGAGTGTGTTCTGTATTGGAAAATATTTTCCAAATTGTTTATAGTGCATAGTTGGAATATTTTATCAATTAGACAGTAGAATATGTCCAGAAATACTGATAGGGTGAGGGAGCTAATAGGCAAAGAGCCGAATAATCGGATCGTAGGGGGGATTATTGAGCTTAGTTCAAGCGTGATTAATTGATTCATATAGCAGACAGGACCCTGTTATTATTGTGGGGCGTAAATAATTCAGATGGCTTACAGGTGATCCAGTCAACTTCCATCTGATTTGCCGCCACTGTGTTTTTTAACTTATCATTTTCAAAAAAATTCACAAACGTATTGTGTGTCCTTTTTGTTTTTGGTGGTGATGTTTAAAAATAGGCAAATGCTGTTGTTAATGATAGGTCAAAAGCATATGTGTTATGGTGTTGATAGGTCTATTAAGATGTTTCTTGTTGTGCAAGGGTAATTAACAAGTCGACACTATGTCAAATATTTGAACTTCTTCTGTTTTTAAAATAGAGAGGGAATTGGTGATGATATTGTTGACAACAGTTTATATGTTTGTATTAGGACGACAGACAGAGTTTAAGGTGTTGTCGCTTTCGTTTAATTAAATTTTCGTATTATGTGATAAAACTATAATAAAACGTGTTCACGTCTAATTTTCGAGTGATAATTCAATAGAATTAGATGGCAATAGAGGAATAACAGATAGAAACTGACTCATGAAAAATAGAGCAAAAGGGGGGTAAACAACTGATAGTTTGAATGAAATCACAATATTGCTTGATAAACAAAAATTATGAATGATTTGCCATTCAAGAGTAGATATAGAGGAAAATTTTGTGAAAACGATTTATTAAAGTGGACTTCATAGTCGGTGATTGCTGTGATTACGACAATATTGTTTTCCATTTACACCTAGGAGAAACTTTCAAAATTAGACAAAGAACGTGCCTGAAAGTGCTTCCTATCTAATTGGCTTCTTTTTGCGTATTTTAGTAATAAGCAGCTAAAGTTTGACAAACATACACGAATATTATTTGTTATTCATTTATTTTCAAATAAATTTTCAATTCAGTTTAAGTCATTGAAGTCGGTTAATCGTACTTCGGAACAGTGGCGGATTCAGGCTTGACAGGACTCAAAGCGTTACAAACTTTTCCGGACTGTATTTAAATAAATTAATTATGTATTTACAATATAAATTTTTATTTTTATGTGAGATTGAATACGTTGCATAATACAAACTCTGACACAGGACTCTGGTTTCTTCCAATATACCTAAGAATTTTCAGTTTCTCGCTTATTTGTAGCGGAACTGAAACAAGCTCATAAGGATTTATTTTGTAACACTTCAGGACTAATTAATTGATGGACCTTGTGACTAGATAGCCCGGAAATGGAAAAAATAAATAAATTCGAATTGATGTCGACATCTATCGAACGAGCACACATGAATCAACAAACAAAACTAATCCAAAACAAATGTCAATGAGCACAAACAAACGCATTCGATCATGCTCGATCGTTAGATGTAGGTATATACAAATTAAAAGAAAAATTTAAGTTTGTGTGCTTTAACGAGAATTTGTTGCAATCATGTGTATACTAAATACAGTGCCGGGCCGAGGGGGAAGCTACAGGGGCACCTGCCTCGGGAGCTTGTAACTTATGTTTGCCCCGGGCGCAATTTATCCCCGGTCCGACTCTGACTAAATAAAATCTCTCGTATTAGTGTTTACACACGTAAATTTCTGGCAAGATTCTATTTGCGAGAAACTCGCTGCCAGTTTCTCGCCCAGTGGAAATGTGGTCTCGAGGAAAAGCGAAAAACTGAAAATTAGGTAGGTATACTGGAATAGAACAACGTTTGTGTATGTTTGTGTAAACGTATATTTCCGTTATTTATTAATGAAACAATCAAAACTATTTAAAGAATTCTTTGCTAGCGGAAGCGCCTTTGCAGAATAATTCGGAAACATCTCAAATCACCGATAAGATTTAATTCTCATTTTCAACATTTCTCATTTGTTTAATGGAGAAAATATATTTAAACATTTAAATTATAAATCGGGCCAACAACTATTCATTTTATTACAAAAATATAAAATTTCATGCATTGTGGGGCCCGGACGGCGGCGTAAATTGCGGAAAATAAAATAGAATGCGAAATTATCAACACATTTATACAAAAAAAAGAGAAGAAAACAACAGAAGTGCCCCTCAAGTTTTTACAACAATTTTTACAGAAATGTGGTAATTTTAGTCTTCTTCAATAAACCACCAACAGACAGGAAATTTTAAAACTTGTTAAATTTCATTCGCGAAAAACTATTAGATTAAAAATTGCACATATTGTAGTTTAAAGTTAAATTTCTAAAAAACAAGAAGAAATAAAAAACAATGATATTAAAGATTAAAAAAAAACAACAAAAAGAAATTAAAATTAAAAACACATCAAACTTTACCCATTTTTCCAACTTTGTTTCTATTAGAATTTTCAATAAAAATTTACTAAATACTATTGAAAAAGGAAGTTCCTATTTTTGATATAGAAAAGTTGCGTCGGAAAAGTCAAACAAAATAAACTCAAATAAAATGAAACCCGACAATTTCCGTATAGAGTACAATCAATATAAAACCAAACACAAAACAACAAACAGCAAACTATCTAAATGTTTATTTATTTAGTACTTAATCAAGTATTTAACAAATCGAACAAATGAATGATCCCGCCATGTATATTAAACAGTTGAATATACACTTTTCAACACACGATTTGCTTTCCCACAACACCAACAGCACAACAACATTATGCATTGGTTATGAAGGCCCTCTAGCGACATTTTCCAATACTCGGCCATGACAATTTCGTAGAACATCCCTACGCTGCTTGTATGCGATTTGTTAATCATGGCAAACTAGGCGTTAACGGAAATGGAAGAGGCGGTGACTAGAGAAAATGGTGAAACGCCCTAAATTAGTACTGCTGGAATTCAGTGACTGTATTGAAATCCACCCTCAATATTATATAGCGCCAGTATATTGTTTAAAACACTACATACACTCAGCATTTTGTAAAACTAAAACATTACTATTTTCGCTATCTATTTAGTAATCAAAAACTATATTCCCTCTAAGAAACTTTTAGAAGAAAAATTAAAAATTGGAGCACCGAAAACACCACCACAATTGTTGGGATGTCCGGAAATGTTGATAAAACGTTACAAAATCCCAACTATTATCAATTATTGTTTAGATAAAATGAAATTTTTGAATTTTAAAGAATAAGGTAGCGAAAGACGCTATCTATTGGTTAGTAGCAAAGTTACTTGACTATTATCGGCTGTGCTTTCGTTGTGGTGATGTCTGATAGATGTCATCCTACTCGTTGTCTGTCAAAATTTGCGACAAGTCGCTGTCAAATTTCAAGTTTGCAGTAGCATCGCGAAGTGACACAGCATTTGAATCATTTGAAATTTATTAATTTGTTCTGTTGGAAAATTAATTGAATTTTATTTTGTAGTGAAAATGTTCCGTAATCAATACGATAGTGATGTTACTGTATGGAGTCCGCAGGGCCGTCTCCATCAAGTTGAATATGCAATGGAGGCTGTTAATCTTGGTTCGGCTACAGTTGGTTTAAAAAGTAAAACTCATGCTGTTTTGATTGCATTAAAACGTGCAACATCTGAATTATCAGCATATCAAAAGAAAATTATCAATATTGATGATCATATTGGTATAACAATATCAGGATTAACAGCTGATGCACGTATATTAAGCCGTTATATGCGAACTGAATGTTTAAATTATAAATATTCACATGATACATATTTACCATTAAATCGTTTAATTAGTCAATTGGGGAATAAGATGCAATTGTGTACACAACGTTATGATCGCCGTCCCTATGGTGTTGGTCTGTTAGTGGCTGGTTATGATGGCCAAGGTGCACATATTTATCAAACATGTCCATCGGCAAATTATTATGATTGTAAAGCAATGTCAATTGGTGCTAGATCACAAAGTGCACGTACATACCTCGAGAAACATTTATCTGAAATATCTGATGCTACAGTAGAAGAATTAATTAAACATGGATTAAGGGCATTACGTGATACTTTACCACCAGAAGTTGATTTAACAACAAAGAATGTTTCAATTGGTTACGTTGGAAAAGGTCAAAATTTCACAATTTTGGATGAAGAACATACATCACCATATTTGGCTATGATTGAAGGTGAAGAACGTCGTGGTGGTACAACGAAAGATCAACCATCGCGATTGAGGGATGATGCGGGGGACGACGATCAAGGATCGAAGGATCCCGTCCCAGCTGTTGCTATGGAGACAGAATAGATAAGAATAATGTGAAAATTTCAAACATTATTCAACCGTTTATTGGTGTTATATCGATTATTGAAATTGTGCCGTGGCTGTTATTGTGTTAATAACAGCCACGGCACTATTTAAACTAATTTCAATTTTTCAATTTAACTGTACTACAAGATTAAAATAAAACTGTTTTTTATGCATCTTTTTTGTTTTACTTCAATATTTTTGCATTTTAAATTTACCGCCAAAAATAATTCCATACATTCTGGAACTCTGACTTTCATATTTGGTAATTACCGAATCTGAAAGAAAAATAGATAAATGCGATACATACGATTTCTCTTTCTTGCACATGGTTCTATGTGTACATATAGGATACTATTAGAAAGAGATAAATGAGTTCCCTGTTTCTATCTTTCTCCAATCACGCTCTTATAACAATGACGTAGAAGTATATGGACTGCTTACCGCCTATAATTTCTGTGCTTTAAAAAAGAGGGCCTATATGGAGGTTTGTCTCACTCTTTTCATCTCATTACAATGGGCAGTCCATATGAATTAAGCTACGTAGCCCAGTAAAGGGAGACATAAGATATCATTGTTTCACTTTAATGTATACTATCATAGAGAATCAGTAGATGTCAGATGAAGCTTTGAAAGTTTTTAGAGTTGCATACATCTTTCTTTTTGAAGGATTAACGATTTCCTTCCGGAGAGGGAGCTTTTACTTATTAGTTCAGTCTACCATTAAAGAGTGTTTTTTAAACTAATATGATTTTTTTATATTTCTTATTGTGTTTAACTTTATGTTTAAAAAGGAAATAAGGATTGTGGTTTACTGCTCATTTCAACCAAACCCCGGGCGCTTATGCCCTTTTACTTATGGATGATGGTTTACTGCTCATTTCAACCAAACCCTGGGCGCTTATGCCCTTTTATGGATGATGGTTGGTTACTGCTCATTTCACCAATTCTAGACGGTTTTTCTACGATGTTTGACCTGCAAAGAGGGATGGGGGGGCTAGGGACAGACATCCTAATCTTGCTAACTGGTCCATGTACTTTGTGGCATGGACAAATTAACAATTTAGGTTATAAGAAGAGGAAAATTCTGAAAAATCCTCTTTCATACCGTGTCGAGGTTTGAACCCCGGACTTCTAGGCGTAAATCCCTATCGTTAACCATCGAGCCATTCAGCTCGTGAATTTTCATATGGAAAGTGTACTATAAATGAAAACGATTTTCTACGATCCAACGGATACAGCCGACATTCCATCGTGTGTTGGGCACCCGAAAGTACTCGATTGCATTAATGTGTAGATGTTGCTAAGCAACCACAATTTTAAATACCTAACATGTTAAAACGTCTGTCATTGGTTGAAATCTATAGATTTCCAAAAATATGCTTCGGGAAAGCTCATTTTCCACACGGTAGCAGATGGTAATGGAAAACGGGACGATTGATTTAAGAAAATCAAATATACTCTCATCAGAAACTGTAAATTGAATGAATTCAATAGAAATGCGGTCCAGCTGGTGATGTTTGAAAGTACTTTGTGATCAGTTTCTAACTAGACATGCGTAGTCTAGTCATCAACCAAACAATCTAGAATTGTGGGTGGGAACATACCTAATAATTGCCACTATAATCTACGAGGTGTTCTTACAATGAATATATTTCAAAATAAATACTGTTGAGGGTAACCAGTCCACTTCTGCGAATATGAAAAGATTGAAGAATTTTTGAAAAAAATCAGACTTATTTGTGTAAAGCTTTACAATCAAATTGAAGTAGTGTGAAACAAATATTTAGGTACCCTGGTTTGTTTTATGTGGATATAGATACGAACAACAATAATTATAATAACTACAAAATAGCAGGGTAATCTTGATTATATGCAAATCATTCCAAAAAAAGTTGAATTAAATTAACCAAATCACCAATATATCATACCTATTTGTATTTTAAAATGTTTATAGTCTTATTTTGATGATTCGCAATCAGTTTTTATGCAACTAACAATATTTCTCAGATTATTTGGTAAGCAAACCCGGAGTTATCGGTCTGCGACTTTAGTTGGTTTGAGCCGTAAATATTCAAGATGTCAGCGCACATGTGGTCACGTTTTTGTCGATCGGATGAGCAGTCTATATACTTCTACGTCATTGTCTTATAAACAGCTCTTGACACTCCTATACTAAAAGCATTTGTATAGCACATATACTTATAAGTATATAAGTATAGCATGAGTTCGTTATTGTAAGACACTGTAGTTCCTAATAAGCGGCGTAAATATCTAGGGAACGAGAATCAAAACAATGATGACTATATGAAAAAAATAAAGATAGCTAGAGATATTCTCACTGTCACGCTTTTCCATGTTTTTTCATTACATGTCTATGGTACGTCCATCTGGTTACTTAATAATTGGTTATGAGTGTTGTAGAGTATTCTATACAAAATAGCCAATAAACGATTGTGCTTCATTTTCTGTATTGATAACAAAGAAAAATTTAAAAACAAACAACTTTTGGCTAAATGAACAACCCATATTTATTCCTCCGATAAAAAAAGCGTAATAACCAACAAATGTTGCGCCGCTACATTTAACTTCAATAAGAGCTATCCCCATCCTAGGGTAGTGTCAAGACTTGTTTATAAGACCGTGTCTCCAGTTCAGATTTTCGATCATGTCACCCATTCCAGGATGTATGAAGTTCGGTGATTCTAACCAAACTTTTTTTGTAGGTTATGAAGAATTCAAAAACTATTAGAAAAGAAAATGCTATCTGCAAGTTTTATGAGAAGTCTGTCCAATTTTCGAAAATTGGGACGTTATACAATTGCATTATCTAGAAATCAAAACAATATTCGTCGTATTATCATTATTTAATAATAACACGAATCTCTGCAATGGTTATCAACAAAAAAATATTGAATTTGTTCGTTATTACGCCAAAAATAAAGATAAGAAGAAAGATAAAGGTAATTAGATCCTTTGTAATGTAATTTACAACTAAGAAATTAGATTTTCAGGTAAAAACAAGGTAGAAATCAATGAGACACAATTAGCTGAAGTTGTAAATATTGAATCAATACGCAATCAAATGCAAAAATCCATAGATCAATTAATGACTGACTTCACAAAACAATTATCACTTAGATCAACAACTGGTAATGTTAACAAAGCAATTAATAAATTGATCGTTCAGAAATTTGTATTGAAATAGGCGCAATTGAAAGTTTACCTGTAGAATTCGATGGTGGTGAACGTACTCTCCAAGAAATCGCACAAGTTATTCGTAAGAATCCCAAATTAATTGTTGTGAATATGAATGTATTCCCACAAGCTATTCCGGATGTTTTAAAAGCATTAAATAAGTCTGGTATGAATATTAATCCACAACAAGATGGAACTACTCTATTCATACCAACACCTAAGTAAAATCTCGTTGTTTGTATATAAGAGAAATAATTGTAATTTGATTGTTTTAGAGTGACAACAGAACATCGTGAGGCACTAGCGAAAAATGCAAAAACTTTATTTATTAAATGTAAAGACAGTATACGTGATGTGCAAAATAAATCAATAAAATCATTGAAGAAGAAGCAGAAAATCTCAGAAGATTTAATTAGAAGTTGTGAACAACAAATAATAACAATTGCAGATAGTTATATTGGACAAGGTGAAAAGATTTTAGAAAGTAAACAACGTGAACTTACAGGAAAAGTCTAAAGCGATATAGTTGAAAATGAATAAATTATGAATAGAAAAGAAAAAAAAACTTACATTTATTATATACTCGGACTATCTATATGTGAGAGTTTTCTTTTACTTTTTATGATGATATTTTATTCATATCGTAAAAGCATTTAGTACGATTGAGCTTCGTTTTTCTTTTTGTTACTGTCTATAATAAAAGATTTAAATGATTTGCTTCAATAAAATATTGGCGTTCTTTTTGAAATTTTCAGAATTTCGTTAAAAGTACCTAGAAGCTAAACTAGTTAGTTACCTGTTCTTTTTTTTATAAATTGCATATGAAATTTTAATTTAATAATTTTCTTCTAGTGAACCTATTATCGCGCTTGGAGGATTTGATATTAATTTTCTTGGTTTTTGTGAGTGTGCGTTTGTGTTAATCACCACTGCTTTCAACACGTTTTTTTTCGTTCATAGTTAGTGTATTACTTGACTATGCTTGTTGCTGTTCGAATTTTCTCAAGCGTTATTTAATCGTTAAGTAATCGCTTTTCATGGTTATTGAAACTGTTCAGTTAATCAACAATAAGTCGTTTTAATTGTTAATCGACAAACTATTTACACTTGTAATATAGTGGAGCAATGATTATAGCGTTTGCGAATGTATTTTTCTGTTTTAAATATCCTGAAAACGTGCCTTTAAAAACGTGAATTTAAATAGAATCATTGCGAACGATAAGAAGTAGTTTTTCGTTATTAATTAGCGTCAAGGGTGTTCTATCGCCTTGCGCATACGGTTTTTATAATACTTTGTTGAAAATACTGTTCGATTTTAACATGAATTTTTGCATCGAGCTATTCAGCGGCAAATACAGCACTTATTTAATCTTATCTTTCTTCCTTATCTCAACTTTGCCTTAGAATAAGGATGGCAAAATGAGCTGGACTCTAGTGTTTTAATTGTACCGTCAACGATACAACTCTCAAAACAACATGAGAATGTTTCAAACGTTCTTTTACAATCACCTTTATCAAATATGATCGAAGCTGGTAAAAAGGATATCAAGAGATGTTGGTGTCATAGCAGATGGAGCAAGTTCATGGGCAATTAGCAACAATGCACGAAAATATTGTTACTTTGTAGTCTGGATTTGTGAAGGTTTTGTGATTTTTGTGAATTTGTAACATAAAAATTTCTTGTTTTGCAGATTGATGAAGAATCAGAGTTTTATACCAAAATGCTATCTTAATTGAAGAACTTAATATAATTCTTTTGACCCTCCAATTCATGAAATGATTGTAAGTTTGCTGTTAATATCTGTTTTTGAGGTACTTGACGTATCCACTAGTCACAGCTGGAATTATACGAGTATCTTTGCTTATAGTTTTTAAAGAAGTGTCGGCGGGTGGGAGCGAAGCGCAGTTTTCGAAGGTGTATAGGTCCACTGTGAACACGGCACGAATTCGAATTTGCGGAACGGATGAGACTGTTTATCACTGCACATTTTCTTGTATCTTGGAATCAAACTGGACACATTCAAGAAAAAGACATATTTCAGTGCGCCGCAGGGGTAGTAACAAACCCTTTTTAAAATTTATAACGGAACAAAGAGACACGTCTATTTCTATTCTATATACGATAATAATAATAATGACGTAAATTTCTATCGTTTCTATTATCCGTAATAATCTTAATAATCGGTAATAGGGATAATATTAACCCTTCTCTTTGCGATTGTAACATTGATACCTGTTGGCCCTTTGGCAAACTACCACTAAGTATATTAAATTGTTCAACCTACATATATATATATATATATATATATATATATATATATATATACCATATGTTTAAACCTTATCAGAAATTAATCTATGAATCATTTATAAAATGGCCTTTAGGATAATTTTTCAGTTTGTTTGTCGTTTGTTGTGTGTGTCGTCTTTATTTAAAATCGCCAATAAAACCGCCCCCCAGGTGTCAGATTTGCACCATTTTATACAATAATAATAGCATACTGACCATCCATTATTTAAATCATCTTTTGCTCTTGTTAATACTTTAAAATCAAAAAGGAAGAGCTTTGGGCGTGAAAGAGTGCGTGACTGGTCGCCACTTAACTATCTCACGTCTCTAATAATTACTCCTTGTTTAAACGGGGTGTTATAAACCTGGTTAAAGGTAGTATAGAAGTGTGTGTGTGTGTGTGTGTGTGTGTGCGGCATCTTATAATTATAGTGGCGACTAAAAAGGGAACCCTGCAGATATATTGTCTATCTGTATATATGTCGGTCTTAAAGACTTACGAGAACGTGGCGCCCTGTGTTGTTCTTGTTATTATTATTATTATTATTATTATTATTATTATTATTATTATCATTATTATGAGGTTGATCTTGTTGTCTTGAAATGGAGAGGATAGTCTTCTTTAAATTTCAAGTCTGAGAAATTAATCGAGATTGAACTGATAACATTTTCTGTGTGTTTACATCGCCAAGTGGATAATTATATTCGCCCCATTTGGTCTTGATGTTTTTAACATTTAATTTATTGGTGTCTGTGTTGAATACATTAAAACACGACCAGTTTCCCATTTAGAATTCATCTTTACCTTCACCAAAAATCGCATAAAAATTATCAATTAATTAAAACTTTGTTGTGAAACGTTGTTTTTTTGTAATTTTGTTTTGTTTTTTAGAGCCACAACAATTTTTTCTTTCACTTTTTCTCACTTGTTTGCCGTCTATAATTTACCAACAACATCAAAAGTGTGGATAATAACTAGTTATGAATATAAGAAGTACTTGGGGAAAAAGCAAGATACAAAAATACTTCAATGTTGGGTAAGTGTAATTTGCCAACTTACCTGTTCGAATATCGAATAAGTTTCTCGTTGTTTATTTATTTTTCTCATTTCGTCTCATTACAACTTTTTTGCATCACTCCTTTTATTACACAGGTATATTCATCGTTAACGGTACATTACTATTAAGATTCAAAATTTGTCTTGTGCATAAATGATGAACGTCAAAGGTTGTGTTTCTTTTGAACTAAACAAGGTCTTCTAATTATGCGACACTAACTGGAAATTTTTTTTTGTAGAGAATTCATTAAATAAATTGTACGTTTAATAAACTCTGACAGAAATACATTGAATTTCCATCATTTAGTCTTTTTTAATATTAATAGTGATTGATTTAGCGTATTGTTGGTATTTTATTGAATGTATGTTTTCTACAGATATTTAAAAAAATTCATTTAATGTAAAACTCATAGATTATCCTGTCTATCATGGTATCTGCTAGGTTTAAACGCCTATAATTATCGTATCGGTTTCTTCAATCAGAGTTTTCCAATACCATTATTAAGATCTTTATCGATCACTAGAAATATTTAAAAACTATTAATTGATGCTGTTGACCTTTAAATAAATTTCCAATAAAGTAGTTCCATTGTGTGTAATTCACACACAAATTTACCAGTATTGATACAGTGGAAGCTTGAAGTTGTTCAAAGTTACAGCCGAACTTTTAGCAATTTCCTCTGCTAAATGCTCCTAATTGTAATAAAAAACTAATAAAAGCGATGGGAATTCGTCTATAAATTAATTTGATACAACATTATTTTGTGGAATTAGACAGGTTCTTCTACACTGAATTGAAATAAGAAATTAAATAAAATGAAATTGAATTTGCCAGTTTCTTTCATTTTAATAATTTCTTACATCAAGATCAAACAAATTCTTTTTGTATAACTGAAATTCAAATATAACGGCCACTAGACTATATATGTATACTTAAAATTATCCATCTTCTTGTATCATTTGATTAAACAGTAGAGAGCGAAAATTTGTTATAATAAAATCTACAAACTTTTACAACATTTCCTTTGTAAGTAAATCAATTATTATTCATATACAGTTAAATGTGTTTATTAAAAAACAAGAATTTAAAAGATCCTATCACAAATAGCTACTTAATAAATAATTATCAGTCTTTTCTTCTTTTCATTTGTCAGAATAAAATGTTGCCATAACATTTTTTCGTCAGTATTATTTTATGAAATGCACTGTGGTGCGGCCAAATCGTTTGTGAATGGTAGAAAGAAGATTGTTGAGGCCTTGAAGTTTGCCAGCACACAAACAGAAGTTGCCAATTGATTTTATATAACACAAGACTGTGCTTCGAAGATTCTAAGGACGCAAAATGGACCCTTAAAGATTAGCTGCGACAGCACACAGAAACTTGAATACGGGATTTAGCATCAGGATAAACTGATGGGTCGTGGCTGCAAACCTAAATATGTGTGCGTCGGTAAAGGAATGCTGGATATCTACGAAAAATCAAAAAATAAGTACGAGTGAAGTTGGCAGGAAGACGTCGCGATTGGACAAGGTGTGGCCCAAAGTGCTTTAGCCTGATAATTCAGTTTAGATGTTCGAAATGGAGAAGATGTAATTCCCATTACATTTCCCTAACAATGAAACATAGTGGTGGCAGAATTACGATCTACGGATGTTTTCGTTGAAACGATAATCGACCGCCTCATAGGATCTATGCCACATCACTGTGCTGCAGTAATCGTTGCAACCCTTCACAAGTGCCTTTGTTATTGTTTATTGATTTTCTTCCTTAGTGACAATCAATAAAAAATTTAATGAACAACTTAATTGCGATTGCACAACGCCACGTCATATGGTCATAAAATACGAGTCGAAATTGAAGCATCTAGCTCCACTGAATTGAGCCATTCGTGCCGAATCCAAAGATGCGCAACTGACTCCGGTGGAGAAAATGCGTGCCTACAGCAGGCGACTTAAAGACTTAACCGTCTTTATAAATGAAATCAATATATGTTTAATATGATTTCTTTGCTCTTATGTATCCCAGCCAATTATCTTAGCGTAAAATCGTGTCAGTCAGTGAAAATAACAAACGCTGCGATAGGCGTATTCACTTACTGTCATGTCTACAAACAGACTCCTGTCCGTTTTTTTTTAAATATTTCTGTTAAATTCTGAAATACTACCAATTTCCAGCAATTCTATTATTCATTGGAGTTGTCAATTGTAAATAGTTTCAATGTATAAAAGCCTATACACCAAAAACTTGAACAATAATTCTATTCTTGAGCTTATATACCCTTAAAGATATCCGCGTTCAGTTTCAGTTTTGTTAGGGAACTTTAAGGGTTCATAGTGGAATTTCCACTGGACTATATCCGGATTGTTCAAATTAACTCACCAACCAACCAACCAACCAACCGACATTTCTATTACGTTCACATCTAGTTCAAAATTTGTTATTCAACTCTCTATTGAAATGTAAATTTGTTTACAATAAAAATTAAAATAATTGGATGCCATATAATGTTGGCTGTAATAAAGTTTTTCAAAGTGTATTCGATTCCTCGCAACAACAACAACTACAAAAAAAAAGATACGATAATTTTTGTTTTGATATACAGTTTGGTTTTCTTTCTGTTTTACTTTCTTTCTCGAAAACGACATTTACAATGCTAATCCTGGAATTGTGGTTTTGAATAAATCGCAAATAAATTAGCGCGTATTTTACTTTAACAGCAAATGCGGATTAAGTAAGACACAAAGAATAATTACCTAATCATGTAGAATTTTAACGGTCCGAATGAATGGTTAAACATTATCGTTAGTAATAATAAAAATAATTACTTTTAATTTTTATTCAAATCAATTCATTAATAATTATTGTATTTTATTCAGGATAGAGAGTTGTGATTTTTAAATACACTTTTGTTTCATTTATTAGCTTTTATATTGATTTTATAATGGTGGTTTACATTTACATGTAAATGTCTTTTAAAACAGACCATTAGAGAATAGTAAGTACTTGAATTTATGATGAAATAGTCGTAAATCATAATTTGTTTTGAATAAACTTAGGAAATTGTATTCAGGATATGATTTCATAGGAACTTTAATTATATTTTATATTCAAAGTTTCATCTGGATAAAAATTTGTTGGACTTTTCAAACTTTCCATAAATTAGTAAATAAAATAGTTGGATGACTGTGTGCTTTTTTCATATTCTCCAAACTTGATATTTGGTAAAAAAAGCCGTATATACAAAGGTGACAATATTACAGTAAAATGCAGTTGCGTTGACGTTTGAATTGAAATTCCAATAAATTTTTAACGCCGTAATTCTATCTTTGATTAAAAAATTTCTCCTTACGTTCTCAAAGACCGTTATTTCACTTGGTTATTTCTAATTATTCTTGTTCTTTTTCTTCATACGCCTTCATTCATCTTTTTTCTGTAATTATCTTTTTTGTTAACAGCTTTTCTTTTAACAATTCTGTTAACAATATTGTTTTTAAGTAGCTTAATTTTTTTGAAGTAAACTCTTTCATTAAATGTTTGCTACAGACAAAAAATTAATCAATTTATTTGGGAAGTAGATATACTAAATCCTCTTCTGATTAGCACTCTTGTCGAAAGACTATAAGCGCAAAAATTAAAACAAAGATAATCTCAAGGAATTAATCACATAATACCTTTATATTTAACTTTCTTTATCCATTCTTCGACGGCTAAATTTTTAAATGTTGAAGATGTCCCAGTGGTGATCAGAGTCATTATGATCCAGAAATGGAAGAATTCTCCTTGGACCAGAGAAACATCGTGTGCAGAAGTCCGTTGCATTTTCTAGGACAACAGATGGTATCATCATTGTATAACGGGAGAGATTTTTTATCGGTTTTAACTGGACTTCATACTAAACTTGAATAAGGAGAACTTTTCAAAGGCATCTTGTTGGTACAGAACAATGACCAGCAAACAATCGATGAAATCAGTTTTAACATTTTTGGACATCCACCAAATTTTCCAGATTTAGACCTATTTGATTCAAAATTCCAAAAATCATTAAAACATCGAACATTGGTAGTTGGAGATATGAATCCGGGGGATACAAATAAAGATTTCCTTTTTATAAATTACGTTTTGATCTAGCTTCCTTCTAGGCTAACTATTTGAGCAATACGTTTTCGTATAAAGAACAAATCTGTGTTTGAGTGATATTAACTGAATTGTATTCGATGTATTTGTCAAAATAGGGGTGATGATCAGTAGCCTAACTGAAGACCAGGAGCAATTCTTCTATTATAGATCTTGCATTTCGTTTTTGGCCCTCTCTTGATTTATATTGAAAAGGGCCTGTCTGCAATTTGTGTTTACTATTTGGACGAAGGCGTGTATTAATTTGTTAATGGTACTTACGCCACTGGCAATGATCGTGATTTCGCTCAAGAATACCTTCAATGTCGTTGGTTGGCTATTACAAAATTGATTTATTTAAATTGTTGTTGATTCATTAAACCAACAGAACACTATCGAAAGACTTGTTTTTCATCGAAAATCAACGTAGTATAGAGAGACACTATCAGTTTCTCTAGCATTCTAACGAACTAATTAATCAATGTCATGTCATGTACCCACTGAATACTTCTATATAAAATGTGAGATAATGAATATGTTTTACGCCCACATCAAACATGTTATATTGATATATACAACAACAACTATAAACTATGTTGAATTGATGTTATAAGCTGCTGTTACAGAAGTCCATTGGAACTCAAACAAAAAAAATAATGAAAAATGATGATAATAGAATCTATGATGACTGATGATTGAATATTGATAATAATCGTCCTTCTACCCATTAAGGGTGTGTTTTGTCATCATTACACACACATAAACAGATAATTAAAAGTCAACATACATCATCAGAGCATAATTTAGAAAATTAGGTTTTTGTTATAATTATTACGGAGTTTTTTACGAAATACCATCAGAAAATAGGTGCGATTCGACTGATATGACAATAATTATTTGTAAAAACTAATGTGTTTCAATGAAAATGAATGAGATTATAAGTAGTGGATTTTATTAAATTTTCACATTACGTTTATCAAAAATTAGATTCAATTAAAATTCTCTATTTTAAAGAAAATACATTGTCGAAATCTAATAAAAATAATAATAATAGGATCTGTAGAGATAAAACTTTATGTGATAAAGTTAATTAGATAAAATTCTGTGGAAAATTCTCGGAAACTACCAGGTAACTAGATAAAAGATTATTTAATAAAAAACGGATTTCAAAAGTCCATTCTGATGAGATGCATTATTATTATCTTGATCCAAAAATATGCTAACAATTAAGAATATTTAACTAACAACTAATTTCAGATTATAGGTTGGAGGAGCTTATCGTAATTTTCATTGAAGGTGAAACAGAAAAAAAACGATACTATCTACATAGATAGTACTTACTTCTATCTACATAGATAGTACCACTATCTACGTAGATAGATGATTTATAAGTTATTGGCAATCTTTCGTGCAACTTCCAACGGCAGTGTTATAATTCAAACAAATTTAATAACACACATATATATATATATATATATATATATATATATATATATATATATATAGAATGTTGACTGAATTTATTGTTAGAATTGTGGAAAGTACAGCAATTTCGACAAGAATATTCTTCTATTTGAAAAATTCGCTAGGTTCTTATAAGATTTTTACGAAATAGTCCTCTTTTATGATATAAGTTTGGTAATTTGACTTTCTAAACAGATTAAATAGACACTGTTAATCCAAGTTAATACAAGACTTGTTTGTACTAATTTCCAAACTTATTCCAAACTTTCATTCATTCGCTGTAAATATTTTTCGATTGTCCACCACTTCGTTTGTTTCAATTCCCTAATCTGCTTCATCATTATTCGAGTTTACATTCCTATATTCAGTATGCAATTAGAGATATTGAAAAGTAAGATTTGAGAGATCAAAAGGAAACACTGACATGTATAGTTGTCCACTAAGTGATTTGATGTAATGAAATCGGGAGAAAGGAAGGAAGGTGGGAGAGAGATGCGCTTGCTCGATGTTAGGGCGCTGGACCACCGACGCAACCTAACAATCCGCTTCAGTCCGTGATGTTTTATCTGCCTTTTCGGTCGCTTACATATAACGCGAGTTTATCTACCATACACATCATACACTTATATAATAAACATAGATATATTCGTACAATAACAACGGAATTTTGCATAAATGAGAAAGAACTTGATAGTTTGAATATTGTACCTGCGGTTCTTGTCATCAGCAGCCACCTTCTGTGCAGCTTTTCAGCAGGAACTGTTGATTCTCTCCGCACGCTGTCGTAGATAAATGGGCCATTATCGCTTTTATACTCCTTTTAACTGTATACATAAACATACAGAACACTTCAGGTAAGTGGTTAAATATGGTGGAGGCGGTTAACGTTAAAATTGATTCATTCATAATTAAAGCCACTCTAAACGATAAATAATTCTTATCAAGTCTCGTCTATTGTTTTATTCATTTATCAACTAGATTGTTGTGTGTCCGAATTTCGGTTGATGTTCATAGAAAAATCACGAGACTGTTGTGATTTGATAATTTGAAAGGTAGCGTGGTGAATTGGATGATCGGTCTCTTGTTTTCAAATATTGACTGTGTGTGTAACACCTATCAAATCAACGTCAATTTATAATCGTTGAAAGCGCGATTCGATGTGTGGTGCAAAACTTTTTAACTATAGACAATATCATCGTCGGTTATTGTTGCCCCTTGGGAAACACGTTAATGAAACTTTCAAATCCCGACGGTAATTGGAACCATCTTCAATTTTTGCCAAGACATCCATACATATTATTGTCTTTCTATTAGATATTTATTACATATAAAAACTGATATATTGCGTGGCTATTACATTCTGTCAGAGTATTGCATTTGTTCTAGTAGTTGATACTGAGTTTTTCTCGTTATTTACAAATGAAAGTTGAAAATGTCTCAATTTTGTACTCAACAAACTTAAACTAACAATGTTTTGAAACAAGATTTATCATATTAACATAATAAAATTCCCCTTTTCCGTTGTGGAAGAGAATATTCGTTCAAACTGAACTATAAAGATATACAGAACTGAATAAAAATATTAGAAATGAAAGCTATTTGCATAGATTTAAAGACGATATATATATTACGCTCGGAAAATCTACTTCAATGAGGTCTTTCTATACGGACAGTAGAAGTATGTTATCGATTATACAATACTTCTATTTGAAATTGCTTGTGAAGTAGAGCAGCATATCACGATGGTGAACCAAGGTAAAATCGACAAAAATTCGTACAACCGAATAAACTCGCAACAAAATTATTAAATTATTATTATTATTATTTGAATAAATAACTTTTAATATGCTGTATATGCATTTTCTACGCTTCTGTTATTTATTAACCGGCTATGAAAAACACTTATAAATAAAATGTTTAATATTTCAACACCACCTGAAACTATTTTTCTTCTCTTACTCTCTCTGTGTTTACTACCTTTTCTAAACGCTGAAATACTTTATCTTTGTCGTTTCTACTATAAAACTAGTGGTTGTTCTAATCCAGCAAAGAGCTTTCAAAGGGTAAATATCTCAAAAAAAAAACAAAGAAAAATCGGAGAAGTATATAATGCGAGAGAAACTCTGGACCATATACGGAGAATGTCGTTCCAAGGAAAATAAACGACATTGCCAACCGAAGACGGTATAGGGCCGAAGATGACCACAAGATAAATCTACAAAAGAGACGAGAGGAAAAAAACAAGAAGGTAGTGGCTGAAATGCGATTACGTTGAAAACTGGAACAAAGCGAAATTCTGTGATAGTACAGAACAGGCTTCAGATTCGAACATGTATCCAGTTAAGAATCAATCATTTTCTTTTTTGCTTTCTTCTAACGGACACAATTGATGAATTTCTAGAGAATTTCGAATTTTAAACACGAAAATCGTGAATTGAGACGAACTCGTTCTATAGACAAATAAATGGATATCTATGCTCGCGCATATAATATGGGAGAACTCGACAAGTTCTCACGTATATAAAACGTTTATTGATTCATTTTGTGAATGAAACTGCTGCCAGGTGTGTTTGCTAGATCTATTCATGTTCTTGTTGTCATTATTTTATGATCTCTTCAAAATAAACAATGATTTTGGAATTAAATTTGAATTTCTCAATATTTACATTACAATATCAAACTATTTTTACGAAAAAAAAATAAAAAAATGTCGATTATCTCCATTTAACTAGTAATCTCGTTTAATGTTGGATTTTTTAACGATTCGAGGGAAATTTTAGTTAAAACTTGTCATGATTAGATTGCTTATGTGCAATACTTGTCCCATCTGGTATTCGATGTGATACACACATTGAACAAGAGGCTTTACTAAACCTAAACCTATTGATTGAGTGATTGATTGATTACACTCTTGATTACTTCAAGCTATATCCGATTAATAAACGTATATATATAGATGTAGACTTCCGCAAAATTCGACCAGATTGTGAACATTTTTTTTTTCGTTCGGAAGGTGTTGATCCTTGTTCAAACAGGCATGATTGGATCCGACCCTTGTCATCTACATATTAAGACAGGCAATTTTCCTGATATTACCAGATCATAACGATAAAATATTGCTGATTTTTTTTGTGGTTGAAATAAAACTAGTATTAACTCTGTAACTGTTAAAATCAAGCTTGTTAAAATACAGACATTGGTTTTATCTGTTATCTTCCGGACTGAAATGTAACTCATGTATTTGACGTGATATCCAAATGGTTTATGGAATAATAAAAGAGATAGAAATAGATTTTGAAGTTTCAGGTCTGTAGTAGTTATAATAGTGTTGATGGTTTAATATTTACATTAACAAAGCATTTTTCTGTTGATCGTTATCTAACTTATCTGAAAATCCTATTAAAATTGATAATAATGTGCACGATAGAGATATTAAATGTTTTTCCACTAAGGTGCGCGCCTTTGTCTAGAATTGTTATTATTTTCACTCATGCCGGTCCTGTAAGTTCAAATTTATTTTGAAAATTTATACAGAATCATTCAAGAATTCATCTGGTTATTGTACTTCAGTCATCCGAAGTGTTTAGATAACACGGGGTGTGCATTAAACAATTTATTTAATACACTATCTTGATGATATTGCAAATATTTTGATTTCTATCTTTAACAAAATAAATTTATACCTATATTAATAATAATAATAATAAGGATGAGAATAGATTGATAGATAAAATAACAGGCAGGTTCATTAACGCTTGAATGAACTAGCAATACCAGTAATGATCACTATTGTTAGTTTATCAAAACATTATTAGATTGAAAGTGTTTGAATAATAGCGATCGGTTGGTTGGTTGGTTAGTTGTTATCCTTTCAATTTTCCCAACAATCTTAATTTTATCATGTACGCCACTGTTTAACAATCTCTCTCTCTCACTCTCTCTCTAAACTCTTATATCTAATAATCATCGAATCTACATAATAAAAAAAAACACAAGTCGTCGAAGATATATGTAGGAAAAAGATTTCGTTTTCTGTATAATTTCGATTCAGATTCTCAAGTGTTTTTAATTGCTGGATTACAATTTGTGAACATTTTTTTCGTCGTTGCCACCATTCCAAAAAAAAAGTTTCGATTGAATACGAAATTTCCATTTTAAATTATTAACTTTTTTTGGTTGTTGCTTGATAAATTTTTAAATTACTAAATTGCCTCGTTTGTCCATATTAGATTTTATCATGCTAACAGTAAAATCTGGCGCAGGTTGTTTGTTAAATCCCACCATTGTCCAACATAATTCCTAAAATGGATTGTTTTGGAAACCCTTGGATTTTCGTGGTAATGAAGGGGAAACAAATCATTTCGCTCACATACATAGAGATTTTGATAATAATTCTATTTCAACATTGTTGATAATACAAATCATGATGAAGAGTTAAGATGAAAGCTCCTAAGAAACATAAACACTTTCAATACTTTTAACTTGAGATGGTTTTAAGTATGTATAAGTTCTTCTCGAAATATTGGCAAGTTTTTAAGGAGGATTTTCACTGGTTCGTGAACATTAACTTGAAAAGAAAATTTAGAAGATTATGTTTGTTGTTGTGGTGGTGGTGGTGGTGGTAAAAGAACGACAAAGTGTTTTTGAGTTTACTGCGTATATTTCCCTCGATATTTATTTAAGGCATAAATTCAAACAAAACTAGAGGGTTAAAGATAACTGTCTATACAATAGAGAAAGATAGGGAGTGGATTCTTCGGTTTCTCATCTTCTGTTACATATTTTTTTTAGTTGTGGCAGATTATTTATTAGAATGAGCGTGCGTTTCTCACCAAAATCGCGACTATTTATGATAGAAAGAAGTGGGACTAGAAAACATGGATGAGATCGTGTGATATATGCAGTTGACTGATAATAATAAATGTAGGTTAGTGGTATTCAGTTTTTATGAATATTGGTTTATTAAATATGGATTATGTTATAAAAATGTTTGTTTTATATGTGTTTTTCTTGATGAATTTTATTCGCTGAACGGACGATATATTTATAACGTAATTTCATAAACGAATCTCGATACATCATTGACCTAACTCAAAACGAATTCTCAATAAATTAAATCAAAAGAGTATTAGGTAGCAATAAATCGGCAATATCTTGTCTGGATACGAAAGCCCTTCACTTAACTGGCCATCAGTCTGAATCTGTTCTATTTTCGTCAATTGCGAATCAAACAACAACAAAAAAAAGACAGAATCAAATCGACAGTGTTTTCAAAAATAATTTCAGTTTTTCATTAATCTTTCTATTGGCTTGCAAATTTTCACAGCACTAGTTTAACTTTCACGACAAAACTTTACTAGTTGCATCAACAAATTAACATATAACTAGAAAGTTTGAAATAATCATAAAAGTTTTTACTTAAAAAATTGCAAATCTCATTTTTATTACAAATATAACGTATATTATAATTTAGTTAGAAGATAGTGGTAGTTTTTTTTTATATTTTTCCTCTCCATGAATATTGCATATTTCTATAAAAGTCATGTCGATGTTTCGCCTGTCATTCAATTACAGTTAAATTTTCTATCTTTGCTAGGTTTTAAAGTTAAATTCGTTCACATTTCCACGGATTGACTGGCATGAGCTTCAATATGACTTTGCGTTCAACATTTTAACAGCATTGCTCGTTTTTTTTTGTGTGTGAATATTTCGTTTACGTAAACGTGTTTTATCTCTTGTTATCATTGAATTTAGTCAATTTCAATCAGTATTATATAATGATTATTGATTTATTCCAACAAAATATGTTTTTAGATTAAATTAGTTAAATTACCTGATGGTCTACACACGTTTCAACCGTTCTATCTCTTTAGAACTGGATGACAATAGCGTTTCCGTCATCATCATCGAAATCGAACTCTGTTTGGTATTGTGTCTCGCGTGCCAACACGTCACCCAAACAAATTGAATCTCAGGTAAAGTGCGAATCATCTTTTTATACAACCTTTTCTACCTATAATGGGATGACTTTTAAGAGTTGGACGGGAGCCAAATTGGTCCTTGTGATCGTTACGGCTTACCGCACCTACACACACACACACACACACACACACACACACACACACACACACACACACACACACACATTTCTTCTGACATTTTGCCCTACCTATATTCTGATATGTCACTTCTACTAGTTCCAGTAGTGACATGAAGTCCCATCGTCATCATCCTCGTTCACTTCCCCTTCTTATCAGTTGTGTTAGAGTGAACATGAAGGTCTCATCTTGCGGCCTATTTGACGTGAAGAGCAACATGATCACCAGTGACTTACATCATTACGTTGAACTAGTGGATGGAATAAGTGTCTTGAAAACTGGTGAATCACCAGGGTTAATTGGCGTGCTGACTTCAGGGGACTATTAGAACAGCCACAAGTCGATGGCCTCCGGGCTATAGATACTTGGTGTCAGGTTTTCTCCTTCACTTCATTCCATCTTAAAACATGTCGTCCCCATTAAAAGAAACGACAAGAGATTAACTATAATTATCAGAGAATTCATCAAACATTAAACAAGTCAGTTTGATTGGTTGATAAACTGTGAAAACATCCAATCAAATGTAAACTAATATCAATATCCAATTAATAATAAATGTTCAACATTTAGATCTGATTAGATGGACGCTCCATTACCATCCAAAAACATCTACCGATACCGAATATAACTATTTAGATGAACATAAAATTGAATATAAGCTGTTAACATTAATGGTCGTTGCGTTCCTTAAAACGGTCCACCGCGCGCTCATCGCCCACTCTCTTATCTAATTGAAAATAATTCCCGTCGAGTTTCTGTTAGTGGAACGTGTATTTGTTTGTGTATGTGTATGTTGTTTGTACGGGAAGTAATTTTGTAAGACGTAAGGAATGTGAGTAGCGCTATCAGCTCATCTTCCAAATGCCTCGCCATAGCCTCGCCGTTTATAAATCCAAGAGGGTGGTTAATGGTGACACTAACGATCTGGTTCGGTGATGATGATGACGATGGTGATGGTGGTGGTGGTGGTAGTAGTAGTAGTAGTGGCTGTAGAGGAGGATATACATGGTCAGAGAACAGGTAGCCGCCCCGTGGTTAGTTAGTGGCCGATTAGTACGCCTCATCCCTTATTAATGTCTTTAGATGTTGACTGCCTTCTGGGTGGGACGCACATCAAAACGATTCATTATTGAATATCCAAGAATTAAAAGGGCTTTTTATAAATTCCAATTAATAATCCGATTGAAGTGATTTATTGTTATATGACTACGTTTTTTCTATGTTGTTTTATTACTTTGTTGTTCCGATCTCTTTCGAGTCTCTACTGAAATCGGCTGAATCAGCATTGATAATCCCGATAGTGTCAATTTGTAAAAAAAAACGAAATAAAATTCCATTGATTATAGTTAGATTTCAACTGGAAAATCTAGTGATATTTTGAGTAGCAATTTCTTCACATCACCACCACACAGCATCTATCCACCATCATCAATAAATCTTCGCCTTTCGCAACGAACCAAATTGAAAGAGCGCTGGCACCACTTCACCACCAACTTTTATAGATGCTCTAGGCGACAGAGTCTTCCCTTTCTGATCAATGCAAAAGAAATCATTGTATTATAACTGGTTTTAGAACGTTGTAAACCAAATCTATGTAAAAGAAGTGTGCAAATAAGCGAAATAAATTTACTACTTATATAGATATACTTTATAGATGTCTTTTTAAAGTTATAAATTGTGAATTTAGATAATTTATAATTTGAGTTCTTTGTTGTTTATAATGAACAAGTTTACACACAAATTTTATGACAGTTCAAGTTGAAAATAACAACATTTATTCGTAATCATTTCACCGGAAAACTTTACGTACTTAACTAACGAACGCAATCTCGTTTGCTATTCATCTATTTTAAAGTTTTTAGGGTTCAAACAGCGTAATAAAACAAATGTTCTGTTTAACATTCTCAAAACGCAGTCTACTGCAGTAATATCAAAGTATACCTTAAAACATAAGTACACACAATTTTATTTTATAAAAGCGTAAAACTCTATGTGTATTTGGTAGAAATTCAGATATCCTTTTGCTTACAGTATTTTGCTTGTTTTAGCTGTGAAAGCATAATATATTACTTAAAACGGTTGACTATATGTTTATGAATATGGTGAAGTTGAAATGCTATTCAACCGAATTTACTAAGAGGTTTTGTTTCAAAACTTTCACAGTTGTAAATTACTTTAATTAAAGCAACGACGCTATTTGTTTAGCGTCGTGTGACATAAATAGATCTGTTGAGATGTTACCCAATGTTGATTTGACTGTAGAAAGGGGAGACAGGAATATTTTTTTACCAGCTAGTGATCATAGAAATGTCAGAGATAGATTCATGAAGACGTATGTACCTATATCTGTACATACATCAAATCCATGATTTCAGTACATAGGATTTAAATATATCCATGATAGAATGTAGATTGTGTAAAATATTTGAACGAAATATATGAGAATACGGCGGAATACGTAGGAAATTTGAAAACTCGAATTACATTTACTTGCTCTCCTCACCATTCCCGAATTGAATATATGTGTGGATCGCACACATATATATATATATATATATATATATATATATATATATATATATATATGGAGTTTGTACTGAATTTCGTTTTGTCTACCTTGACTTCTATTTTGTTATTCTGATGTAGTATCTATAAATAAATATCGAATTTTATTATTGTCAATATTTGTTAATAATGATTTATTGGAGATAATAATTTTTTATTAAGCCTACACGCACAAACCCCAGGTGGAAATTCTGATGGTAGTTAACTGAATTTATTTGCGAACGTAGAAGGTCGTATTATATGCTTAACAAAATTTTAATTGAAGGTTTTGAATTTCAAATCCATAGGGCGCATACGAATTTGTTAGAATTAAACGTGGATGGAAGTTGTAAAACTTCTTTACGAACATCTAATCGTCCTCATAGATGAATTACAAAACAGAAAATGCCAACAAGATTCTAACTAAAGTTTTCTATTGTTATAATCGTGAAATTGTCGTCTAGTAGAGAAAAATAACTAATTGTACAGCTAACTTCAAATTAGATTTGACAGCAAGTCGGTGACTAGAGTGAGATGATATCATTGATAGAATATAACGTCCATAATAGTTGAACATCATCGTAAGATGTTAATAAACAAGTATAAGAATAAATTGAAGAATACAACTGTGTAAATATTTCAATTCTAGTTAATAATCAGAGATGTATTGTTTCGCTTTTTATACGAGCTGTTTCTCATTCAAGCTTGAAACATTTTCTGAATACTAATGGAGCAAGAATACCTCGAAAATGTCTTTCCAGTTCTTGGTTATATAGCAATATGAACGATTTTCATTATTTACGAAATCCTCATTTACATAACAACCTGACAAAGGGGGGTTGAATTGTTGAAATATCGTTGTAAAGCGACAATTTCATTTCATTATCAATCTTGTATGCATTTCTTTTTCCTTTCAATTATTGTTTGTGAAATGGCCATTCATATTATTCGTCTATCTATATCGATCATACATTTATCTTGACATGTATGAATTGTGGTATGGAATTTACGAAGTTTCAAATGCCATAAATATGGATGATTCGAAATTGTAATATTGCGTTACTTGCATTCAACAGTATGCATCCGGAATGATATAAGATACATTCAAGACGTATTCTAACATCAAATTAAATTTTATCAATTATTTTCAATTAAATTTCAAATTGGGCCTGTCTGAGAGTATTTAATTTTAGATGGTGTATGTCAACTACACAAACACACAGGTATATGCATTTAAACAGGTAATCCCACAATGGGGGGTCCAAATGAATTACGAGATGTACGCTGGCGGCGTGACGACGGCCAACACGCCCCCTCAAATTAAAAATGAAATAGCTCTCGCTATAAAATATGTCGTAAAATGTTGCCGTCAAAAAATAAAAAAACCATTCTCGCTTTCAACTAAACTTGATCATCAGTCAAAAAATGTTCCGTTTCCTTCATTTTATTTATTATTATAGCTAATTGGGTGTTTTGAGATTTAAGCAATTTCTAGAATTATCTCTGTTAGCTAGATACGCATCGAAGACCAGGTGTGTTGTGGAGGCTTCTGTATCAAACAGATCGATATTCCCATGCCAAGCTTTTCAGTTTTAATAATTGTTTTTTTTTAAGCAATCCACTCTTTATTGAAACTGTCTTGTGTATTGAAAGTTTTCTATGCTTAAAATCGTTTTCCTTTTTCCGTTGTAGATCGGTTATTTGTTTGAAGCAATTTCGAACAGGAAACAGAAATATTAGGTTGGTTCTCATGGGGCTTTTACTTCAAAACTCCACCATTGTCAACAAACATCATTCGTTCTACAGTCAATATAACTTAGGCTACAATTTCGTTTATTTTTCCACCTGTACTGATGCAAAACAATTGATGTTTGAATAGCGGTCTAGATGAGATGGTGGTGCTTTGATGTAACTTGAAAGTTCTTTCGTGTAAAGTTTCATCGGCAATTTTTCAATTCTTTTATGCTCCTACATTTGTAACGTTTGATAAATGTGTATTGTTACGATATTTTCAAAAATATGATCAAAAACTTTGATCGATAATAACTATGATTAAAGAAATGGAACGAGTATCAATTTTGGTGGAGGCGCCGGGTAAAGTCATTCCCCTCACCGGATTCGTATCGAATTATTCAAACAATAACCAATATTACTGGAGAATTTTAAAATTGTAACTTTACGGCTATTTAGAGAGTTTCTTTCACACATTTGCCAATAACATTCTTCCTTTATGTCGGAATTAGAAGAAGAAAAAGAAACAACTGAGAAAGTGTGTGACTTCGCACATTTTTCTACAAGTCAACTGGAACGTATGCGACGACATGTTTCGATAGATAATAGTGTTATAGTGGCCATTACAACACATTCTACGTGACTAATTAATTACCATCCGTTAATGGACAGCACATTAACCCCAGTAATTATCTTAAGTTCTTTTTATTTAGTTTTAAAACAATCGTGTTAGTCGAAAAGGATTTGCCATAAAGTTGGTTGCGAAAAAAAGAGGACACATTTAATGGAACGTTGACAGAAACGGCTTTTTTCTCTTTAATTATTGTTTTTATTGTATTGAACTTAATTGCAAATTCTGTAAGAGACATTAGAGAAAATTTGGTTTTGTTATCTTTACGGTGAAAGAAACGAAGATAAATTCTATTTTTCTTGTTGGGAATTTTATAAAGGTTTCTGTTATTTTAAAGTATGTTAGCTTTATTATTAAATATGTATTTACAGATATTGTTAAAATTCTTTTAGCGTTCTCTACGTCTTTTGTTTGTTTGTTGCCATTTTATTATTTATTTTGTATCGTTGTTGTAATCAATTTCAGTGAGGTTCAGTGGCACTATATTTCCACAGAACAAGGATGGACTACAGTAATATTTAATTCGGTTTTGTGGCCCTCTATACGAAATCAACTCTGCCCGTTCGAACGCGAGTAATTCCAAATGTACACTCCTCAAAATTACTTTTTTAAATTTTAATTCATTGTAGTATAGAAGCTCGCATTGGAGGGTAAACTATGTACTTCACAATGTTTTAAACTAACCCGGTCGTATTTTATCTACTCCAATATTTAGATGGGAACTGTTTCACCCTATCTACTTACCTTATACCACCGCCATCAGCACACGTCGTACACACGTCACTTACAATGAATTTCAAAATTAATTAGGTTGAACCGAATTTGTATTAGAAGTTGTCGAGAAAGTTGAAAATGTTCCTTGGCAGTTGAAATTACCTGACCATAAAAAAAAATATATATATATATATATATATATATATATATATATATATACCCAAAGTTTCGTTTTGGTTTATTTATACGTTAAAATGATGGGTTGAGACAACATTTTGTGGTTTCCTTTAATTATTCGTACATTATTCGGGTGGTTGTGTATGAATTTTTCAAAAAGTTTTGCCTCACGTTTCCTCTACAACAACTACAACCGCCATGAATTTATCACGAAACGAAATAAATGATTAGTTTTTATTGTTTTTGGTTGAAATTTTTCAGCATTTCTGAAAATTACACAACAACAATTAGTCGGCTGCTGATATTTGGACTTCATTAGTCATTTAGGCATAGCTTTCAGGTTGATCAAATTCTTGATGTAACAATTTTTGTAAGTCCTTAAAACAGTGCAGATCTAATGATGGTGGTATGAAATTCAAGTAAAATTGTTACAGAATACAGATTTAGTAGATTTCATTATTTATCCCCATAAGAAGTTTTGTTTTGTTTTTGTTTTTTGATTATCATAGTTGCGTGTTGTAGGTGTGTAGTTATTTTTTGGTTTGTCTGTTCAGTTCGTTTAAATTGAAGTTGAGCTGGTGTAAATGTATCGTCAGGGATTGCAGTATACAGTGTTAGCATATATGAGAGTGTCGTCGTGAAATGGCGCAAGGTATCTAGGGATGGAGAGAATGGTTGTGGTGCGATTCAACCCTAGAAATGTGTGACAGACGACCTGTTGACCGTCTCGACACCATTCAACACTTGCACATCGCTTGCTGTTTTTTTTTTGAATATGTAATCAAACATTAGAACTGATTAAGTTAATATTGAAACTTAAACTGTGATATTTATTTTGTCTCTATATGCTGGCTACTGTTTTATTTTCATGTAGGCGTCTGTGTTAGATGTTGGTCGAGACGTAAACATATATTATACATGGCTGTATAGTCGTATAATACCCGGGCTTTACTGACCCACCCTTCATATTACATGAGCTTTGGTCCATTTCAGCCCCTCACGAAAATTCTATCTTGCTTTCTAGTGAAGATCATTATAGCGAACAATAACACTGGCTCTTAACCACTGAACCATGCGGTGAAGAACTATAAAGTGACTCTGGGAGAATAGTTCCGTAACTCAGTACATTATTTGGTGGTTGGGTAACAACTACAAGGGCTCCGGGCGCATCCTCCGTTGATTAATTATCTACACTGTATTGTAATACAAATTGTATCAGAAACTGAAATTTCGTTTTTGGTCATTAAAATCGATCTATTTTTTCGTATTTTTCGTTCAATTTTCAATGAAACAAACAGTGAGAATCAATTCTATTTTGGACAATTCAATAACAGTAGATGCACATTTACTAATCACTAAATCTAGCTGAATTCCCATGACATTATTATCCGACAAATTCCATTGCTATGGATATTTAACAATCACATTGACGACTAAATTAGTTGGGGAAATAGGAAAGCATCCGATGTGCATCTTGGCGAATGTAAAAATTCAACATTCACAAGAACTTCTAATGGAAAATCTACAAAAAACTCGATGTTCTTTCAAAAACATATATAAAATAAACGATAATATCGACATTCCGTTAAATTACACTACCATAAATTTAAATACAAACCACACCACCAAAATCTCTTATTTGATTGGAAATATCTCTCCAGTTTTTCTCGTCTCCTTGCCGCTCTTAATGGAAGCTGATATTTATTGGTTGAAATTTCCGGTAAAAGAATCTAAACCTTGTTAAGAAGAACAAGAAAAAAGCAATCATGACGTTTTTAGATTTTTTTCTTTATATATGTATATTTTTTACGTTTTCCAATTCTTTTTTTTTCAAATACACCTTGGTTTCGATGGTATGATGGAATTCAATTGAAAGGTGTCTAACATCAAAATTGTGTTAATGTTTTATAAAGTTAAATGCGATGATCCAATCATTTTCGTTTAGAATATAGTAGAAATGTGAAATGCTGAATTAGGGTGTTGATTTAATTTACCTTGACAGAACCACTCCGGTGGTTGCCAGTTGGCGTTAAATGGATGCTTGAGCTTTTTAACTACAGTCATATCAAACTTTTCTTATAGGCGATTTGCGGTAGTTTATTGAATATTTGAATTTCGTATAATTTGTTTTTTTTTTGTTAATATCGTTTCATTAACAGTTCTGTTTGGAAATGTGGATATGCGTGTAACTAAATCAATGATGAATAACGGCCAGTCAATCAGATCCCGCAACATTGAACATTATCCAATGTTTTATATTAAATGTATTTATATCGTTTGCATTGGTGCATAGTAATTAAAAATTTATAAATCGCCATATATTTACAATGTAATACACAACCGATAACATTAATTCATTACGCTCGCTTTGATTATAGTGAAAATATAGAATATTCGTTGATTAATCGATAAAATTTACAATTTATATGCTTATAATTAATTAATTTTTTTATTATTTATATAAACCTGTATATAGTACGATATTTTATTATTATACATAAATGAAAATTGCACATATAGAGATTGTTTGATAAAATATTTGTTTGGTTATTCTAGTGACTATATGTACGTTATCTAACCAGTATTTAGTTGACTAGAGGGAATAAAATAGAGAGGGTGACTTATGAAACTGCAAAGAACCACAACATATTTACTTAATCAAAACAAGACCTACCCCTCAATGTCACAAACTGGTTAATTACAACAATCTATTGTATTCTGTATTACCCTTAAGTTTAATTAAACATTTTTACAACCCTAGTGAAATTGATCATCCCCTTAACGTATACATACATATAAATATAACCGAATACTATCAGTATAGTTGACGTCATTTTACTGATTAAAAACTGTTGTAAAACTATATGTAGATGGGTTGTATGTATGTACCTTGAAGCGCAATTAGTTTGTACATTTGTTACAAACAATTATTATTATGAACTAATGGATATTTGCCAGAGGGTTTTTCCATCAATCCCATTAAAATTTCGTGTACTATTGATCAGTATCAAATTAAAAGCTTGACCGAATACTTTACAATTTCCAATATCTAAAATGTCTATCCAATATATTGACAGGAACTTATGTGAATTTCGTATAGGTGCCATTCACACCGACCTCTCTTGTTAATGCCAACCACACTCAGATTAATCATCCAATGAACATAATTGCGTTTCCGTAAGTGTACTCGGCCCGGTAGCACCCTGTGTTAATTAACAATGTAATGTATCATGTTAGTTGTCATATCCCATCATTGATATTGCAACGTGCTGAAGAACAGTCGAATCAGCATTTGTGTATACATTTGCCTGATAACAGCATCAAGGTGAATTATTTATTTATTAGATAGCAACTAGTTTTGTAGAGATATCAACTTTGTTGAAATTCAAGAGCAAACAATACAAAAATGTATGTACAGAGCAATTCGAGTAGTATCAAAATGAAATCTAAGACAGTTTGCATTTGAAGAAACCAGTTACATGTTGACCTGATGATGGAAGCGTTATTATAACTCTTGCTGTTTTCTAGAATTTGATCGCAAATACTAAAATAACATTTACATCGGTAGTAATACACTTAAAAATCTGAATTATTGCAAACTAAAGGCAGTGGCGTCGAAATGTATTGAAGATGGCGCTTCCCAACTTGCGACGGCACTGAATTTTGCTTTCAATATCAAGTTGGCTTGTAAAATTGGATTTGTATCAACCGGGATAAATTCTCCAATTTTACAACAATATTGATATCTCAAGTTTGTCAATTACTTGTCAAGTTGTTTCTAACGAGTTCGAAAGGGATTGCAGCTTGATACAAGTTATAAGTTATGTCTAAAAATTACAAATACTTCCTCATGAACTTGTTTCAAGTTTCTGTTCTCGAACTGGTTCTTGGAATGTCGTTTCAACATGAGACGTCAAAATTGAACAAGAATTTGACACGTTATCCAAGTTGATACAAGCCAACTTTAACAAGAAGAAGTTGATAGTGTAATCGTACTATTAAAGCCAAATTGTGCCTGATCGATACATTTGATCAAGTTGAAAGTCATAGGTTGGTACAAATGCTTCTATTATAAAATAGAGCTTTATTGTTTGTATTCCAAATTATTTTAATCGTTGAATCATTATCTTATCAATGCCTAAATATATTGATAACGTTGTGTAGAATCTGGCGTTGGAGAGACAAATTGTTTACAGTGATAATTCGTATTTATCAGACATTTTAATAACCATTTAATTACGAATTTGTATATAGATATACATCTGAAAATTAACTATAATTTGGAATAAACATATTATAAATGTTGTTTTGTATCCAATGAATATTACAAATCCCAAAAGGTATAAATATTATCAAGCAGCAATACATCATAAATACAAATACAAAGTGTGTAATTAGACATGTCGATATTTTCATGTGGAAATTTCATGAGAATACGCCAAGATAATTGAGCACTATATTCATTCAGTTTATAATTAAAATTGAGAGTTGAATAATAATAAATTGATGATAATTGTAAGAATTTCGTCAGTTATAACAAATCAAATTTCTGGTTGCAATATAATTCGTATTCAATTTTCAATAAATATCAAAATTAAATCAACTGTACCAACATATATTTACAACAATATTTCGATTGTAATCACAAAATTATTGAATACTTCAATGAATATCTTGGTAATTCCGTATTCATTGTTCAGTTATTCGACAGTTAAATTACAATTTAATGTAATGTGGGTATGTAATTAAATTCCAATACAACTATATTGTAGTGCGGCTTTATTTTGTTTGATTTTCGAAATTGTTTGAAAGAAGAACTAGTTGAAATTGTACCGTGTGTAATGAAATTCTTTTATTATTCACTTAAAGCCTTCTATTAGACATAGATTTTAAAACATTTATTATGTAATTTCGCCAAGAGTCATTTAAAATTTAATCCAAATTAAAATCAAACTTTGATTCCGTGGGAATAATTAATTTGCATAAGTGAAATTCGCCCCTTTCTATATTCAATCTGATATTACATTTTATTCAAGTTTACATATCGTTCATGATAAGTTTGTACAGTAAGTTATGATGGTGATTGTTTTATTCAATTATTTCTAATCACAGTTTATAAAACTATCTAATGATTTGATGAGAATATCAGTCATTGAGAATATTGTATTTGTGATAATACAAATTATTGTTTAGTAGATGATAATAATCATTTGGTTGGTGGTAGTGGCATGGCGGGGGAGGGTTGGATATTGCCACCAATTGTAATCCTGTGGCATTATATTCTGTTGACGAAATTTCTGAAATGAAGTTTAGACAAGAGTTTGGTCTTTACGAATTGTATATAATATGGAGTAATATTCAACAAATCCGACTAGAGAGAAGAGAATATCAACAGAGAGAAATCTTATTATTATTATTACTATCATTATTATTATTATAAAACTGAATAAGGGAACACCAAAGTCTGTGCCGTATTCTTTCGCAAAATTTCAGCTTATCATATTATATTACGATTACAATGGTTGAATCAAGACGATGTGGCTGTAGTTGTGTTGGTAGGACTCTTATTATTGTTATTTTGATACAGTTTGGTGCTTAGTGATTATGCTGAATATAAATATTCTGTTGATGGAGGAGGGTTGTTTCGTTTTCAATTGTGTGAAAGTTTTACTCTACTCTACTATTACTACCACTTAGATTGGATTTGATTGAAACAGATTCTGGTGCTGGTGTATAGTCATAGTACTTTTGCTTTCACAACATGACAAGTGCAGACAGAATGGAATTCAATTATGAAATTTGACATTACCATGGTCTTATTAGATGTGTCATGAGTTTTATTGTGATAATGATGACGGCGATAACTCTCGCTTTGTATTTGACACAATAGCTTCAGTCTTATTAATTTTTGTCTGTATTGTACAGAGAGGACACTTTTATTAATTTTATTACACGCAACTATTTAATTAAAATTGCCCGATGCTCGTATGAAATAATATGAAAAACTGTCTCAATATCAAATAAAACGAAATCAAATTTCTTATTAGATTTATCCTATTGATCAATGTAATAACTTTCATACTCAATGTCAATAGAGTTTTATTCTATAAATCGAGCTCTTGTCGTGATTGAATTTTCTATTTTAACAAAATAGCTCACTTGATAGAGGACCGATCAACAATATTGTCAATAACAACAGATCACTTCAAACAAAGCAAATATCAATAATAATGATAAGAATTTTCTGGCAATCAATCTTGTCGTTTTTTACATTGATGATTGAAATTGAACATTGCAGAAGTTGTAATGCAGATACGCACCACCCCCGGCTTCTGTGCTTCTATATTCTGCATCATTTCTATTACTTTCCCTCTTTTAGGATTAACACCAATATGGATGACATTGGATCATCCATCATACACGCAACTTGCACCACATGTGTTTACTCATACGGAAATCGTTATTTTTCAGTTTATATCTGAAAACGAACAGACTATATATATAGTCGCATATATATATAGTCGCATATAATCTAATCGTAAGTATAAATGTTGTGTTGGAGAGCATTGGGTGTTTGTGTCATACAACTACAGGCTGTGGATGTTCTTCCACCCCTTAATAGTGGATTCTGTGGTCGTATTATTGGAGATAAAGGGCGGCGAGGTGAATTAATTGCAACTATTGGTGATAATATTATGGCATTTTGATGTATTATTCTGGGAATTTTTAGGCTTAGCCCATATGTGCCATTCTTCAATCAACTGTATATGACGAATTTCATGAAATTAATTCTCCATCGTTACGCATATTGCAATCGTCGCTCGATTTTTCGTTAAATTTTCGAATTTAATCAGTAATTTACCACACAAACTAATTTTTCCGGACCTTTTTGTTGCCAAAGAAATGGTTAACACTTTCAATGATGCTTCACGATGGCACTTTTGTTTTTCTTTTAACCGTGGAAATTACGTGCTCCGCCGGTGGGCTGTGGCGTTGAACGTGTCAAATTTTTCATTCACAAACAAGGAATACATACATTTACATGAAACAGGGTGTATCCAGGGTGTATCTTCTAGTTTATCGCTTATTTGTGGTGCGAATGAAACAAGCTCTTAAAGATTTATTTCTCACACACTAAGTACTAATTATGCAGTGGAAATGACTTGATAGTAGGTAGTCCTGAAATCGGGAAAAATAAGTATTGGAAAATTTGAACAGACTTTTTATCTGATAGTTCTCATTGGGACCCCAACAATTTGTACAGTCGTCGAAAAAGCTTTGATTTATAAAACGCTTATCATGATGATTCTTATCTTCTTTGGAGATAAAAAAGAATGAAAAGACTCCTGTTTTCACTTTAGAAATTGATAATTACTTTATGTTTAAACAATACAAGAACAATTAAAAATAAAGATCGAGCCTTAGATGATTGTTATTATTGTTTTGTGAATAATAATTGAAATATTATCAAATCGTTTACAATAAATTATTTAACTGAACAATTTAAATCAAATGTACAAATTTACTGTTCACTAAAAATTCAATTATTCATTGTTTAGTTAAATCTTTCATATTTACATAAAACTATTTTATTGTTTTATTAAAACATAAATTATTTTAATAAACAGTAAATTGTGCATGTGGTTAACCAAAATTTAATTTAATTAAATTCAATTTACATTGAAAACAAACTCAGCTTTTTCGGCTATTGTGGATATTGCCCCTGGTATTACCTTGACCAATGGTCCTAACTGGGCTTTTGGTTAGGGTTCATGGAACAACCACGAACCTGTGGTTGTACTAATGGTGTTCTGTGGTCAAACTGTTGAAGTAAGTCTTGAATTTTCTCTTATACCAATATGGATATTGGGTCACAATCATTCAGTAAAATCGCAATAGGTGTTGCGCATTTTTGTTGAGTTTGGGTGTTTAAGATTTAAATTATCTGAAGCGTTATTAATATTTTCTTTAGAGAATTCATTAAAATACACTTTTATACATTGTTTACGTACACGTCGACAATAAATCATTCGTTTAATACAGAAGCGATAAATTATATTCTTGCCACAATCTGTTCTTGATAATTTTTCATGTTTTCAGAATTGTTCTATTGTATGATTGCGTGTAATTTCCACATTAATTATTATTATCTTATCTCTTCTATCATATATACTTATTATTGTCATTTGTAATTATTCAACAATTAACGTACACCATCTGTTCGTTAGTATACAACTTACCGAATAATTGTATTTATTGAAGAAAATTGGGTATGCGCAATGTTTGGAGAAATATTAGCCCCTGTACGCTCAACTGAAGTGAAATGATAAGGGGTGGGGTTGTGACTGGCGCTATCAAAAGGGCTGCTGCAGACTCGTCCTGTTCAGTCTGCATTTAGGTAACCGTATACGTTGTTTGTTTCATATAAAAATAAAATAAAAACGGTATTTATTATACATGTGTATGTGTTTTTGAAAACGATTGATTTTCCAACAATCATTTACGGGTGTTTGAAGTGATCTAGACAAGAACATGACGTTATTGAATTCAATTCCTTAAAGGATAACGAATTTTTACAGGTATTTACTTGGTTGTGTGAGCTTTGAAAACAGAGTTGTGGTTAATGAAAGACTTCCGTACATAAAAATTAAAAAGCATTTCCACCATTAAACAATTTTAGATCTAACGATAAATAATTTCCATTTTGTTTTTGTTAAGAAAAAAAGGTAAATTTGATTACAACGAATTTATGTGGGGATACACATTAGACTGTTGATTTCAGTTTGGATCAAGTCCGCCTTTATGCAGTTTATCTTAATTTTTGTTCGTTAATTATTCAAATTTCGCAACTATAAATTTCGAATAATCAAATATTCAAATTAATTATTGAAATGTAATTGGAATAATTATAACAGCGATAATGTTGTCCTTTAATTAATCATCCCATTTTCTCAACATTTTCTGTAATTAATAATCCTTTATCTACTTGTCGATGTTTCCGTAACGAAAATCTGTTACAACTTTACCGGAATTTCTCCAATAATGTTGGAATCTTTACAACTTTCTAATTAATCGAACAATGTCGAGTTGATTATGAGCATGTTAAATATCGGATTTGAAACAATAAAGTTCCGTAATGGTTACCATTTATAATTAATTCTACTATTTTCTACTATACGTTCTGAGATGGTTTTTACTGCAGTAAAAACAACAAGATCGTTTCTTTTTACTGCTTATCCTACCGTCTTCCTTATGAAATAATAAATATTGCGAAGGTATTTGCCATTGGCCAACCGGCTATGATTCGACTTAATTACAATATAACGATGGTCCCTGTTGAATTTACTGACGACTACAATTTCATCCACCGACTATAGGTGGTGGATGACATCCGGGGAAATGGCGACTTATCATTTATTCATATGTAATTCCGTTCAGGATGAAATTAGTTTGAATTATACAATGATCCGGTTAATCCACGTAGCTTTTTACCGGCACTATAATAACGTTATTATTTTATGTGGGTTATTAATGTTATTACAATCTAGTCGTTGTAATTGCTGATTGACTACCAAAATACACCCGGTCACTGATGGATTAGGATGTTTCGATTTCCCCTTTGATATGTCATTTTTGAGGCAAGCGATTGTAGAAGCCGGCCAAAGTGACCATCAAAGGGCTATTAAAGGATAGTGATTTGAAAGGAAAGGAATTTACAATATTTTAATAATGGTACAAGATTTGGTTGTTTTGTTTTCTTTGTGTCGATCTATAAACACTGAGATTTATTTGATATGTCCCGATTATTCAATTAACGTGAGTGCTCATTAGTTCTATATCTCGATATAGGTGGGTAGGTGTGGTTCATGAATACATAAAAAAAAGAAACAACGAATCTGCCTCCTTCAATTTATCAACACAATCTTACAATCATTGTAATTAAACAATATTTAACGATAATTTGTGATTAAAAATAACAAATTTCGTATGTTATTTGTAATAGAACGAATGTACGTTTCGGTAAAAGTTTAATTGGAAACGGTTCTGTTTATTTTCGGAATATATGAGGCAAACTCGAATATTCATGGATTAAAACAAATTCAACGAAATTTTAACGGTTGACTTACATAACTCGTCATAACTACAGTGAATACAGTGTGCAATATAAAGTTTGATTAGATTCTAATTACTTATCAGTGTGAACCAAGAAGCAAGAGTTTTAACGAATTGAATTCAATTAACGACAATCGTTACTAATTCCTTTTATCCAAAAGGATTCCATTAATTCGTTCACACAAGGATGCGACTCATAAAAAATTCTCTTATTATTGTCATTGAAGATTAACAATCTTTCCATTGTTGTTCTATTTATTTAGCCAATATCCTTTGTACTTTCTAGTGAATAATTGAATATCTTAACATAAAAGCTTGGAAAGATTGGAAAGTAAGACAGGATGAAATTAAAATGTTATCAAGGTATTCTTCTATTTCTGTATATCGTGTGGCAATTTCCTCAGAGACAGAATCTTTTGAATAGTTTATTAAAAAAAAGGGAGAAGACATAGGAAAAGAAAGGACTTTAACTGTACTTACAACAATGGCACGATAAGCAGACATTCTCACAAAAGAAATTTGCCTTCCATTGCCCTCCACCCTCTCTATATCTATATATGAATAGACTAACAGGTGACTTCTCTTTTGTGATTTGTGTCTCCTGTGATCGGCTTCTTTTAACGTTCCCTATATTCTCAATAATTGAATAGCATTACATTCTACCACCCCTAAATGTTGGAGAAATCGTCCGGATTTTTTTCTTGTGTTGTTGAAATATTTCAAGATGATTTGTGTTCAACATGTTGAAATGAATGTTCTCTTAATTGTGTTTGTTCTAAATATTTTGATCTTTAGAAGGTGTATGAGAATTTCTGCGGTTGAAATAAATCAGTACTGATCAAATCCGTTATTTGCTAGCTCATCATAATGTTAGAGAGAGAGAGAGAGAGAGAGGGTTCTTCCGTCACTTGTGACTTTCAATGGTTTCTAATGGATGCTGTTGAAGGAGCATTTCGGCATTTAATCCCAGTATTGTGAATTTCAGTTGAATGCAATATTGTGGCTGGAATTCAATGCATATATTATGTATTTAGTATAAGATTCTACAACGAAGTTGTTTTACATTCACGTTCACTCCTTAAAGGATTCATATTGTCAATTACGTTATATTCGTTTAATTGTTAAGTAATAAAATGAATAAATTTTGGGGCATCGTTTGCATTTAGCGAATTGTTTATTAACAAAATAGGATTAATTGAAGTCGAATTGAATTAGTGAACATTTTCTAATGAGAAGTACTAAACTACTAAATAAGAATTTGTACTTGTTTTTGTTTATATTTCGGATTTCTTGTTAAATTAATTTGTTTGATATAACGAAATAGAGGGGAAAAAAGGAATGGCAGATAAAAATTACAGTTGGAGTTTATTTACTTAAGTGAATGAATTATGAAAGGCACTACAGATATGTTTAATTGTTGAAAATTGTTGGAAAGGGTGAAATATGTAACTATTTTTTTTATGTAAACTGAATATTGTAGATTTAGGACTAACCGAAGAAAAACAGTAACTGTTATGCTTGTACTATTATACAAATATTGTATTATCCCAGAATAATCGTATCTGTATAGATACTTATTTTTTCTTTCTCTCTCTCTCTCACACACCCACACACACACACACACACACACACACGCACACACACACACACAATTTTGTCCAAGTTTTGTAATTGTTGTGTTGTTCCTAGTCGTTTATTTTCGAAACGTGCCCGATTCTCAAAACAATAAACTTTTATTAAGGTTAGTTGTTCCAATAACTTGGAGCAAGTTATATAGCACAACGTCCCCACGTCAAATCGTTCCAATTGTCGCCAACATCACCATCATCAGTTTTGTTAGTAGTGGTAGTAATAGTGTGAAAATCAATAAATCTTTAAACGTTCACCGTCTTTAACACACACTAACACTTACCCCACTAGGGAGAATGGTAATGAGGTATAATAAAAGAGCGTTGGCAACAATACGGTCTCTTTGTTTATCTGTACGAGTTGGGAATCTATCACCTTTACAGAATCGTTGGCATGTCAAATAATAATGTATCTATATTGCATGTTCGTTTATAGTAATCTGTTCACTGTTTCCCATCTTCTGTACACATCATTGCGTTTGATAAATTAGTAGATCTTTGCATCATTTCCACAGGGGATAACAGGCACGTTCATCAGCTGATGGACCCTTGGGACATTGTTCTACGGATCATTCACTCCTCCGATGTAACAACATGCAAAAGATAATCAACAAAATGTCGAATAATATTTCGTTTGTTTTAAAAAGGCAATTGTATCTTATGGAAAGTTTTGAATATCATTTTAGATTGATTTTTCGTTCTATACGTCTTTAGTTTGAAAACATAGTAATATTGAAGCTTCAATTTCACCGTGCATTTTCCTTAGTAATCCGATAGTTTTAACGTAACTATTTTCCATTGTTTATTCAAAACGAAATGGAAAAACTATGTGGCGAAAAGGTAGGAGAATTGGTAGACAACAAATGAAATTCTATATTATATGCAGTTGATTTGATGTACTAGTCGGTGACGGAAATTGAGGAAAACTCTACATTTGAATATTTTTACAATGTTACGCTTTACCGTTTCAAATAATCGATTCTACTGAAATTCACCCTCTTGTTGCCGAGTGTTTCATCGTTATGGACCAATGTTCATTGGTATTTCTGAAACAAAATCTTTGACATATTTTAAAATTTGTTATTTTCCGGTTGATTATATGTGAAAAGAAAATATTACCAAAACTGTTGATTTATGATTGATCAATGAGTTGTGTATAATTTCAGAATCTATCGTTTATTGAATTGATTTTTCTCACTTTCCTCAGTTTGACTGTCAGTCAGTCTTCAAAACGTTCACTGTGTGCAAATTGAAAGTTTTGAATTCGTACTGCATATACAAAGTACAGTTGAGTGGTTTCGGTGTTGACGTCGTCCAGCCAACCGAATCGAGTAAATCTCCGAAACTAATTCAATTTCAGTCATTAGCCGTTCAAAAGCTGCGATTGCAGTTTATCCGTCGATGTTTCTATCACATAGCAACTATGGTCATGTACCTAAATTGCATGTTTCCATTCTTGCAATCATTCCCAAACTCATTTATTTGCCTTTATAGCATAACTAAAAGTTTTCTTTATGAATTCATTATCGAATGCTAAAACATAGTTTTCTCATCAGAATTAGGTTGCACAGAAACATTTTAAAATGATCGATAGTTGAAAACAGTGGTGGAGCGGTCCCATTATTTTGTCCAAGAACTTATCGAACTAAATCCACGTTTCCACTGTGCTAGAAATTCGCTGCAAAAAATACTGATGGAAACTCACAAAAAATATTACGTGTGTAAATACTAATGTGAGAAACTTCCTGTGACTTTTCTAAAATCGTCGTAAGCTTATTGTGTTTACACATGTGAATTTTTTGTAAGTTCCTATTTGCCAGAAACTCTCTGCCAGTTAAAACGGGGACTTACGTAAGTATTAATCGATTTTATAGGTAATATTGAATTAGAGTCGTTTTTTTTTGTCCAATTGTGAGCATGAGTTGGTTGAAGATGCGTATTTATCATTCAAAAGATTCGATGTATTAAGGATGGCATATTTTTCAGTAACAATATGAAGCTGTTGAAATCACTCTGTCCATTAAATAAAAAAACATTTCTCTCCTCAGCACAGTTTCGTTTGACAATTCGACATGTCATTTTATTCGTTTTACAGCGTCAATTCATGACTGCACACAAATCATTTCTTTCACGTAAACTACTGAATTGTTAACTAATTTTCAGTTAAAAACCCTTTTGAAGCTTCGTGTTTTATGTTGAATTGTGGTATAATTCTGGAAATGGACCTGTATATCGTTAATTTCTTGAAGGAAGGAAGTGAGGCCTGATCCAGACTAGCCTATCTGTTCTCCTTTCGTTACGCCACTGGTTGTAAATAAAAAAACAACAACAGCATAATAGCTAGGATTTTTCTTATCTTAACTCTGTTAGATTACGTCCATATCTTCCACGTTCTCGCATTTTTCTTATACTAAGAAAGATTCCAGTTCATTGACAACTTAAGTGCATTCCGTTCAGAACAAATTTAGTTAGTTCTATGGAACAGAAGTATCGTAAAAGCTGTTATTTCTCTTAGTCCCCATACATGCTTTTACACAAATCACAAGACACTTTTTTCGCTATAGAACGCATCTCTACATTGTGATCAGATCAAATGGTTAGTAGAAACGAGAGATAAAACACACACATTCCATTCACTTAATAACTTGTCACTCGATAAAACTGGCAACTATTAGAATGTCGACAATGATAAAATAGGAAATACATGGACGAATTTATAACGTTGATTACATTGAAATGAAATCTAGGAAATTACTATGATCATTACAAACAAAATTACAGAAAACTGTCGCTCGGTCAATTTGTAGATGGTTATCTGAAAGTAATACATAACGATGACATATAGCAAGTAGATAAGGAATTGAAGGAGAACCACCATGCTTATTGGTAATGATAACATCTTGACAGGCAATGTTTCAGATTGTGTGCGAGAGTAGTAATCAAATCTGTTAAGAAACATGGTGAGAAATAAATAATTCCCTATAACATGTTCTTGGGTACACATCCTCATCATCATCATCATCATCATTGCAAAAAGAATCAAAAGAACTTTTGCAATCTGGAACGCAGCAATTAAGGCTTATTCCACCTAACCCCTTCACATTTCATCCTTTTTCCACTCGTACATTGCTGTAATCACAGTCAGCTCAGATTGAATTAAAAGTAATCGATGGAAGAATTGCCGCACCGTTTGCGCTTCTTTACTTTATATCATCTTGAACAGATTACCGATGTATCGATAAAATAACATTCTCTGTTTTACTACATTACTTGTTGATGGGTTTTCCTTTCCTTTAGAAATCGAGAAAATTTCCTGCTGTTTCCACACCCCAGTTTTGTGTTTATTTTAAATTTGCCGTTCGGTTTTTCTTTATTTTCGACAAACAAAAACAAATCCATGTTTGTTTGATGATTTTTGATAAGAAAAAACATCATTTCCTGTATTAAAGGACGGTTTTCTTTTTTTGTATATGTGGTGTTAATAAAGAAAATCAACAACAATAACGGTTTTGACATCAACGTGCTTAATGACAGCTGCTACTTGAAGATAGCACGTTTCCAATCGGATTAGTGGACCGGTAAATGAATAGAATAAAAACGGAACCGTGTTAAAACTGAACGGTACCAAAAGCGGATATTAGAATTCTATATTATCAAGAAGTTTCCTCTAGATTTCAACATGATTATATTGAAAACCAACAATATCAACAACAACAAAAATAAAAATAAAATTGCTTTCTATTATGCGTGTGAAATATCAATTTACATAAATATAATTAAAAAAAAATTGATTTTCTGTTATGAGCTTTTTAGATTTCCGGATTTTACAAACAATGTTCTGATTGGTTTTTCAAACGAACAGGCGAAAATATTTGAAAGAACCTATTGATTTTAGGATTTGTAAAGTTGAAAAGCCGAAAGGAAAATTCAAATCTACTTAATTGAAAATAAACATTCGCATATCCGTCAACTTTTTTTGATTGGTGATCGACGTTTAGTTTCAATCGTATTTTAAACACATATATATGGCCAAAAAAGATAGCAGTGCATATATTCGTTTGAGTAAATAAAATTCCAAAATGTTTAAACATTGATAAGTGGATTTTTGTTCTAAATGTATTGATGTTTTGATGGATTCCACACGCGCTATTTGTACAGATATTTGAAACATTTGCACAATTCAAGCACAAGTGTTTAACAATAATTAATACCGAAATGTTCCTGTTGTATTACCATGTATAAATTCCCATCTATATAGATACGCCTGTAGAACTGAATCTAAACAATAAATATAGAAGGGTGGCATACCTCACAGTATCGGATGAGCGCAGAAAATGAAAACAATAAAATACCTATGTTGTAATAAATCATACGTTGTTATTAATAATATAAAATGACCATAAATAATTCGTGATCGATAAAAGCCATGTTGAACGTCTGGCTATTAGATTTATGATTTAATTGAACCTCTGAAGCATTCCGGGGGGCGCAGCTGTTAGTCGTAGTAGCAATGCTGGTGGCAGCGACGGCGACACTGCTATATACCTACCGTGTCATCGTCATCATCATCATCATCATCATCATCCTCGCCCACACTAATGGAAACCATCTTTCAGATGTATTTGTCCATAAACGTCAATCACCAAAAGCTTTCATGATGAAAATGTCACTGCGCTTAGAAGCAGTCAACCGGATATGACGTACTCTGAGCCTATTTTTCAAACATCCTTTTTACTATTACCAAATTCAACCAAAAATGCTTTGTCTTATCGTTTGTGCTTGCTTATATACATATATACCTGAATGTAATTTATTTTTCCATTAGAATACGCGCTCTGCTTTTGTTTATCTGCTCCTACTGTTGCTACTGTTATATTACAGGCGGCATTAATTTGAATTTTCGGTCTTTACAGTTAAGACAATTTGTCAGACACTGTATGTTTTTAGTCGTGAATTCTTTAAATGGCATTGTAAAGTTGGAATATATTACTCTGTTTTTGTTGTCTCTTGGAATTTCTGGTAAAGTGATGTCTCTTGTTTTATACATTAACACATTTCCACGGTGTATTACACAACCTCTATACATTATATTCGTATTTCAAAATTTTATAGTTAAATACGTCCTGAAAAAAAGAAGGCACAAAATTCAATTAAACTTTGTTTGAGTCTATACTTTTAAAGTATCTACCTACACGTTTACGTTAAATGATTTTCAGTTTTTATTTTATGTGGGGTTTTATTTTTTTTAATAAACTCTATATCGTTTAGAAAGGGGGAGAAAACAAGAACAATATAAAAAATACCCCCTTCTAGTGCATTTAATAAGAATACATAAAAACCAACACAACTGGACGTCAAACTCATTACGTACAGATTGAATTTCTATATACGATATAGTGAATGTGTTGTTTGTGTGTATATTTCCATCGCACTAAAATTGCCACATTCATCCTTTATATTAGCCAAGGGTGACCGCCCTATTTTCACACCTTAGTGTCTGGAGGACGGCCGGATACCACCCTCAATTTAACCGCCTACACGTTTATCTTCCCTTATACCCAGCAAACATATGCTAACCGTACAGCTTGCTGTATTTTTAATAAGCATCGATATTAAAATTAAATCGCGGAAGACGTAGTTCGAGCATATTAAATTCCTGTCAGAAAAAAAATCATTTATTTTCCTATTATAATAAAGATGACAAGAAGATTACGGTTGTGTTATCAATTCTGAAAAGATATTCAGTACGTATTAAATGTTCCGTTTATTTGTTGAACATAGATATTTGTCGTTTTATATGCAATGCAATAAATTACTGCCTATATTGAATCGGGTCAGCAACTCATTTCGTTTGATAATTGATTCGTAGCTCATTTCCTGGAGGAGATTAATGGATTGGCCGGCTGCCATCGCAATATTATATATGCAAACAAAAAGGGCGGTATGTCCAATGCAGGTGCGTTCTCCCCATTTAGTTACTGTCTAAATACTACTGTTTGCGGCATTATAATACATCCTTGTACAAGAGAACTACTTTATGTTAGTCAGCAGGAATTTGCACCAACTACAAGCCGGTTCTGTCCACAATATTAATGGGATGGGTCAGCATGAAAACAAATGGTAGAATTGGATGGAATGCCTTTCAAGGCAGATTGTTAATGGACACCGACATGAGTGTTATATAACAAACGCCAAGACCGGATCCATCTTCAACTTCCAGATGAGTAAAGTTTTGTTCCGGACATTAATCAAAAGACATAATGTCGTTGTGTGCCAACCGAAAAACGACAAGGCAGCGGCGCGTAATGTGAAAATTCTCCTCCTGTTTTTTTAGTTGATCTCTATTTTTTTTTCTATTCTTGTGTGTGTGTGTGTTTTTGCTCTGCTGACTTGGCTGGCAATTGGTGGCACATTATAATAGCTTGTTGGATGTTTAAAAGAGAGTTCGTAATTTATATTCAACAGAACAACCTGTTCCTTCACTATACTGTGTCAGCAGGATTCCCAACCTACGCTAATAAATAATTTCCCAATCAGGTAGCTGTAATGACAGGGGCTCAGTTGGTATTATCAGCTTGTTTCCTGACAGGGTATCGTGCTTATATTGTGTCGTGTGTGTGTGTGTGTGTGTGTGGCCTCTTATCTCTATCTACATGTTTACAACCTGTTATCTACCTACACATAGCAGGTTTGCATATCAACACACGGCTACTTCTCAATCATCCATCACAAATTAATGCATTCTATTCTCAACTGTAGTCAAATCTCTTGAGAAAAATTTCGATTACATTCAAGATAACTGGTGAATAGATGGATTCAATTATGCAAAAGGATAATGTCCTAAAATCTAGTTCACCTTGATAAGAAGTTTACCAAACTACAAGTCCATTATTTCGTTTAAATACGGAAATAGGGTGCTTTAATTTCCGTACGTTCTTGCATAAATTAAATGTATCGGTGTACAATTTCATAACTATTATTAGCAATGATGTTAAGTCCAAGTTGACTTTGTGACCTTTCCAACAATTTACACTATTCAAACGTATGTATACATATATATTTACTTTATCACCATCAACATAATTGAAATTCTGATCATCTACAAATTTCTACTCAATAGTTGTTCCACACCTTCCCTAACCCTTTATATCTTTAACAATCAATTAAGCTCCAACAAACGTTTATCTTGCCTAGTTTATCTATAGACCATTTAGTTCTAATAAATCTCAGTATAGGTGTTGTATGCTTCAGGAAATTAACTGTTTATTATCGAAAGATACATATATATACATAAATTTATGAAATATACATTCCAGTAAATTAATCAAGACCTTTACTGTCCGTTCTCCATTTCAAAAAGTAAATTTGAATTATTCACTCTCCGATAATGGTGATTATACGGGAGATGAAATAATAATATCAACAAACAGGCGTATATGCTTAATTGTGATTTATTGATTTTTACGAAACGACAACAACAACAAAACGAGTACTTTGGTGATTTAGCAGCATGAAATTCTTATTTTTAATTGAAATTTATATTTCAGTGCGTACGATTTCAATAGCAGTTGAACATTTCTATTTTGATATCAAATTATTTGAAGTGAAGCAATTAATTGTGTTATAAATTGTAACGGTGTAGGGCTTTGATGTTAACTATCCAACCATTTAAATCCTTTACTCTACATCTAACTAACAATGAATAATATTTGTTGAATTCGCTCACTAGATTCCAACAATTGTCAAAAGAATTTCATTAACTTGGATCAAATGTTGTTGATATTAACGGGAATATTCCGGAAATTGGTTACTTTTCATCTAAATTAAAAAACTCTTTGTTCTAGTTGAATGCATTATTCTATGTTGTGATAGTAAATAGAATGCCGGTAAGGCTATTGAATGAATGGCAGTCATGTATGGATCTATCCGGAAGTGGTTCCGATAATTTCCCGGCATTTGTGTTTGTTATATGGCACCCGGAGCCTTTAATATTACTCAGCTAATTTCACGACATCTGTCAGCGCTTTATAGTTGGCGGTTTGATAAATTACGGCGGTTTTAAGGAAGGATCAAATCGTCTAAAATGTAATTTTTGGTAGAGATTTCCTATTAATTTCCACTTTAACAAGCAATTTCTCTTTTGTTCTATCGAAAAAAGAAAAATTGTTGTAATTTAAGTGCGATCATCCGTTATAAAACCTATGTTCAAAGTCAATTAAGATTAGAGGGAGAAAATAGAGAACGACACAAAAAAAGTCTGTAAAGTGAAAAGACAGAGTGGATGTTCACAACGCTCTTTAATTATCAATTTTTCTATATAAAAGATAATGCATAGCTGTTCATAACAACAGGGTGGTCGCTCGTAAAACAGAAAATCCAATTAAGGTTTCGTCGTGTACGACTGGGGGTGTTGATATAAAACTATGTTGTAAAAGGGCAGCTGACATTCTGTCTTATATCGGACGACTGAACTTCAAATCATTTCTTTCTTTTGTTGTTGTTGTACCTTTCCACCAACTAACCTCTAACAAAATACTTTAGGCTTTTTGTCTCAAGTTCCAATAGTAAACCAACTGTGAACAGGAAAACAAAACCGAAAAATAACACGAAATGAACCGGATAACAAACTAAACAACTACCATTCAACCGCAACACAAAAAAAAAGAATAATCAAAGCGGAACTTAATTACATTTATGCATATTCAATTAATTCTAATTAAAATTTATTGACAATCAATCGGAATATTTTCGAGAGGATTTTATATTAAACTTAAAATTATATTACGTTTGTTGTTTTTTGTTTTTTTTATTTGGAATTTTGATTGACAAGGGTAAAGACAGGTCAGTTGCTATCTCTCATTTGTAATTATTATTTTACCCACACCCCCGGTAACTGCCATTCATCATTTTCAGCAATTAACTTTCAAAACTCGTCGACCGTATAAATTAAAGAACATCAACGATGACCACCACCTGATGCTTGATTTGAACTAATGTTGGATTCAGATTATAGTAGCGGCAGGAAATTACGTTTTTTCACGGAATTATTTAGAGTTTAATCAGTGTGACAGTGCTGGACCAGGGGTCATTTTTTAAACGAAGCTGAAACATTGAAAGCTGCAATTACTAGATAGAGCTTTTCGGCTGGCGCCCGATTATCTTATATGTTAATACGCCACTGTTCTTTATAAAACACATCATTATGCAATGTTTAGTGTGTTTAGTGTCTGTAACAGTACAGGAATTTCGTTGTTATGACAGGAAATTTATTCACTTTAAATTTTCCTGTGTAATTTTAACAAGTTTAAGTAAATAGTTGTAGGTTCAATGACATTTTACATCAATCTTTGCAAATTGTTTATTCGTGTAATCTGTAGATAATCAACTTACAGGAAATGTTCACAATCGTGTTTGTTGATCTAGTTTAAAATATGATCGGGTGATAATATTTCAATACACAACAATATCTTTTATATTCTCAGTATTTGATATTTGTGCTACAATGATATAAAATATCTATATTTTTTTGTTGTGGTTTTATTTGTTGCAGGTCGACATAAATATCTGCATCTTAAAATCATCACGACCGATTTTATCATACAAAGAAGACAACACAAGACGAGCTAGTTGAGATTGAATCCGGTTGTCACGACAAAACTTGTAGTTTCGTGTTTGTTCTGTGTATTTCCCTATAAAAGCTTTTGTAATTTTTTCAAAGACTTTGTGACTTTATCTAGACTCAAAAAGATTTGAAACATTTTCAATAAATAATGGAAGAACAATTTCAGTGACAATAATTATTGATTGTGGACGATTTCGATTAGTGGTAAAAAGTGTGCGGTATGGTGTACGCAGATCGGTAGTGCTGCATGTCTGCTAAAATGTTAGCGCTACTTTTATTGAGCTTACATCTATTCAGCTTTACTATAGGAAGTTCCAACATTGATAATGGTAAGTTCCATCGTTATTGTTAACTTTTCAAATAAAGCAACTGGAATATCCTTTGAAGTGTTAGTAAGTTACTGCAAGAGCTTTGAGAAGCTCTTTAAAACAATAACTTTGTTATCTTTAATAACAATGTTAATTAAATTTTGATAGTTGTTAGTCAGTGGTGAATTCGACCTGTTGCTAAATAAAACTAAATGTTGGTTGAAAGTTTACCACGGCTGTACTACGTTAATTTATGATCCCTCCACATCAGGACGCATTTTACGTACAATCCTGTACTCAGTAGAATAACATCAATAACAATCGATATTAACAGAGATTGTTGATTGTTTGAATAAATGTTTGTTGGTAATACTATGAAGTGTAATAGTACAGATTTATGTCAACGCGGATTTTGAACATTCGCAAACTGAATTGTTTTAATAATAAACGCTACGACCCGGCAAATTGCCACCATTTAGATTATGCACAAACAACAAAGTAGACACAGTGAATTGCTGGCGAATTTAATGTGGAACGTACAGAAAAATAACGATAATAATTAAAGAGATTTCCAAAAGGAATCCACTTAATTTTCGATAACACAAACGAAATTATTAAAAAATTTCCAATTATCTCGCCTATAATTAAAATCTGCTTTTTATAATTATTGAAGAACTCGACTGCAATTTCATTTGTTGTCAACAAATTTCCAACTTTATTCATAAGAAATTCCAGAAACTAAATGGCATATTAACTGGTACAAATGGATGTTTCATAATTACACCGATTAACCTATACAGAATCAGAAATGCTGATGGCTCAAAATCACTTCGTTAATGTTTGATTTTATTCATTCTTATCGTCTGGCTAATTTTTCCATCATTTACATACAACTTTTTCGATCCAGCAAACTTTCCAGTGATTTAAGGGTAGTTGTAGTTGTTGGTAGATAGTTTCCCAATTTCATCATCGGCCAAAAAAACCTGAATATATTCGAAAGTTTTATCAGTGAATAAACTGGCACATTTCCAACTAAATATCTAAACTATAATAATAAGAGCTTTTATCGGCAAAAAAATAAAATCAAATCAAATAAAAATTCGTAAGTTAGAATTAATTATTCGAAACTATATGTAGAGAAGAGATGGTAGAAGAGTTTGAATTATACGATCGGATGAACGTTGTAACTCGATGAATATTCATCACAACGACTGATCAGATCCGAATCAAACGACTCGGCACTTTCTTAGAATTTCAACAATGCACGCGCGTACTCTCATTTTAAATTGGAAATAAGTTTCACTCTGCGTGAAATAATTAAGAGAAGTTTAAATCTTTACGGACGAGTGTTTGTGATGGTCTCTTCACAACCCCTCTCACAGCTATATCTGCATACACTTCAACAGTTATAAAACGCTAAACGAAAGAAACCTCGACAAACTGATAATGCTTTTGTACAATTTGATGAGTGCCGCTTATTGAAGATACAATCTACCGATTATACAGATTTCATCTTTTAACAATAAGTAAATTGAAAAAAATAATGATAAAAGAACTGTTCGAAACTGGAACACACTTGTGTGTTCGGTTTATTTGTACGATTCGAACGCATAGTTGATTCGGTTTAAATTAAGTCAATGGGACTTTATAATTTGCCAATTTACTTTCACGTGACGTTTATTGAGAATTACAAGAATTCCGTAATACATGAAATTGCTTTCAATTCAAATTAAGCAAGTTTGATTGACACAGTTTTACGATTTCCATTAAACGTAGTTTCGTTGATTTTTATCTGCCATAATGTAGCAAATTATAATTCCATTGAAGCATTAAAAGAAAAACACTGTGAAAATAAAGGAATTTCTTAAAAAGAATTTCTTCTAACATGCTCGACTTGACCCATCTGTTCTTCACAGTTCCAAAGTGTTTAAATCTTCCCTGTGTCGACGTCGTATTCGACGTTCAAATGTGACGAAATTCAGAAAATTAATGTTACAAATGTCTACTTTGTTATATTGAAAGTTAAGTCGACCGAATCAACGTAGATCGACTATAGGCCATTACGAGTTTTTTTTCTTTTTGATGGCATGTGCTGAGAGTTTAAGTACTTGTACCTACATATGCAGTTGAATACAAACTAATTAAAATTGCAATTAAAACGATTCGAGTTTCATTAATTTAATATTTTTTCTCCTGCTTTGATAATTAAGGGAACGATTCATGTTTATCACCTTAACATCACAATAATAAATCATTGGCTTTTATTATCGCCACAAAGATCCGGCAGAATTAACAAAAAAATAAATAAAATAGAGGGAAATAAATAAAAAAAATACTAAATTTCATACCAGATTTATGATCCATCATGTGGAACGAGTGCAATGAAAATATTTCAGTCATCCATCTTACAACAATGATTGATATTTCTTTTGGAAAAGAAAAGAACACTGAAGCTGTGATTGCGGTATTATATTTTTAAATAATAAAATAATCGTACATTCTCTTGGACGTGTCATTGAAAAATTTTTATTTAAAGTTTTCATTTTGCTTGCATTTTTTTACAATAACCATACAATGTCCTGCGTTTACGTCTTGAGTGCTGGTCACGTCCATCGTCGAGTCAGCAGGAATACGGTGATTTTTAGATGGCGCGTGCAGCTTTTCCACCAATATGCTGAACAATTTCCAATGAGGAGGGCTTATTGGTATAGATTTCGGATGTCCATTTTTCTTTCACTATTGTTCTGTTTTATTGAATTGAACTTTAGAATCTCTCTTAGAACTGAAAATCGTGGAATCTAAACTATGAGGATGTAGAATTTTTGTTTCTATCTTATCATATCGATTAAAAGTAGACATGATTTCAACTAAGAGTGTTCAGTGGTAGATAGAATGGTTGCCTGCCACGTGGGCGGCCTGGGTTCGATTCCCGGCCGATGCAACTAAATTAACATTTTTACTATCTATTTAAATGAATCTTTTGTATTATGATTGGAACTATTCAGTTCACTTCCACCTGTATCATAATTTTAATTAAGGTATGAGCATCGGTGGTTCAGTGGTAGAATGCTCGCCTGCCACGCGGGCGGCCCGGGTTCGATTCCCGGCCGATGCAATTAAATTAACATTTTTACTATCTATTTAAATGAATCTTTTGTATTATGATCGGATCTATTCAATTCACTTCCACCTGTATCATAATTTTAATTATGGTATGAGCATCGGTGGTTCAGTGGTAGAATGCTCGCCTGCCACGCGGGCGGCCCGGGTTCGATTCCCGGCCGATGCAATTAAATTAACATTTTGACTATCTATTTAAATGAATCTTTTGTATTATGATCGGAACTATTCAATTCACTTCCACCTGTACCATAATTTTAATTAAGGTATGAGCATCGGTGGTTCAGTGGTAGAATGCTCGCCTGCCACGCGGGCGGCCCGGGTTCGATTCCCGGCCGATGCAACTAAATTAACATTTTTACTATCTATTTCAATGAATCTTTTGTATTATGATCGGATTTATTCAATTCATGTCCACCTGCATCATAATTTTAATTAAGGTGTGAGCATCGGTGGTTCAGTGGTAGAATGCTCGCCTGCCACGCGGGCGGCCCGGGTTCGATTCCCGGCCGATGCAGCAAAATCAACTCTTTTTCCAATTTTCAATGTAACTGCTAGATAAAATAACAGCGAACAAACAAGTGCGTAAATGCTAGAGAATGCACTCTACTTATTGTCGTCATCATCATTGTTTTCTGTTTTTGCAGTATAAATTTATCGTAATTAAGCTTGTTATTTCTATAAAATGTTCTGTTAGAAATGTTTTTGCAGCTGGAATGTTACCATTTATCAGACCTTTTCTGCAAGCAATTGTCACCAACAAAATTGTGTTTCCGACTATTGCCAGCTATTGTTTTTGTTCACCTGATTTTATTTTACTATCTTCTTCTTCTATTAAAGCTAAATGTTTATCTTACAATTATACCGATATTTTTCTATATGATGGAAAATTCTAATTAAAGAATTTTCCATGAAAATCTATTTATTGAAGCGCAGTTAATAATCGATAAAGCTAAAAAGTTTCCTTTTTGAGTAGCTGTCATTTCAACAATACATTTCAAGAATATTAAACTTCCATAAAATCCGTTGGAATAAAAATGAAAACTTCCTCGATTTTAATTTTGAAACTTTTCCATTCGATCGTTTTCCAACAAAACAATGTAAACTACATAACAATAGTAGATAGAAAAATATTTGATGGAGTCCTCAGTCGTTCCTATCTACGTATTCGATTTTCAATTAGCTTCTTTACAAATTTACTTTCTCTTTCCTGTATCTTTGAATGGATTGGATATTGGAAAAAAGTTGGAAGAAAAAGCTTTCCTCGATATATTTGCAGTGGTGGAACTAATTTACGCTCTATCAGACCTCAGTAAAGAAGAACAAAAAAAGGAAAAAATTAAAGATAAATTACGAAAAACGTACACACATTGTAAAAGATGAAAAATTAGCTTGCTTTTGTTCGGCACGCACCAGTGTGTGATTGTCGGAAAAACAACCACTTCTCTATTTACAATGATATTGGTAGAAAATAGAATCAGAAAGAGATGTGTGGAAAGCAACAACAACAAAAAACTGCTACAACTCATTAAAATCGTATTTAATGTGGGGAAAATTCTAAAATTTTCAGTTTTATTCATACACAAGTCCTTACTTTATGTAAATGACAAGTTAATTAAATTACTTTGTAACTCTATTTGAATATTCTATTGTTTCTAGTTTTCATTGTTGGGGGAAAGTTAGGGAACCAGAAGGCATGTTCATGTTGTTGAAAAACCCAGAATAAAGTTGAAAGAGTAACACAAACATCACTAATAAAGTGGTGTAAAGTAGTATTATTTTTGTATTAATCGAGGAAAGTCTTATTTGAATATCAGTTGATTTCAATTACGCTAACTACAAAATCTATAATAAACGTTTGTGCTTTTGTACGTACAACAGAATTTTGTTTAATTATAGTCCATTGTTTAGGTTTTCTACTGTAACATTTAATTAAGACTGGACCGTAGACGAACAACACACAGTTTTTTTAATTAAATCCAATTAGGAAGTTTAATGGAGTGTTTGTCTTAATCTAGAGGAGCGTCCCCTTGTCATCTCGTCAAGTCCAGTCTAAGAACAAAATAACAAATCACTTGTTGTTGTTGTTGTTGTGACAAACGAATAAATCTATCTGTCTTCCTTTTTGAGAATTCAGTTTTCTGTTTGTTTGCTATTCCCTTAGTCTTCTCTCTGGCTTGGAAGACAGCAAGAATTTTTATTTAGAAAAGAATTATTTTCAATTTTCACCATTGACCATACAAGTGTTGCCAGTTTCAGTGAAATATCAAATTGATTTTTTTTTCATTTAGTGCAGGAAACTGGCATAGTCTCACAATTCTAATCTTCTCGTAAGATTTCCTATTGTTGATGTAACAAACGATTATGTGGCATGCTGTGTAGAGATCTGAAGAAATGTCTTTTCAACGATATTGCATTCCAACACACATTTTCACTTGATATTTTCACAGAGATCTCAATAATTATCATCACTTTCCCTTACAACACATTGTTTGTCTTTGTTGAAAACAGTCAAAGCTTCAATTGATCTGTGATGAGTGAAAATCGAGATGATAATCCATTTTATGTACCTATTAAGTGCTGATAATTATTTTAAAAAAAATCAAGCATTGCTTCATACTTCATTTTCGAGGGACGCATCTCATTAGCCATTCAGCCTGTTGTTGACTGTTGTGTAACAAGATCCGCAGTTTTGTTTAGGGGTTAATTCGATTGAAAAATAAATTACTTTAACATAAGCTCTTTACAGCAAATGCGACGTGAGGTTTTCTAAAGCATGAATACATTATAGAAAAAAGTTTCGAGGGTGGCATATTGTTACCACCTACTATGAAATTAATTTAAACGCAACGAATCGTTTGTAAATATATAAGACTTTCCTAACTGAAGGGTAAGTTTGGCAATGTAACGGCGTGATTAATAGAAGAGAAAAACAAAACCCTTGCTTTTCCATATTTACTTTAAGATTAACTTGAAACGACTTAATTTCCCGTAGTGAAGCTATCGGATTCTCATATTTATCAAACTTGTAACCTGTTTTTCTGTTTCAAATGGTATTTGTCTATTGATTTCGCCATTAGTTCTGTCTGGAATTGAATTCAAGCGTATCGTAGATTGCAAATAAGCTTAGCGAAACAGTCCAGTTTAACAGTAGTAATGGAGTTATTATTATATACTGTCCCTTGGGTGATGAATTTGCATATTGCGTTTGTTTGTAGAAGCTTAGTTAATTGCATGTGTACAATTGAGTTTTGTTTCGATGTCTCCTTCCTATTGCATTAGAGAAGATCAGAACAACATGCATGTTGTGTATTGTAGAGGGGTGATAATAATGAGACTTTAGACTTCATTCATTCAATTTCCACCCTTCCATTTTTGGATAATCTAAAAAAGTGATGCACGTAATTTGAAACTCTCAAAAGGGTTAAAACGCCTACCCCTTGATGATGAGTGAGAGTCATTAGCTGACGACGATATGGCAAAGGGTAGACAGAACGGATCAGGTTGCTACTTGGTCCGCACCTATAGCTAGAAACTGAGACTTAAGGGGGTGCTTATGGAAATCAAGCATCATGGGAGCGTGCCCGACATTGTTGAAATATTCGTTAATTTTATGATTATGTTTATTAAGATTGTTGACGGTGGAATAGTCTTGATTTACGTTTCTCTATTCTATTTTTTAGGGATTTGTTATTTAATCTTCTTACGATACATTGCCGGTTTTTCTACAAAAACCTCGCTTTGTTATTAATCCGTTTACTAGTTAGAAATCTCTATTAAATTGATACAAGCCAAATAATCTGTTTTTTATTAATGTTAAATAAAATTCTACCTCACGTATTTGAATTTCAGTGATTAATAGCTCTAATAACATTGACATTAATCTTCCTATGTATAGATTTCTTTTGTTGGTTCTGTGTGATTCATCAAACACGACAAGAATTGAAAATTGTTCCTTTAGCTTTAATTTGACGAAAAATCAAAATCTCTGCGTTTACACACGCACACATTTTAGATCCACCTGTTTCTGTATGGCTGCAGTGTTAGCCATCAAGCTAGAAAATCCGTAGCTTCCAGTCAGGGATTGTTCCAGGACGTTGTGTACGGATTGGTTAGTCTTCTTTTGTAGCAAACGACGTCGATACAATCAGATCATTGAAGCGCCAGTTCTCTCCTTAGAGCTTTCCGTCGTCTTTACCGTGACTGTTGTTGTCGTTTTCGTCGTTGTTGTGTGTTACCATCGACAATGTGGTGATTACATTTCACGTGTCTGATGTGTAAAGCCGTCGGCTCTAAGAGGATCTAGCGTACCGCTGAATGCTAAACTAAGACCCATCCCTTGAAGCTTGGTCAATTCACTTTATTCCCCTCGGACTAGAAAGGATCACATGACACAACGTCCCAAAAAAACAGAGCAACAATGGAAATGGCGAATTTTTCAGTTGATATATTTCGTTAGTTCAACTGGCATTTATCTTATTTGAACATATTCTGGTCGCGTTTCGCCAAATTAATTTCATATAATTTCGACGCACACATGGTCTCATGATAACTTGTTATCACATGGTTGCCCTTTATCTCTTTCTTTCTTATAAGATAATATGGAAGGCATCTTTACTAGTGTAGGATAAGCGAAAATGGAAGAGAAATTGTAACATGGAAACGTGACAGTGTGGTAAATGGTAGAATTGGGTCAATGGTATATGTTGAATGTCGCAGAATTCTAACAATAACACTGCTAACGCAATTTTCAACCCCCTCAAATGTCGCATATTCGATATTTTCAACGTTTCTTTTGTGCTGATGTTCATCGGTTTTTCGAAAAAAATAATGTTCAAATGTTATGTTAATGATTTCTTTTTAAGTGAATTATAACGATTCTTTTCAACTCATCGATAGTTTTGAACAAATAAAATTTCCATAAAGTTAAAGTGGTGGAATAATCGTTCGAATAGAATTTGTATTGGATTGAAATTACCGGTGTACGGTATAAAATGACATTATACCACACCTGCCACATAATAACATTGACATCCAGGCTCCCCAACATTGCCAGAGCGGCATGTAAGTGAATTTCGCTTCTATGGCAATAAATTTAGTGTGAAATTTGTATAGCGTTCACAAACAAAAAAAGAAAAGAGAAACAAAAATACATTATGATATAATCATTACATTTATCTTCTATTTCCCATCAAAAATGATCGCATCCTATTGGTAACATTGTTCCTAATTAATTACTATAATAGATTTGATTTATTTCCTGTCTCGCAACTCTCGCTGTATTAACCATAGATTTTGCGTCGTTTTCCAGGAATCGGATGTCAGACAAGCGATTTGTAGTGAAAAGAAGAAATGATTCTTGTGAATGCTCTCATATATTTCTCAACAAGCGTCCCCCTTTCTATCGGAAACTGTCTGATACAAGAAGGGGAAATATGGATTTTCCTGTTAATAGTCCATGCTCGGATATATTATTATGCTACCTTTATTAGGGGCGTTATTATGTATTTTGTTAATTTCATTACAAGTCCATACGGATTCCAGCCAAACACAAAAGAAACTCCTTAACTGGATATACAATAATTAGGCTATTCTTTGGTTCGCATTAGTCTTTGGTGAACGTTTTAAAGCTTAAATACACAAAAGAAATTATTTATACGGACTGTAAGAACATAATCCACAAATAGAATTTCAAGTTATATGTGTTGCACAGTCATGAGCTTTGCGAATTTGTAAAGAGGATTATGTTTGCCGGAATTAAACTTCTGACATGCTACATGTAATTTACAGATATGAACGTGCAATTAGATAAAAATAATAATTGTTATTTATTTCGTTATTATTAATTAATTTATTTTGTTGATGAAAATTCCATTCCAATTGTTGTTCAATTCGATAGAGAAAATCTTTGAAAATAATCTCTTAGTGGAGGATTCGTTAATTTGTATTCTAAAGTGGACTGTAGAATTTTAATTCAGTTATGGAAATGTGCAGTAGAAAAACAGATTAATAGAATAATAGACACTCTTTGATGTTTTTCTTATATGAGTAAATTGTGCGAAGCGCAAACCGGCGATGAATATGTTTGCATGCATTTGTAAATTGACTTTTGCCCATCCAGCTGAGGTTTCTCTTCTCACTACACACATTCCCATTCCCATCCTTTCATCTATGCCCACTATGTTTACGTTCACGCAGTAAATTTTTACGATTATTCATATGTAGATATATGAAATATAATTGTGGACGAATTTACAAAGATGATGCCATTTTACTACGGATATTGTAACGCTTTTTTTTTCACCATATTGCCATGTCAAAAAGATGAAAGAAATATCTCATTTCCATCACCGAGCGTTTGCGGATGACACCTCGGCTTTTCCCCCATTTCTTTTCCAAATGAATCGTGTACATAGCAACAAAAAAAACGAAATTATTTCACCAGAAAGATTTGCTACAAATTCAACATGAATTTTCATAAATATACACACACACAAAAAAAAGAGAAACGAAATCCGAATTTTCCGTCAATGGTGATTATTTCGGGGGCGATTTCTTTATGTGAATCAATAAATTTGCCGAATAATTGAACAAATCCAACATGTGTGCAATAAACTGGAAGTTTTTAGAAATGATTTTCTATGTTGGAGTGTGTTCTATATACACTCAATAGCCAATATCACTTAACGGGTTGATTACACACGTGTCCTCTTATCATAATGTGTGACCCTCCACAGTAACGTCCATCTATTTCACCCAATAACATACCACAATGGTCACTAAAGTGTTAAAGGACCTCTACAATACTCCGTCTCTTCAGACAATTATATGTCAGTGCCAATACATACGTTTATTATCACACTTTGAAATAATAATAGTTTTTGACGAAATTATTGTTTACATTAGCCCTTTTATTGAAGGGTGAATGTAGAATGGTAATAAATTTTAACGTTTCGTATACCATCCCTGACAGAAATCCGCTTCACTAGTTTGATTGAAGTGAAACACACATTTAGATGGTTTGATAGTCAAACTGAGAGCTACATTTATTGCATTCGAAGGGTGTTCCAATGTTATATACCCTACCGAAAACTAAAACATCTCCCAGTGAAAATGAAACGCAATAAATTAATTAGGGTCTATATAGCGACGTGCCAAATAGAATTAGGAGAACAGACTTTAAGGGGATGTTGTTGGTGTATATAGTTGGGTATATATAAGTAGAAGTATAGGCGACTTGTGTTTTTGTTCATGGTAGTCGCTTGCCGTACCAAAATCCCACTAAAACAGAAGGAAAGCAGACAAAGGTAGAGAGAATCCTGAATGAATTGAGAGAAAGATGGCAATAGTTTCACTCAACAGTTGTGCCAAAAGTTTTGTACGAAAGAGTAATTGTTTCGTTTTTGTTCTCGTTCAAAATCATTAGATGATAGAAATTGCAACTATAGATATACATGTGTGTGAGTTTTTGTTATCCCAACTGCTGGGCCTAATGGTTTGTTTTAAATGAACGTTACAATTGACAGTAACGAGCGTTCGCAATTACAACTGAAAACGAAACAAACATTCCTTTTTTATTTCGCAATCCTATCAATTTTATGCTGTCGCAAAAAAGAAAACAATACTCATATGAATAATTTTTTTAATTTGCTATCAATTTCATTACAGGTGAATGTCGATCGGCATTAGGGATGGAAGAAGGTCGTATACCCGACCATGCAATATCAGCAAGTTCATCGTATGAGGCTAAATCTGTCGGTCCCCAAAATGCCAGGTAAGTACGATTCGATATTGTTGTATTCACGATAAAATTTCGACATTTTCAATGTGGAAATATAACAAAATCCAATGACGTTTCATTACAACAGGAATTTTAACTTACTATTTCGATTCAATGAATGTGGATGTGTGTATTGTGTAGAACTGGAAAGTTTACGAATTGCATTCAATAATGGTGCTTTGTTAACTTTCAACACTTGTAGTTGGAGTCGTTTAATTAAGACTAGTATACAACTGACTAAGTGCTGAGAATTATTGTTAATTGATAATAAAAGAGCATTTATGAATTCCTGAAAATTTGGCGTCATTTCCGGTAAATTTTCTATGAGTATAAATTGTCGACTTCCCATCGTCTTTCTTTTGGATGTTTATGCGTATGTTTAGAATCGATCGAAGATTCACTGTGATGGAAAAATCCAAACCTTAAACGTGTAATGCATAACTCTGGAAAAGAAGTTCGTTTATATATCTTTTTATGTTCACATCTCCACCCTAACATACATATAGCTACTGTAGGATGTAGTTTATAACGGAGGAAAAAAGGAACTTACTTTCGATATTGCTTTATATTTATGATTTTCCCACTACCTATATAATAATAAACGGAAAATGTTGAATAATTCCAGATTTTATAGACATACTTTTATTATTTTTAATTATTCCATTTCTATATTATAAAGGATATTAAAATATTTATTATCAAGAGCTAGTAGTTGACACAACGATTAATAGCATTGAAAGCATTGCCTTGTAACTGCCATATTCAGTGGAATTAGAAATAAAATGATGAAGAAGAGGTAGTAGCAGTAGTTTCTGGATTTTCGGTTTTTGGTCATGAATAAACATTTCCCCAAATGTTCTAAAGGATATATATATATAGATAGAAAGGGGTTAAATCTACTAAAGCAGACTCTATACACCAACTCATATATAATATTTATGGTATAAATAAATCATTCAGTTTGATATTTATTCTGCAAATGGTTATGGCTAGATTCACTACGTTGGATTTCTGCATCTTATATTATTAAATCTACTAGATGCAACTAGATCAAAATCATTCAAGATTTACACTTGCAGTAAGTCTTAAGTCATTTCACATTCAATAGGAAAATGTTGCAGAGTCACTGTTACAAAATTTCGTATTTACATACACACACATACAGTGCTATTTTCACATTTTCTATAGTTTCACGTTCAATTTAGACTTGAAAATCCTCCCATGATCGTGCAAAATTTTGACTGAGGATTCATTTAACAGAGCGATAATAATCGAAAATATACATCCAGATTAAGTAGTAGCAGATACGTTGTTTTTTTTTTACATATGGTGAATGACTATTATTTATACAAAAGACATAATTCTATACAAGACTAATGGCGTTATTTGTAACGCTTCTAAATAGTTTGATACATACATAAAACCAAACACATTATTCCCGGGTTTTTTTATCAATGGTTATAAAGGGCGGCAAGTATAGAAAACTGGTTGCAGATGATGTGGTAGGTTTTCAAAAGCTCAAATTTATGAAGCTTTACATAATATGACATTTAATAAAAAAAAACTAAAGGGGGAAAAGATGAACGTTAATAGCATTTATAACTCTATTGAAATATAAATGTACTCTTTTGATTTTATAATCTCTTTAGTCGGTAGATTTCCCGTTTACAAAAAAAATCGTTTGATGTATTCACTAACTTAATAACAAATGAATTAACTTATATGTTTTGTTAATAAATATTAATCAGAATCATGGCGATTCTTCACCGAAACTTTACAATAATTAATGAAAGGTCTTCCGTCATTTTATGTGTATCTTCGTTGTTGTGAAATATTTATAACTAATTTCGCTTCTTGTTAATAATGACCATCGACTGTATGTATTAATTAATCACCTCTTCCTGTACAAATTGGACGACCGGACAATGTTCGCTTGGTTGCAACATTTAAACACAGAACCCATAAAAATGAGAGACAGAAGAATTGCGGGAAAGATCACCAGTCCATAACAATATGTGCCAATGTTGAAGTTTTCCTCTAGGGAATGTTGAGATTTAATTAACTACTGTTGCATATTGCCAACTACATTTCCACCAAGTTATCACAATTGGAAAAATTCGTATTCCATTGATATCGATATGGAAATTTCAATAAATATAGGGAAGCAAAACGCAAGTATAAACAATTCTCTTCAAGTATTGTACTAATCAGTTTTGATGATAGCATAAACAGAATGAAGGAGATATGTTCATTAATATTCAACAGTTGCAGTCTCGCCCTTTTTCCCCACCTTCATTTCGTTCTTCATTCTCTTTGTCTATTAGTATTAATACTATTCTACAGTTGTTGATGTTATTTGTCTGATAAGGAGATGGTGAAAGGACGACAAATTATTGTACGTTTCAAAAATTTATTTTTAATATCAAAAGAGTGAGTTTATTTGGCCTGATGAATATTCACTTTGAAGGTGACAGAACTCCAGTCCTCCCAGAAATTGTGGAGCTCTTGAATTCCAAAAAGAAAAAAAGAAAAGTGTTTGATATGTTGAGCTTCTTTGACGATGAAATATAAATATTTTACATTCTATTAGTTTTTTTTTGCAGTGCAGGCGTTACCAAGACAGCGGGCATTTTTTATGGAAATTTCCTTTTAACAATTCCAATATTGAAAATAATAAATAGGGGATGAAATACATGAAATAAAATTCAATTGACTCGTCTATAAAACTAGGGGATATATCAAAAAAAATTATTTTCCAAAAATAGTAACAAATAAGAACGGGTATGGGGAGGAAATATAAAACAAAGATAGATTGTAACGAAGGGATATATTTGCGCTTGAACGCCATTACGACACTCGAAATAACTCCTGCTCATTAATTATCACAGTAATTAGAACGTCAACAAAACCTTTCGACAATGGAAAGAGGCTTAAAACAGAAGAAAGCTGCAAGTATTAAAAAGTTTTATTACAATGTGATTTTCGACAAACAATCATTTATTACAGTCAATACAGGTCCAGTTAATTAACAAGTTCGAATATGCCGTCTATATGCAATTGTTGAAATACAAAGAACAAACTTTCAATTTGTTGACAATCAAAAAAAAGAGAAATGGAAATCGTACACAAGAAACTTTCGTAAAAGACATGGGAGAGAGAAAGGAGAAACAATAAAGCAGATTAAAAGTGCTTCATTATACGGTCCAAATTCATTAACGTAATATAAATTAAGTTTCTGATTCTTAATTGAAACAAGAAGAGCTAGAATTAAAAATGCAAAATTGTAATCGCATGGACGATTTTTTTATTTTCTTCTACCCCTCAACCATATATAATTTTGAGGTTTTTCTTCTCTCGTTTCGGTAGCACCCGCGGATTCAAACAGTAAATGAACGTATAAAAGCATTTTCTTAATTGTATTTGGGCCCACCCTCTAGTTCTTACAGTCTAACACAAGTACAACTTGAAATAACACTGATTCTGTGTAAGTGGTAGATTTTGGTGGAGATGTTCGCTCGTTGTAAAATTAACACATTTTCAGTTGCTGAAAATTACAAACGATAATAATCGTCAATCTTTATTTGTTGGGTTGTTTTTATGCATCGAAATGTAACGTATTCGAATAGTTGTTTTTTTATTCACATTAAGCCTCATAAATTCTACTCAATGGAGAGAGCAAGAGTGTGTGATTGTAAATATGAAGGCATTTTTATTTGAATATCACTATTTATTTTGTGTATTTCCCATTCTGCTTGCCAACAAAACAGAAATTGATCCCAGCTCCAGGATACACACCTGGTATTGAATTGAAGACCCTACTTCCCGCATTTTTTTTCTTTTCCGTTTGTTATTGTTGTTCCTCTCTCTTTCTGTCGCCCCATTTTTTCTCGAAAAAAAGTTATATGCTTGAGGCTAGAAACCAGAAAAACAGTCAGCTTTATCAACTCTCGAAATGAAATGGGAAATTCGTTCAGAATTTTTGAAATTCCTCTATCTCAAATTGTTCAATTTTGTTATTTTCATGCGAATTCATTATAATAATACGAGAGGTATTATTATTGTTATTATTATTAATTATAATATGGGGAAGTGGTTGTTATTCCGTAAATGAGCTGACGAGATTACAAAATATTCCAAAGTGTCAACGTTTGAAATATAAAAGGTCGTACATTATAACATCACGTCTAATATTAACATTTGGATTTTCTCTTAAAATAAGGGTACAAATATTACATGTGGTTGTGTTTGTTGTCTGCAGCAGTACGCAACAGAGCTAGCTGTATTCATCCCCTATGTTCTTTCCTAGAGGATTATATGAAACCATATATCATTGTCGTAGCTTTAGTATGATCACAACTGCTGTCCTTTGTCCACTTGAAAGGTGCTTCACGCTTCCATAAATGTTCGTAAAGTGCAGAATCAACAAGGACCAGTGGGTGCTTCATGAAATTTATATCGTGTAACAGTAATTGTGCACATCCTTCAACGCGTTTTAGTTTGATACATTTTATCGAACATATTCCTAACGCCCACATTTCTCACCAAAATGCCAATTAAAATTTTACATTTGCTAGCATAAAATGCGAATCACGATACAATTGTGTGTTGTTTTGTTTGTTTGTCTTTCTGGTTCTTCTACGCGATTCTTTCTTTATTTCCAGCCAATTAAAATAAATGGGAAAAAATATAAATTTGAGTTGTTGTTTCAAGATGCTCATTAGTTTCGCTTGGATATGCTGTAATTTACCACTTTCATATTTGTATAGAACATATTCTTCGTGTTAGTTATAAGTGCACACACAAAGATAATCATTGCGTGTTTCGTTATCATCCACACTGTTGAAAGACTGAAGTTGCTATGGTTGCACAATGTTCCATTATTAGGGAGTCGTCAAAATCTAACTAACAAGATAGATAGGTACGTACAAAGGGCTGTCGATTTCTTTCTACATACAAAACACACGTATCTGATAGATATTTGTACAATATTGTTAGATATCTTTCTTGCTCTACAAATTACATTGGATAACCGATCGAATCGATTATAAAACGTAACGACTCAACTCTAGACAAATCGTTAGTTGGCAAAAATATAAATTTTCGCATATGACACTAATCAGATCAAATATTTTTGGAGGAAACCATACACGACCTAATTCTACTAAATTGTAATTGAAACTATCTAATACCAATTAGAATACACGATTCACTCGAATAATGATGAGATAAAAATAAAAAAAATCGATAGTTAACAGAATTTTGTCAATTTCCTGAATGTTCACGTGCTAATGTTATTATTATTATCGTTCTCATCCATCATCGATTTAACTATATTTATATTATCGTATAAATCGGAAATGACTGGCCGGTTAAATGGAGTATATCGTGAATCTTATTAATTATTGTTGCTATGTTGACGTTACGTTACGTTCTTTATTCATTAGATGCAGATTGGACTGGTGCCAACAAAATACTAAAAATATGCCGGAAATTGAGAGTTTTATCCCAGGGGTGCTGTTTATTATCAAAAACCGGGGTAGTACATTGTAAAATACTAACCCCTTCTTTAAGTATTCAGTCAACGGCCAAACTGTATTTGAATTATTAATGTGACGTAGAAGATTAACGTGCGTTATATATTTACATCTAGATAACTATATATAGTTAAAACATTTACGTTAATCTGAAATGGATTGAAAGAAGAAGATGTTGGATGAGAATTTGATTTTTCTTCAATCTGATTTGTTACGAATTCGAAGAAAATCGGCTGAAAGATCGATCTCTTATCGGATTTTCCATTTGGATTTCGTTTTTCTTCATCTACCAATCGAGAGATACGTACATTTGATTTCATTTATGCAAATCAAATAGAGGTTTATTAAACGTTTTTGATGTTGAATTACATTCTGAAATCAACAAAGTGATAAAATCATGAATATGTGAATGGGTGTAATGAGCATTGAAAACGAAAATATAAAGCAATGAGGAATGTGATGGTTTGTAAGTTCCTGCCTTTTAATTTGCAAATGGAGTACTAATCTATACTGATAATACTCTTACTCAGTGGATAACGAGACCAAATATAGAGTGAGAAAAGGATAGGATAATATTCTACGTCCAGATTACCGCTTGGTTGATCAAAGCCAACAATTTCACGTGCAGAATAACTATTCTCTTACATATCCTATTGCTTGGTATTTTACACGGCTTTACAACTCTCTCACCTTACTAAACAAACCACAACCTTTTTTTCCCTCCCTCTAAACGTCATTGATGTTTGTGGTACAGGTATATAGGCGAATTGTTCCAAACTAGATTTAATCAAAAAGCGGACAGAAAGTTTCTCTCTTCACTCAGCCTTAAAATTGAACTTTGCGTTCTTGAAACAACTGTACAACCACAGCAAAAAGTGCTTGAAATATTGCATTGGAAAGAAGAGAAGCGAGTTGAATTAAATAGGTGTTATCTGTTTTTCTACAGTCTCTCTTGAGATTAATAAGAGAAAAATTTCAATATTATTCACGTTAATCGTGTATAATTTACTATAATTATTCCAATTGTATCTATAAGCATGGACAATCATAAAATTGATTCCATTATCCTGCAATACGAAAGTATCCATTTGTTATTGCCTGCAGCATATTCTTATATAGCAAACTAATTTGATTATATGTTGTTTAGCTCGTTAAATTCTAACATAGATGGCATAATAAAACTTTAATCTGTGATTTCACGGCACAATTTAATATCTATAGCTGCTTAATATAATCGTCTAATCATCCATGGGATTTTCATTAAACAACAGTGAACAGATGTGCATACTATATAATCAATCAGAATTAGACGTTGCCACTTTTATTGCGAACATTGGAAACGTTATAAATTCACTTAACGTTAAAGACTTCCGCATTTTAAACGCCTACAAGTTTGATTGCTCCAAAAATTGCTAAGTTACCGTAAAGTTGCGGAAGGACTATTAATTGTTTAATGTGATACGCTCTTCCTCAAATTCGTTAACGCTAGCGTTAAGATTGGAGATTTATTTTATATTTCTAGATTCAATTGGAACATTCGTATAGTCTTTCCTCTATTCAATTCCGTTAAATGAGAATAGCATTTCCAATATTATCTTAAACTTTTCGAATGGCAACTTGCCGAACTGATTACCAGTTAATTACCCGATATCTAGCATGAATAATTTCCAACAACTACTAATAATAATAATAACATTCACACCATATCAATCGTCTATCAAATAACTTCCACTGCAGTTTGCTACAGTTGCAAATTCATTGAAATCTTACAGTATTAGACAGAAGTCGTCTTTATCATCTAAATGAGATGAGTGTGTGTATATATTTGTGTTTGTGTGTATTGAAGTTTTGTCAGAAAAGCGTGTAATATTACAAGAAAATTGTTTTCCCCAAACTAGGGTTGCTGTCTAGTGTCCTTTATCATTTGTTCGCCATCATGATAAGTGGCTATCAAAGAAAACATTCCAAGAATGATGTGCTCTCCATACAATAGGTTCTAATAATTTCGGGAATGTTCACCCTTGGAAACTGAAACGACTCGTAGATCTTCTACTGGAATTCTTTATTATTTCTATATATATATATATATATATATATATATATATATATATATTTCTAAATGACTCTATACGTATGTGTAATGAAAAATGGAAAGCGGTTTTCATAAATTGGCTACCAATAATCATTTATTAAGGAAGGAAAAAACATGAAATTACTTTATTGCCGATAACATTTCAACAAAACATTTTATACAAAATTATTTCGATTTGTCTTTCTGTTTCTATCATTAACATTTAATGTGAAACTGTCGCATCGGGAAGTTATTACGCCCAACAAAACTAAAGGATTTTTCTCGATTTTCATCAGCAGAAAAAAAAACGTAGAAGAAAGAACACACGATAAAAAAAAACGGTTAAAATCTAAAGTAACTTTTCCATTAGTTTGAATTCTTAACCATCACAGGCCATTAATAAGATGTGCATTAGCACCGATTCAATCAATCAAATTGTGATAAGATCAAACGAATCAAATGTGGAGTAATCGGCGTACAAGCACATCAATCACATAACCGACGGGCACATGACCAAAGAATGTTGAATCCAGTTAATTTTTCATTCATTATTCTATCTGTTAATTACAAAATTGTCTTTATTTCAACGCGCTAATCGTGTTCATTGAAATAAAAAAACAGTCAAGTTTAATAATAGTTATCGAATGTTTAGCCTGAACAAAGATAAACTCTGTGTATTCGACAAAAACTCGATAAAGTGACAAAAAAAATTGCGATAGAAAATGATAGAACGTATACGTCAATTCAGTGGTTAGTTGTGTGTTTTATGATTCGAGTATTTTTGTTGATGGAAATATTAACAAACAAAAAAAAACAAACAACAATAACAAAAACAAAAAAAAAACGATAAAAGCGAAAAGCGAAAACAGAATATACGCAAAAGTTGAAAGCTTTTGTTAAGTAGCATATACATACATATATCTTTGGCATACACGATCGTCTGTAAATTCTCTGAGGTCTTTGTGTACAGGCCGTGTTTGACATGGCTTTGTGCATAATTGAAATCCGCACCAGGATTCTCTGACTTGACAAACGTAACTCCCCTTGAAACAATCACTTGTAGAATATCCTGACACCTATGGTAGGCATTTATATGTTTTAGGGCTTCTCAAATGAAATACCTTTCTGTGTTTCTCTTACATCGAACATTTCTTAGACGTTATGTCAGTTTTGTAGAAGATATATTCATGTTTGTGATAATGTTTACGTTCTGCGGTTAGACGAATAATAAGACAACTGTAATGCCATTTCCTGAAATTATTCCAACGTATGTATGTGCAAACATATGTCAAACAATAAATGTGTTGTGTTTTTTAAGAAATTCAAGTTTTGTAGAATTTACGTTTCTATTTTGTAAAATGTCAACTATTAATGACGCCTCATTATTTCGGTAAAGTTGACGATTTATCAGCACCAATAAATAGCTTGATTTTGCTCGATTTCCTTTTCTTATTGTCCTATTTTTGAAATTTATTTACTACCTAACAATTGTGTGTTGCAAATCGAAATAAACCGTTATAAATGGTAATGGAATACATTCATTCTGTAAGTGATCTTTAAATTTGCAAAATCCTTTTCTGTATGTAATAACACCAAAGTGGCATTTATTGTGAATAGAGTGAATGGCTGTCGCATTACACACCTAAAATGTTCTAATGCCAATAACAGGGACAAATCGATTTCTGTTGAGTATTAAGAGTGTAAAGGCCGTAAGCCGTTAACAACTTTCATTTTCCAACATAGCATCAAAATGGCGAGTTCGATTCCTACTAATGTTTTATATTTGAATTGGGATAGTATTCAACTACTGTCAGAGCAAGAATCTTCCTAGCAATAACTTCTTATTAAATCGGACCACATCGAAAGGCAGCAACTGGAAATATAAATAAACAAGAACCATATTGTAAATGTATGTGAAGTCACGTTCGAATCATCGTATAGAAACTTGAAATATTGATGCGGCAAAACGATAGTCGAAACGAAATGAATCGACACTCGAACAAATATCGAAAACCGTACAAACTTAATATCAGATATTGAAGGTTACTTTTACTACTATAAGAACAGACAGGTAATCAAAACTTGGCGAGAACGAATACACATTTAGTCTTATCAAATATTCATCTTGTAGTTTTCTTCTATTCTTCTTATTCGTTCTTCTATATACATTTCTTTTGTGTAAACTTACAACAAATAGGCAAAGAGAACACTATAGGTCCAAAGGTTTCAAACATTAGGAAGTTTCTTCTCGATGCAGCCGAATTCCCTAAGGCCTATTATAAGTTTCAATATCGATATATCATGTAGCCACTGTATTCCACAAGCCAGATAAGTTTTGCATGGTTTAGCAAGATTAATGAGGAGTGTCTTTCAGAACAGCGCTTCAACGATAACGTTTTACCAACGAAGAGAGAAGAGAATGTCTATACTTTGAAGCGGTAGCTTGATAAGAGTGAACAGTCTTGTTATTCACAACCCTAGAGAGACACCTACACTTTACATTGACTTCTTTTTTCTTTGAGAACCACCAATGAAGTGTCCGCCTACAGCTAAATGATTGATATTGTCCACTAATTAATTGATGGAAGTTTTCTGAAAGTTTCTCTAATAGTTCGACACTCTCACTGATAATTCAACAGCTGAATTTTAGAAGAATAAGACGATTTCTTTCTTTATACAACAGTCAGAAAAATATTATTGTAGTGTGTGTGTCACCTAGCAACGGCGTTATACTTTTATATTGCAATGCATTTTACGACTGTAACGTTAAATAAATATAACAAACGTAGTAGATACACAAGATGCACAATACAACACCATTATGTTCAAAGTTGGTCCCTTTTGGTATCATCTGGTACAGTTTTATGTTTGTACATTTGATGGGACATAAACATTTCTCTCATCTATTAGAAATTCGTTTGAATTAAAATTAAACTAGTCGTGTAAGCAGTTAAATTTTACTGTTAAGTGTCCTGGAAGCGATGCAGTATCAAAAAATTCAAGTCTATAAAATAAAAATTGAAATTGCTTAGTGAATTATCTAAAGGCTTTGTGGCTTGTATGCGAACTGTGGTGAGGTTGAAAGGTTTTTTCACGGGAAGTTGGAGCGACCTGTCGATGTACCTTTACGGAATATTGGAGCGGCATAATAATGAAGATACTGTATAATGTTGGATTTATTAGGACATAAAAGGGGTGATGATGAAAGGCGAGAATAAGAGCCTTTTATGATAATTTGATCTAGTGGCAGTGATCTGGAAGCGATAACATTTAACAACGATTTCATATATAATATCGAAATTATAACAAAAATAATTTAATAAATAATGTAACAGTATTTAATGGTAATCGTACAATATATTACCCAATTGTTGATAATAAAAGCGCTTTGAATCGAATATATTTCGTTTTAAATCCAAAAAATAAAATTGTGATAAATTTGCATAATTTGTCTATGACCCGAATTTTTTTCTTCACCATGTAGTTAAAGCAGTAAACGTGAAGATACTAAATGTTAAATGTAAATTTTGCGATCTTATTTGAATTAGAAAGCTACATCGAGTTTCTTTCTATTTGATTCCAAATACAAACGGGTGGAAAGCAACGCATGAGAGGCCTGCCAATGGCAGTACTAGTGCACAGTTAGTTTGAACGACGTCTGTAACCGATGTCCTACCTTTGAAAGATAGTAAATAACATGGAAAATAGCAGTCACATTTGCAGAGCAAAAATGACATCCAGTTTCCGCTCAAACAAGCTGCCTTCTAGTTCTTGTAATAACCGACGATTGCTATATTTCCTATTGGGAACAAAATCTATCGATTGACAATACTAATCCAGCATCTGTTTCTATTGTCACATACCGATGTTATTCAATTTAATAAAAGTTAAAATTTGTTTAATAGGGGTTAGATGTAATTGTCGCTATCAACAATACGAAATATTCCAGAGACATAGTAATACTTTTAAATGATTTTAAGCACTTAGGTGGTCGTAAAAGCCCCTTTATTTGTGGCAATGTATAGGCTTTGTTACATAGTCCGGATGTAATTCAACACACGTATATACCCTAATTCGTCGTTGGTCTCTATATGTTTCTCATTCCCTCTCACAATCTACACCACCCCTATATAGACACAATCATACCGCCTGTGGCCTTTTTGCAAAGTGCCGTCGACCGAAACATTTCGCATACACGCACTATTATATGTGGAAAACATGAAATCTCCATCAGCGGCCGCAAACCAAGGCTATTACTTGGAAAAAAAATTACAGATGCACCATATACAATAACTTCCCATAACGCAATTTATATTACGGCTAATTACAATATAATGACTGCATACATTTATAAATAAATAAAATCAAAATTTGCAACATAAAATACATCATGCATACTAATACTAATTAACAATTATTCAGCATATACAAAGATTTCCTGTTTTTTTTGGGGGTATTGTTAAAATGCCATTTTCAATAGATGTATGTTGAAAATAAATAGTCGAAAGTTTTGTGCTGTTTCAACTACCCTCCGAAAACATACCCTTCACAACATATGCAGAGACTGAACCTAACCGCTACGTTTATTTTCTAAATCATTGAATGTAAGGGGAGTTAGACACGGAGTTGATTTATTACACTATTGTAAAGACCGACAGAAGAGGAACAAGTGTTTGCATTCTCCTATTATACCAGCTCGATACGCTAATAATCGTATTTCTGGACAAATCAATAAAAAAACATTACAATTGAAATATCGCAATAATTTCGCCACATGAGTGTGCTGCCTATGTCCAAACCTTGGGGCATCTCTGATCAAAATAGCTCTTTCACAGTACATCGAGCCGTAGACTGGAAGGAGATACACTTTGGTTTGTGACCCAAACGCATCTGTTTTTAAAGGGATTCTATTTTCCTCTCGACTGATTTCCTGTGCAATGTTCATTTCACCGTCTAACCAACAGTCGTTCCATTCGACCAGATCGCGGCATTGTCTTGCATTTTTTTTTGCAACATCTATCTAAATTAAATGATATTTTCGAGATCTTGAAATTCTTTTCGAATCATTTTGCCGTAACAACGTCATTTGAAGTTTTCCAAGTCATCCCAACATACAAATCTTAACTTTGTGTTATCTCAATTATATGAGAGAATCTGAGTTTATGCAATTACTTGGCTCACAAATTACGTGAATTAGATAATGTAAACGACAAAGCTCCTGAATAAACATTGTACAGTCTGATGAATTATTACCATCTTCCATCTGAAAAATACTTGACTTGTAATCACATGCTTGGATCAACAATTTTTTCTGCCAATTAAAACACTCAAAATTAGAATTTTTCTCTTTGTTGGAAATACACAAGAGATTGTTAAACAAAATCATCTTAGACAAATAGAATAAAGTTTGATTTGAACAAAACTATACGGTTATTCATCAACATGGCGTGGATAGCTGTTGACTTCAGTAAATTAGAAAGCGAAATGGCAGTTTACATAATTACGACTACATCTATTGTTCTACTTGGAACAAATAAGATTTAGAACAATGTTGAAAATTTTCGTTGGTGAGAAGTTGTGTTTGGATGAGAGCGGAAAAGGCGTCTGCCACAAATTCTCGATAGTAATTAGAACAAACAAATTTATAAAGAAATCTAATGAGTTGATTGTTTTCTATATTTTAGAGGAATGAGCTTTGATGTTGTGAAACATATATGTGGTGGAAGTTGAAAAAAAATTTGGATACACTCAATATCAGAGATGGAGTTTCGTCAAAACTAATTTAAACTGGTGAAGTTTGAAAGTTTTTTAATACACGCTCCATCTACATATTGTATTCAGTTGGGAGGCGTGTTCGCTTACAAAATACCATTTCATAAATTAAATCGCTTAGTGATAGCAATTTTAAACTACATATATGAGTTTATACATTGTTAAATAATCTGGAAAACTCAATTTTATCTCAACAATCCACGATCAAATGCCAGAGAAATTTATGCTGTCGCTTCTCTTAAAATTTATGAAATCCAAAATGTTCCTATGAAAATATTCACAAAATTCAAACAATTAGAAATATTGAAAATTCGATGATAAATTCCGATTGTATCGGTAATTTATTTGAAGAAATTCGAATTTATCGCGCTATTGTCTTGGATTCATTACGATGTGAAAACAAATGATGAACATTTGTTACATCAATAAAACGAAAGTTTTACAATCAAATAATGAATCTTTGTTACAATTGAATTTCGATTGATTCAAATTAAAATTGAATGATTATCGATTGAATTCGATTATCATAAAAATGTTTATATAGTGGAAAGATGAAGTTGAATTGTTATTCTGTTCTTAGAGAAGATCCAATCATCTAGACTATTCTTTTAATGACAGAACTTGGATGGAATCTCCAGTGGCCTTTTTACCCAGCGACGATCCACAGTTTTACGATGTACTAAACTCTTACTTCAGGCTCAATTTTATTTCCTTCCGCATCCATGACCTCACGTAAACTTCCAAGCCCCTATAGCAGTTATTTGTTGCCACTTGTATTGCGTATTGTACATTCATACATTTTATGTAATATTCTAACTTAAATTACTGTTGGCCACAATTGAATTCTCTCCTTTTCAGTGAGTTTTTTTCTGCTAATGTTTCATAACAAAAAAACACAATTCCATCCCACACCATCACGTCGTGTTCAAATGATGAAACTTCATTTACAAATTTCCCATTTTAACCAACATTTTAATCAAAATCTAATAAGTTTTGTAAAGATAAAATCAAATTATTTGCAATGTTTATACTGTAAATGGTTCCAGTATTTAGGGGTCGTGACGGTTTTAATCTCGTCCCGCGCCATTTTGATCTTCGTTATTTTCTAAATAGCACTATTCGAAATATCGTCTTCACTCTATTTTACAATCACAACATTCAAGAATGTATACCGATCGTCATTAGTCTCCAACACCGAATTTATTAGAATAAATTTCCAAGAGTGCGATCTGTACGCGTACTCTTCAAAAGTTTAATCAAAGACACTAGTCACATTTTCACTGAATTAACTTTTGAAAAACTTCCCTAATATTGTCGCCACATTTCGATTATAGCAGGGGGTGAAATGCAATTATGATTTCAATATGCGGTAATACTTGCTTAATTGGAGGCGATTTTTTCCCTCTTTGCAAAATTGTGTTTCACTTTGATCCAGGTGACGATATTAATTTTTAGGAGAGTAAATTGTAAATGTACGGACCCTTACTTAAAACTTCCTCAATATTATCATCTGCTTACATAATTCTGCAATCAAGTAGGAACTGTCTGGATTGTTGTGTGCAGCATTCGTTCTCTCTTCTACACTTCCTTGCTGTATATAAGTACAGTTTAATAAAATATTCTCTAAACGGTGTTGTTACAAGTTACTTACTTAATTGTTTCCAAACATAGTGCCATTTTGTTACACCAAAACCACTTTACGTTCTCTTTTGCGGCAGGTGTAAGCTTTCCAAACGAATTGCTCTACAGAAATTATGAGATACTACTAATTTATTAAAACCACTTTACTAAGTCACCTTCCTCGCGTACCTATTAAAATAAAACTGTTTTTCATAGATAAAAGCATGCGAATTGCAACCAAATTTCTCTTAAACATACGTCAAATCTTCGATGAGTTTCCAGCTGATTATTTGTAATATAACAAGTCAAACTGAAGATGTGCAATTACAGCAACATAATTGGCATCCTTTTCGAGAAACAAGCAACATCTTTTATATGAAACTGTATAACTACAGCATCCATTAAACTCGAATAGATGCTATAACTATATAAGAGGAAGATTTACCTACCTACATTCACTCAATTTCAACATACGAAACATTATTAGATATCTAAGATGTTGAAGAGAATCGGAGCTTTTATTTAAAGCTTATATACTCGTTTCATATTATATTATTATTAAACTGTTAATAATCTAAGTGAAATTTGAAATTAAATTGACAATTCCAAATTAAATCGATTGGAAAATGTCCAATTCATTTAGTATAACTTTGTTATTTGTTTATCAATACAATTAAAATTGGAAAATTATTATCAAATCTTTCTATAAAATGTGTTATTAAATTTTATTGGCCCACAAAAACCAGCAAACAAAGAACGTGCTCATCTGGTAGCTGATTTCAAGATGAGTTGTGGCTCGTAACATCTTTCCTTCTTGATATTATTACATCAACCATGAAATGTCATATAATAGGGGTGAGTCTGTCTAATAGGAAAAAAACTGGTGAAAGAAAATAAAGAGAGAGAGAGAGAGAGAGAGAAACAGTATCTCAAACGTCTTGTTGTTGTTGTAGTAGTAAAACAAATGGGTTCAATTAGTTGACCATTCGTCCACCTTAATTCCAAGTTCCTTGTAGGAGTCTATACGATTCAGTTTCCTCTAAAAGGGAAAGTATTTTCTATGGTAACGTCTAAGCCAATCTTCTACATGTATTAAATAAGGATAGTTTAATGACAATACAACAGAGATAGAGATGGTTCCGAACACGCAAACGGTCAGGATATTAGTCTTGGACCCGGATATGGTATTGCAGACCGTTGTTATGACAACAGGGATTATTTTTGGTCCCGAATACACTATACAAAGGGGCGACTCTTACTTCGTCTCTTCTAAACTCGAAGGGCTACGGAAACTGAAATAAATGGACACCTACAGTTGAATAAGCGGTTTATAAACACGCCAACACAAGCAGCTTAGTGATTTGCTGCCAGTTTTTCTCATTGTATTGATAAATTTTTTTCCAAATATGTACCCATCACAAATCATTTGAAAGTTTTTTTTTTCATCGAGACGAATTAATAACAATTTTTCCTATAATTGAAATGGCTGTTTTTGAAAGGCCAATTAAGGGAAAAGTAAACTAAGCGGTAAAAAAAACACACACAACTGATCGAATATGTAGCCAAGTCATTCATCAAATATCTGTTGGTGTATTATGATTCTGAATCGTTTGTGACAGATGAAGAAGATTAAAAGAGGTTATTTTTGCGGTACAAACAATCGATCAAAACTAACCGCTTATGTGAATGTAACTGTTTTTGTTTTCTGTGATAGAACCAAAAATGTAAGATCGTTTGACAGTTGTCTCATACTCTATTCAGCCATGCTTAATATGAAGAAATTTGACAATATCCGCATTCTCTTTTCGTTTTGGAACGCGATTGCAATGAAAAGCAAACGCATAAATTCCAGTAAACAAATCTAAGTCGCTTTTAAAAGACGACCCTCGCCTTGTAAGTTTAACTGTAAAACTTTCTAGTCCAATACAACTTCATGGCGAGATTTCGTCTTTCCTGTAAAGAATTAGATCTAGTGACGTCGATTGATTCACCCGTTTTGTTATCCTGTAGAATTGTAGAAACAAACCACCCTTCATTTGATGAGAAAACATTCGATTGCTCTCCCCGCCCTTTTGTGTCGTTCCACCACACACCTTTCACGGCAAATAGAATGAAAAACAAATGAAAATAGGTTATTGTTCGATAACATTAGGAATTTCTCTTATCATCAAATATGTTAACATTGTATTTGGGCATGTAATAGAAATCACTTTAGTGTATAGTTAATGCCTTTTTAGTATATAGTAGAAGATAAGTTTTATTAAAATAGAGTGTCCATAAAAGTTGAATTTATACAGCAGGAAGTTTTAATCAGTTCGTTCTAAATGCTACACGTCGTATCAGATTCAAAAGTAATTCGAAAGTTCTGTCAACGATGCTCCGTTTTAAATTGTGTTAAATGATCTGAAATGTTGGTAATCGCTAGCCATTGAATTTAGTTGATGGCAAGACATTAAAACTGGAAGCTGGACGGTAGATTTCACAAAGTGAAATAAAGAAATATCACCCCCAATAGGCCAAAAAAATTAAACAAACACGAACAAACAAACCAAATAACACATATTCGTTAGAATATAATTTATTGATGTTGCAAAATATTGTTGTGTAACCAAAACGAATAACGAAAACATTACGAATGCGACAAATTCGCTTTTATATGCGATTTTCCATATCACATTTTTCTATTTATTGCATATTTTCCACAACTACCATCACACGTTTTTGCGTTTTTCCTCCATTCGAAGATTCTTCGATGCACTTTCGAGTAGTCCTAAGTTTCTATTCTGAATGCTGATCAGCTCATAACAGTTGGTAGATGCGAAAGTGATTCCCCTCTTGCTCTTGAAACTGACAGTAGACGACTGAGAAAATTTAGGGTGCTACAGTTGGGGTATAATGGAGGATTTGATCGACGTGACACTTTATGATAATCGGAGGGTGTTTGGAAATTATTATTCGCCTTAAAGCTATCAAACGGTTGTCCGTTAAAGTATTATTTTTTCTTTGTATTTTGTGATAAAGTTAATTTAGAAATTATAGTTACAATTGCAATATAGTCGAATGACTAAACTAATTATAATTATATCAGATTAGATACGTTTTACAGACATTGAATAATAGCTATTGGAAATCATAAGTTGGTAAAGTTAACTTTTCAGTGATTTAATATAAGTTGTTTGAAAGGAAGTGGGAACGGAGTGAGTTATGCTGAGACCTGAAGCGAGCCGCCCTATACTATGCACACCATCTGTAACTCTTCATTCGTCCCGGAGCCATTCTTCTTGATCTCGGAAAGTCAGGCATAATAAATTAGGTAGAGTTCAGCGAGTTCAGCAGGCTCACCTGAGGCAGATTGTCTATGCGTACCATCTCGTCATCATTTCATAAAAGACAGCACAATCATTTAAATGATGATGATGATAACGTTTAGTTTCCAAATCATTTTATCTCTTGTTAAAGTCTTATAAATGTGTAAGTCTCTAGATAACACTTTGTATACATGTGATTTATAAATTTTTTTGTGGTCCATCATTGTTTTATTGTTATCATTAAGCATTACAATGGGCAAAAATTGGGCAGATGGTTTTGATGTTTTGTTAGTGGTTACCCAAGTTGACGCTTGATCATCAATTCAAGTGCGCGTGCCTCACTTTAACGATTATTTACATATTTATGCCTAATCTTTGAATATTAAAACATCTCTCTCTGGTTGGGTCACGACCCGGCCTGAGACCCTTATTATAATATTAACTGAGCTACGTCCTATTCACAACGACGTATATTAATAGTCGACGCTTTTGTCCTGACGGTTTCAGACCATTGTGTTCACCTTTGCAATATAAAAGATGGATTAATTAATAATTTTTCAAAACCAAAATAATATACAGTGAAAGTGGTAGGATATTTATATGAAAAGAAACCGACATGTCGAAACAGAATGCCATATTTATCTTACTCAACAAATGAAGCGCTACGAACGCCAAGACATGCCGAGATAGATTACCAACACGATTTACCATCGAGACAATAGCAGCTACCAGAAGACCGTCATGAACAATTACTTTAAATTGAATAGTTTTGAACGCCCTAATTAAATCAATAAGAGTCATTTAAAAAAAAACCATTTGAAACAGATACAATGACAATGGGCTGAATTCGAGTATTTGCATGCGTCAAGCATAAGGCTTGTTGATTGAAATTTATATTTATTTATATATCGGCACTATAGAGTACATAAATAATATTCGAACACAAAAATGATGGCAGCACATCTCCGAATCGAAATAATATACAGATATATCCCATGTACATTCTGTGGTCCCAACAATAAATCTAAACAAACGTCATGAAACGAGCAACTTTGTTTCCACATAAATCTATGAAAAGTTCATATGAATTTATAGCTATGAAGAAGAAGCCGATAGTAGATTTTAAATTGTCATATTGCAGTGTTCAGAATTCGTTCGGCGTGTGTGTGTGTGTGTATGGATACGTGTTCGCTTGATGATGACGTATGCTGCAACGGCCGTAGTCATGGAAACACCTGGATGCCAGATTTTCATTTGTGCACGTTAAAGAGGCAGAAACCGGTTTCGAATAGTAACTCCAATGAACGTACAATTAAATTAGGCCTTGGTAAACAGTGTAACTGACGTTGACCCAATTATCCATACACTCAGTGCAATTGACTCAATGCCGCTATTGACTTGGCTAACAGAAGCGAATACAAACAACCATCGTACAATTAAACGTAAAAATTAACAATCGTTAGAAAACAATCAATCTCTTCATCATGTGTCGACAAACGAGCTCGCGCCCGGCGCATCCACCAAAAATGAGACATCACTACAAATGGCACGCACCGCCCATTTTTTTTCTCACTTTTGCAATTGCTTCCTTCAACAAATACCGTGCTGCATGATAATCATCAATCATCAAAAACAACAGAAATTGTGACGTTTTTGATCAAATACCCCCAGTAAACAGTTAATTTGATTAATTGATTTAAAAACGTATATTACATATGCGTGTGTGTGTGTGTTTCACGTTCAATTTGTATTTTGTGTTGATATTTGGTTAGGTTTACTGTGTATCCATTGTATTGTCGATCACAATTCTCTAAAGACTTGAGCCCCGTTAGTCATGTGAGCTGACGACGACACCATTACTGAAATGAAGCCTAGAGTTGGCCATCTGGGGACATTCGAACAATTACAAACACAATAAACTGTGCATCTTTTCAATAGAATTCTATTTATTTTATTGTAATTCCGTTGGAATGATTGATTCTAACACGAGGCAATGAATAAATGCGGAAAATTCGTAATGATGTTCATCAAAAGTGGAAAAGGATTTCCAAATTACACGGGCGAGAACACGACAGTATTTGATTGATTATATGCGGTGACAGATAACAGTAGGAGCGCTTGTGGTTCTAATAGTCAAGCGAAATGTTGCTGGCATATCAAGAACTTTACGTGTCTAGAATTGATTAGCCTGCTAATTAAACTAACAATAAGATACGGTTTATTAACAAACAAATAGTTATATTTGGATAGGGAGTCGATTTTGATCTTCTATTTGTTCGAATATTGTCTTAACAACGATTTTCTTCCTGATATCCATATTTGTTAATTAGCATTGACCGACTTGTTATGAAATAGAAATAAACAAACATCATCCGTAACATAATAGGAATAGTGGAAACAACAGAGAACTATAGATTCCAAATAATTGGCGACTCGTCAATGAAATCGAACAGAACCTGGAGCGTTTACAGCAATAAGCTCCAATTTCATCGTATTATTATGAATAGCAATTAAAAATTCATAATAACATTAAATTGTGGTAGAGAATCAACATTCTGACTGTCTGTCTGTGATTTTTCCAATATTTCCAAACAGTAATAGGTAAAAGTTTGCTATTCGATTCGTGTCTCTATAGGGTGCATTTCTAAGCCGCCTGTTATCCTCTTAACGTAAAGAGACCTTTGATAGCTTCCCTTTTCTCCCAGCGCAAGTGGAAGGTATTTCGATTCTTAAATTGAATACAATGAGAATCGATCGATTACCAATAGAAATTTTGATGTGCAAAGAGGGAATATTGCGACGTCATCTTTGTATGTTTACTTCAGTTAACAAGCTGGGTATGCATGTCACGTTGTTAGAACTGCAACCGCTACCTATCATGCCACTCTCACTTTCTGTTGAATGTCATCAAGTCCCCTGGCTATAACGCTTGTTGAAATTCAACTTGTAGGAGAATAATGGCATAAACTCATCATATCACCCACTTGTCTACGGCATTTTCTTCTACACATGTATATTAAAGCGCATTATGCCATAGTTGTCGATGCATGTTTCTTACTCATCTGCAACAATGTGTTCGAGTGCATGCAATATAGCAAACGATCGATAAGTTGTCCGAGCACGCGCCACATGTGTTATTATCCGGTACAGGCTTAACTTGATATGAATAACCGGAGAACTGTAACCCGGTACAAAATGTAAATTAACTCCATTTGATTACTTTCATAGAGATTACACGCATTCAGCGGTTTCTTTTGAAGTGCACACGAAACTTCTCAAGAATTTCAATCAATAGTTTATCCATTGAATGATGAAATCACGATAAAACTTCACACAGACACAAATTATTCTAAATCCTAGTGAATTTATGAGATAGTTAATAATGGCAACAGCAATCCAGCTAATTAATTTCAGCATCATATTTGGATTATTGTTTGTTTTGACTAATGCAAATAAACTGATGAGAGAAAACAGTTCTTTGTCGTATCTAAAACGGAAGAGAAAGATGGAATTCCGACAGTTAGTACGTCATTTGAAGTCTGAAAACAACATTAGAACAGCGAAAGACGTCTCGGATATGATGTGTACGAAAACTGAATCAAGTCGAATTCAATGTGAATGTTAAAACAGCCTAGTCTGATTATGTTATTGGTTGGTTTAACTTGAAGTAGGTGAATAGAATTTGATTTTGTGGGCGAACATCAGACATCCTGATGGTTAGAACGATACTTTCCTTATTTACAATTCATTCTATCTTTGTTCCATTTCCTTTTTGCTCCTTATCACTCAAAGCGGTTAGTTCACGTTTTCAGGCCGACAGCTAATCCTTTCTGGATTATGCAAACAACAGCGAACCATGCCGTCGAAGGAAATGTTTATATTCGACGGGATTATATTGTCTACAGTTTGCGAATTTTGATACGATAGAGGCCTCTGTCTGTTTTATTTAATCCATATTTACATAAATTTCACTTCATCACGCAACTTGCCAACTGGATTACCGCAGATTTCACTTTAGATGATGTGCAGTAGCGACTATAGTGGTTGTAAACTTTCAAAATAACGAAACTATGTTTCTATTAATGCTGAAATTGTAAACAAAAAGATGCTGGTCACTCTCCATTCAAATTCGAGTTTTGTTCGGATATCAACAATACCCATTTTTTCCACTTTTTTTGCTCTGTTAACTGTTTTATGTTGTTCCCTAGCGACGGTTTATCTTTACTTGACTTGACTATAATTTTCGAAATTTATGGCTCTGTCAACAGGTGATTTTTTTTTGTGGACCAATCCAGGGTTAAAATCAGTAAATCGCTTCAATAATCATACTACAAACACCAATCAACATTAGAATGTCGATTATACGAACTAATCAGAACTAACAAAAAGATGGTTAAACATGCATAAGCCTACATAATTTATAACTGTAATTATATAAGTTTAAAATTGATTATTAAATGCAAAAGTGTTACTGCTGGTAGTATATTCAGTAGCGGTTCGAATAATCGACGTCCCATTGTATCTATTTTAATCAAAGTGTCTTAATTATTTTAAATATAAACCATGGAGGTATACCGGGTTTTTTGCTATGTATTTTTTCCCTTTAAAATATTAATAAGGCATTGTTTCACAAGACAAAGTAACTTATTAAATTTCTGTCATCAAATTAATGAAATTCCCAAATAATTACCTGCCATCTAATGATATTGAAAATTAAATATGAATCGTATGAATTAGAGATTGAAACGGTTTTTGTAATTTTAATAACAATACCATCGGCAAGACGTTATTAAAACAGATGACAGACTTTTTTACAGCTATACAACAATCGTATCATATTCATTACGTTAATGTGTAATGATGATTATAGCAAAAAAAATATCTATTTGCAAAGAACCTCATTGTATTTTATATTATATCCGTGTTGTATACAAAACAATTAAATTGAATACCTTGCAGCAATAGAAATGCGCCAGATAAATGAACCGAGAATGGGAACAATTCAAGAAGCGAATGAAAGCAGAAGAAACAAACAAACTCCATTACCAATAATAATAGCCCATAATATAACGATTCATTCTGTGTTAAATTATTGTAGATTTTCGTTAATTTGATCAGGGAATCAGCTAATTATTTATTGCTATTAGGAAATGTTAGGCATCTTTGATATTATCTCAATTAAGTGAACTGTTAAATGCGTATAATGTTGTTGATAAAATTTTGAATTAAAATGGAAAATAGAGAGAAAGAGAGTAAAAAGAGGATTGGTGAGTTTCATTGGGAGGAATAATTCGTCAGTAAACTATTTACGAGTATAATCATTAGAACGGAAGACTTGGGGAAATGGTTGTTGTGCGTTTTAACTTTTCAATCCATTGCAGTCATTAATTATTCATGACCATTAAAACCATCTTCAACAATATGAAATGATAAAAATCAGTAAACAATTCAATAATAAATGCAATTCAACTTCGTTCGTACTGTAATTTTGAAATCACATTGGTATTCTAGGGGACTGCTAAGCTTATCACACTCATTGTTAGTGTCATTTATACGCAAAAAAATTATCTGCCCCCATAATTACCACCTTTTTGTCAACCGAAATAAACCAACAGATGGTAAATATCTGGTGATCCTCGTCGTTTCCTCGATAAGTCCTTCCGAGACCAATCTATCAAATGAATATCAAACTACATTGAATTTACGCTGGCGGCTTATATTTCTTGTGTTGTTTTTGTTTAATCTACGAATTCTCAACGATTTGTAGTCGTATAAACACAGTTGATATCTCAGAGAAGCATTGTTTTCATCTAAAAAAAAATCATGTTTGAAACAAATATGTCGATTTATGTGTTTCCAACGCGACTAGACTACTTAACTTCAATTAAACTTCTTTCTAATTAATGATTCAACTTTCCGAACGAGTATCGAACTAGGTCGCTTAAGAACTCTTTCCAGATTCAATTTATAAGTTGAGTTGTTATCAATTTGTCTGTTATTGAGTAGTGAAATGACTGGAGTATTTTTGTTATTATAGACATTTTCAAAATAAATATTTATGGTGAACTTGCAAATTCAGTGTAAAAGTCTAGACTAGATTAAACAAGTCGTGTTTGTCAGATCTAGATTTCGTACTTGAGAAAAGTGCAAAGTTGCATTTATTCAAAAAGTGGTTCGTGTTGTTTGTTCACGACTGCTGAAAAGGGCGTCGAGATATTCATGCTTCTATATACATATATATTTTTTTTGTCTGTTATATAAGCTGATTTTTTTTTGTGAAGAATTCCATAAATGCAATCAATTGAATTGTATTCGAATTTGTAATAACATTGATCACAACACACTATAGGGAATAGCATTACAATCTCTAATCAAATACGTATTTATTAGACCATTAGTTCCATCCGGTCGGATGGTTGGATGCATACGTGAACAGCAAGCCTGTTGCAATATTAACACTGAATGCAACGTGATCAACAATTTACTCTTTCAGAATTAATTGAAATTCTCTACAAATTACAGAATGGATGATTTAGATAACAGTCGTTTGAAACCGAAATATAATCATAAACAATGCGATTTTTTATTTGAGAATAAACAATTGTTGGAATAATTACCAAATAAATAGATTTATTATAAATTTGATAGAAGGGTGATTTTGTCCCATATGTTGCCATCAATAGATAGGTTACGACCCATTAAATTTTACTTTCAATATAATTACAATGATGCAGAATTTGCTACGTAAAGTAAATATTTATTTGTTTCTTTTTCTGCCCCCATAGAATACGACAAGAGAAAAATGGCGGTGCTTGGTGTCCAAAAGCGCAAATCAGTAGTGAAGTACGTGAATATTTAGAAGTTGATTTACAAAAAACCCATTTAATTACATGGACGGAAACACAAGGCCGTTTCGGTAATGGGCAGGGTCAAGAGTATGCTGAAGCTTTCTTGGTCGAATATTGGCGTTCACCGTTAAACAGATGGGTGATTTATAAGGATTCCAGAGGGGAGAAGGTGAGTAGCAATCAACATCTAGATTATGCAATATTGGAGTGATATTGCGAAAAATAGAAGGTCGTACATGTGTGTGTTTAAGGGATTTTGTAGTGGTATATCCTAGTGGAACTCATATATATGTACACACAGACATATTACTGTTTCATCAGACACCGCTCTCAAATTCTATCTGTTCCCCGAGGGAAATTTGCTGTATGATACTGCGGAGATAATGGCGTTCAATGTTATAGGTGCATTTATTTGTTCGCTGTACTATTCCTTTTATAATAATCAATGCCATAGACAATTTCTATTAATGTTAGTGATGTGCACAATTTATTTCCACTACAATTATTATTGGTATTTTAAGACAAACATTTCAAAATAAATTTAATTTGTTGTTGTTATTATTGAAAGAGCACAGTTTGAAGTTGAAAATTCATCAAGAAATTACAATTTTTTGAGTAATTTACAAAACTCTCGACTAATTCAGTTCAATTAGTGTTGGAATTTTCTGAAATATTTCAATTTTCTATAAAAAAATATTTGGATTGCACATCAATTGATTATTGACAACAACAACATATGGTTGATTTCAATCGATTTGTTATTTCAGAAAATGATAACCGATAATATTAATTAAAATAAACACGTAGCTTCAATTAATACACATTTAGAATATGTGTATATAAATATGTATAGTCACATAGTTGCTGTTTTTTTTTCTTCTATAATCCAGTATCAATTTGAATTCGCATTGTTTACTAAAACAAAATACAGACATAAAAATAAAACTTGATGGTGCATTATAGTAGACAGCTGTTGCACAAGCTATTCAAATAATATGAAAATAACCGCATTGCGGGTAGGCTTTTAGTTCATATACGTTTTAACATTGTATGCATTTTAAAACGTTTACTTGCTTCATCACCTTTCAACCAAAAAATAATGCTATTCACTACACAGTCATAATCTCTAAATGTCGTCAAATCAATCACCTAGCATACGGTTCTTCACAATATTGTTATCTACGTACTTCTGTGTATCGGTTCTTCTACAAATTGGTGATGTTGTAACACAAGGCAATGGTTGGTAGCTTCTTGGAAAGCGGGAGTCTTATGGGGATCGTTGAGGGTTACCACGTAACAATCGCCCTCTAACAACAAGTAATCGTGTAAATAGAATTAATTATTAGAATTATTACAACAGAGAGAGACTGGACCAAAGTGCTTTACTTTGATAAAGCGGAGTTTAAATTGTTTTGTAGCAATGGTAGACGATAGGTTAGCCGCCCTAATGCGGAAAGATATAATTCTTGTTACATCATCGCAAGAATTAAACATGGCAGTGACAGAATTCATGTCTATGGATGTTTCTCCTCTACGGGATTTCTGCTGTTGTAAGGATAAGAGCATCAACTCCCCTATCTTTATAGAAGGAAACGAAGAAGATGTCCAGGGGATGCATTTGAAAAAAAAATGCCTTTGAATTGCGTTTCAATGCCTGCGACTTATAATAAACTCTTGTTTTTAAAAAAATGAATGCTTTTGTTCGATTGCTTAATGAATTATTATGTTAACATACGGTCATTATGTTACAAATTTTTACTCGCTACTGTATCTCAGACACCCCCATTCACTTTTCATTTCGTCTTTCCTTTATAAAACATCTAGTTTCAAATAAAAACAATTTGCTTATATGGTTGTGTATTTACAGATGATGATTTCACAGTGAATACCACTGATGCATCATTTTCGTATAACTTTATATAGATATACAAAATCTGATCTTTTGCTCATCTGAATTTCTCAATTTTTTAATATTCACAACCCGTAATATCGCATTTTTAATAAAAGTCTTCATTTTTATGCATAATTGAATTAATCTCTTCATCGTATATTGAAATACCGTGACGCACACTTGAATAAGAAAAGCGAGTTCTTCGAACGAAAAACGTAATAAATTGTGTTGAAAGAAAACTTTTTTGAACTTTTTTTTCTATTCAACAAATACATATCTCCATTTCCTTGCTTTTTTTATGATACGAAATTGTACGAAAACTATTTGCTTTATATAACAGAATGTTTGTTAATTAAGAAAGATTTTCTTCTTGATTTATATTGTACTTTTCTACTTTTATTTAATCATATTCCCTTCTACTTGGATAGTTTTTCTTCTGTTTTTCCAAATGTTTGAAATTCTCTTCAGACAGGAATAAACATTCATTTAACTATGCCCCCCACTTCTGTACAAACACAATTTAATCAAATCTAAGTACAAATGTGGATTTCACATAATTCTATTTTATACTTTTAGCTTAAGTGCTTGTACCATTTTCAATGCATGATGGTTTTATAAGTTTATTGTTTTTTTTTAAAATGAAATAAGACTCGAATAGTTTTGTTTTTCAACGCGACTATTTTTCCTTGTTGATCCGACAAGGATCCACTTTTTTTTAGAGGTGTTAGATAGTGGCGACAACCACTCAACTGATGTGAACAAATGATTGGTGTCGTTGTCTAGTTGAAGGTGCTGTACGTACGTTTAAGGGTTACAAGACATTTAGATGATAAGACTGACAAATGATAGTCGACTATGATTAACGAGTGTCAGCTTTACGCATGATGATGTGTCTAAATCTAATCTCACATGAGAACAATAGTGCTTGTTCGGCTAAAAACTATCACAATATGGTTGTATATGAAGATCAACAGGAGAGTTAAGTAAACACAAATATTCATTCGACAATATATCAATTCGGAAAGAGTGCATTTGTAAAAGTAACCAATCAAAGTACGAAAAGTTCGATTGTAAATTACAACGTCGAGAAATCAGAGGTGTACAAATTGTTAATAAAATTCATCAAAAGTTGTTATATAAATTTACCAATATATAGATATATACATATAATATTAAAATACCAAAATGCGACCAAGTTATATACATTTAAGTACTGTGAATTTAATTAAAACTTTAAAACTTGATGGCGTAAAATACAACTTGAGCAAATAGATTTATGACAGTTTATAAGGAACGTATCAATGGTCTCTCGACGACAAATTAGTTTTAAACTTTTTAATCAACTTGTCGCTTACGGTATTTGGATTTAAATCTCTTCAAATCCTACAAATAAAATTATAAACGGTATAGTGATATTGTTACAAGTAGTAGTGGAGTTTACTTGATTTCAAAACTGAATAAAACACCACCCATTATTTTTTGTGTGTGTGTTTTAATTTGTTCAAATTTTCAACCTTTATTGAGTTAATTATGCAAATTCCATCATCATTATCCTGAAAAATTAACTGAAACTAACTAATTAGTATGGGATAGACTGTGGCTTTATACAACCGAAAAATTTATGTATGTAAATCATAAATAGATATTCCTTCGTTAATATGACACGTTCAGTTTTAATAAACTTACACATCTATCTCGCTCTGTAGGTTATGCAAGATGACATCTACCCATGTTCGAGGGTGGACCCAAGGGATTTTACTAACATCGCCTCGTGTATAATCGACATTAACATTTGTATAGTTTCTCAACTTTGCCATAAGCAACGATTAACAATTATCTACTGTGATACTATATCGCATATGTCATATTGTTTATTAAAATGAATGTCTGAAAGTTCTAGATAAACAACGACAGTATCCTACTACTAACTAGAAACACTAAATCTTCATTTTAAAATCGGGCGAATTGTATCAACTGATTATGTATTAAAATGAACCACCACCATCAAAAATTTGGTAGACGGAAGAAATCGCATTCTTGGAACAGATGTGCCATTTTCGTCCATATTCATTGTTTCTTACAAACCAGTCTTGTCGCGAATAACTTTTTTATGATTGCGTACAAATATTGCAATAGCACGTGTGTTGAGTTGTTTACCAAATGAGTATCTCACGAAATTATTTATTGTTTCAGGTATTAACAGGCAATAGCAATACATATTTGGTAGTACGACAACGTTTGGAACTACCATTCGTAGCAAGTAAAGTACGCTTCATACCATATAGTGAACATCCACGTACAGTTTGTATGCGTGTTGAACTCTATGGATGCTCATGGGAACGTAAGTTGAGCTTTTATTACTCACATTACTGTCACTTTAAGAGATAATTAGTTGTAGAGCTTCCTCTTACTTTAGATGTGTGTGTTTCATCACGAAATTTCGTGTTAATGAACTATTCCACATGTTCTTGTGCCTTGAAATTCTAATAATAATTGTTGAATTTCGTAAGTCTTGCTGTAGTTTTACTTCTTTTTTTTTGTCTAAACAAAGATAATTTAATCAATGTAGATGCCTAAAAGGGAATCAGTATCTCTGATCTGTAAGAGTAAAACTATCACGTAGTACCATTGACCCATTCTGTCCGATGATCGCTTTAGGATATAGACTAGAGAGAATTTGCTGCCACCACAGCTAAGATAACGTGCATGTGAATGCTTTTGATGTCCATTTATTACACTATTGATACCCGTTAAGGATCCATGCCTGAATTTCCTTTATAATAAGCACGAAGATTCCTGCCAATTCCATCAAATGGCTACTGCCCTTTCACTGTGTCGATTTCCAACAACAATCAAAATCCCTACACATATCACATTGATTAAACAATGAATACTTTATATTTACTGATTTGTTTGCTGCAATTATTGCGGCATATAAGTCATTCATTAAATCATAAATCAAGCAATTTAAATCAACACAACCCAATAATTTATATATTTATGTCCAATTTTGTTTCATTAACCTTTTTTTTTCTCTCGCTTTCGCAAAATACAAACAAATGTGTTCGTTTTGCCACATTTGTCACCCTTATAACCTTCCAGATTGGATTCGATTCAGAGCGTCAAAAAAAAAATTGTAGCACCTATTGTACATTAAACTGTCCACTTCTCACACCCTACATAGGTTCAAAAATTGTATCATTTGCACCCTATTTACTTTTAGTATCGAAAAAATTACCTTATTTTTTTCAATTTGTTTATTCTCCTATAAAAAATAAATATGCGTGGAATATTATTGGAATTATTCTAGCGACGGATATTTTCATATTGAAAAGGCTTTGTTATATTTGTTGCAAAATTATTTTGATGAAATCGTTTCAATGAGGAGAAAAATTTATATTACTGTAACCAACAATAACTCTTTTTGTCTTTGTTTATTTACATGTCTATTCTATTCTTGTATATATGGAACCAATTGTATTTTGGTAAAGGTTTGTGTGATGTGTTTGCCACGTTTATCAGTAAACTGTGATGTGTTTGTTTTCCATTCTCATGATTGGCGGCCATTACTAGACTGAAAATGTTGATTTCCGTTTGTTGATTTGTACAAATTTGCAAACAAAAAAATGCCAATAAAGATAGAGCTAGCCAAAAATAATAATAATAATTGTTAGCTTGGAAACTCCATTGGTAAGTGGAGGAAAACTTGCAATCAGCTTAATGTACCCAGTATTAGATGGTCAAATGGTATTAATTTGCGGTACGTTAACCAAACATTAAAGAGCTTTAATCAATCTACAAATCGACGATGCATATAAAAGAATCGATAAAGGGACGAATTTGAAAGAAGCCGACTCCGATATTCTAATTAAATAAAGTAATGTAACTTGACTACGGTTTGAAAGAGATTTTACAGTAAAATATTCATTATAGCAGGTGTTGTATATTTGAACATACCAACAATATTGGAGATTTTTCGTTCTGAATCCATTCGTATATTCAGTTTTCTTCAAATTGGACATAGAGTCTTGTAGATAGAAACCAACTGGAACGTTCATAACGATATTCCAAAAATGTAACGCACAGAATATCGGCTAGTAGTAGAATCGATCTTTCTAGTTTATACAAATGAAAATTAACGATATTTTGTACACGGATTCTCTTTACGGATCTCCTTCTATGTTGGAACTTTCAAATTTCTTTAATGTTTCAAATTTGGCTGTAACCCGATGGTTCCCAAGATATTCCACCTACAATTTTCATGGGATTTGCAAAAACATTTCCCTAACAGTTACGCATTCTGCTTGAAACTTTCCTTCTTCGCTAATAATGAAATAATAAATAATAAAATATAATGCCGAGTACATTCGTTTTTTCAACAAAAAATATTCTAAACTCAAATTTTTGTGATATCTGATTTTTTTTTAAATAAAATTAACTCTGAAGGCTTACTTATTATAGTCGCTTATTGGTGTCATTAAACGCTTTTGATATACCAAATAGTACCATTAATCTTAAAGCTTTGAATGTAAATGGTCCCTTTAAGGCTGTTCTTACAAAAAATCTCTAATATTTGTTGAAAAGTCGCTTGATGATTTGTACCGTAGCATTGTCGAATTTAAATTTGCCAAGAATGTAATATAAAAACGTGAGAATGTTGGTTTAGTAACTTAAGGACAAGTTGTGCTCTAAAAAAATTTTTTTTTAAAGTGAATAACATTATTATCTAAACTGGAGACAGACACATTGGTAAGTTTATGATAGCAGAAAGGTAAATAAACGAACAGTATCTTTTGTATAAACCATTTTCGTATCTCTATTCGTATGGCTGTTTTTATTTTATGAATTGTTTGTTCATGACCACTCCTCATTTTTATCGTTGTGAACTTGTACGATAAAACAGTGACAAATTCACGATATGATAAGCGAAAAATTAGGGAACACTATCTATAAAAACTACTTATTTAAGAATTGCTTTACAGAAACATAAATCTACTCAAGAACTGTTTTATTTGTTTAAGAGAAAAAGTAAGTTTCTAAAATCGCTGTATTTTTTTGTTCTAAATACATTAGATTTTCCATGGGGAGCTCTTTCAATTTACATTTCCATGAGAGAAAACTTGATATTTGCTTTGATGTCTGACAAAGTAACAACTGTCATCAAAATGTACATTTTCAAATAAAATATGTTAGAGAATATTTATAAAATACTCGTTTAATATTACTATCATATTTATATGTATGTAATTGCCCGTCAAATAGAACGAAATAATTTGAAAATGGTTGTGGTAATTTAATTTCAGTACATTCAAACAAAATAAAACAGTAATTAATCGATGAATTTAATGAAATATATAATGAAACTACTTCATGTATATTCAATTACCGACCTGGAGGGATTATCGAATCGTAAAGTAGTTCGATTCGAAGAAAAACCGTCACCGAAATTCATCAAGAAACGAGTAATTATCATTAAAGTATTATTCAGCACATGGTCTTTATTGTGTTATAATTGAAATACATTAAATTTTGAGATCAAGGCAATCATTTCGCTTATATTCTATACATGCATTATAAAGGACTGTTAAACTGTTTAGATATGTAAATGGTCTCCAACTTCTAAAACGAATGAAACCACCGTAAAATGAATATTTAATTTGTCATAATAGATGTGGAAGTTTACCAATAAATGGAAGCTTTTATCGTATAATGGCCTCCCTCCTATTGTGATGTTTATATTTAATTACATACCCTTTTCTTTGGTACCGACTTTCATAATTCCAAAAGCCACCACCTGTAGAGATAACAGCACCATATTTATATAAACATTCAAAAATAAGCATTCCTTCTATTCATTTGTAATTTGTTGGATTTACCAACTGAAACTATTAAATTTGCTTCTTACCCCTTGTCATCGCCATAAACTATCACCCCTTTCATTTGGCGCGCGAATCCCTATGGACTTCAACATCTAATGAAGATATACCGCACCATGGGATCATACATAATACTGTAATACCACGTCACGTGCAGCAAGCATCATCAACGCATTTCTCTTGTCTATGTATATGTGTGTATATAATATTAAAGTTAAACAAACTTAAATGAAAACTTACAACAACTTAATCACATTAAAATTTATACCAAGATTAATGTTGTACATCATCATCATCATCATTATTATGATTTTTGTTTACAGAAAATGTAAAAAGTTATAATGGACCACGTGGTGAAGTACGTGAACCAGAAATCGATCTGGAAGATATTAGCTATGATGGTAATTTAGATGGTACCCAAATGGATGGTGGTTTAGGGCAATTAGTTGATGGATTATATGGTGATGATGACTATTACAAACAACTACAAGGAGAGAATTCAGGTGAAAATAAAATTACAAAACAGATTTGAATTAATTGATGCCCGTCGATCCCATCGTGGTAAATTCGATGGGTCTATTAACATTTAATGGGACATTTCATGTTTATATTCAATATATTTATTTCTACTCCTTTTTTACCACCAATGATATTCTATTCCGTACAGAGATCGTCTGGCTGTCAATAATGAATGATAACTTTCAAATATACGTAAATATTGTTGTTGAATTGTTGGGTGGTTCCAAATGACAAGACCTCCTTGTTGGAATATTGTAGCATTTCAACGATAAGCTACCGTCGTTAACATTTTTTTTCTTCATTCTATTTTTTCACACACACACACAATCTTGTTCGTCGAAAAAGAGTGTATTCAATATTCATATATTCGACAGTGAGAGCAGATAGACCGTGTATTACTTGTGTGTTGGCAAAGATAAGGCCGTTTCGGGCACGCTTTATCTTGCCATCTCTATACAAATAGATTGCCAGTATGTACCGGCACGTTCCAGTACAGTTCATACACCATAATCTGTGACCAAATACTTCACGTTTATTTTCAACAATTGAAAGCCCGAAACCGCAATCTTAAATTCAAAGAACAATAATAATGATCGATTTTACACAGTTTTCTCGAAATAATAAAAGCATTAGTTATATGAAAGTTGAATTGATCGAATAACACTATTCAAGAATAAATGGCCAGTTCCGCTGTTCAACAATATAAACTATTATGGTCGTTTCTTTTCAGGAAGCCGTTGGGTCGGATGGAATAATGATACTCGAGAGGGTGAACCGGTCGATATTACTTTTGAATTCGACAATATAAGAGAATTCAGTGCTGTACACCTTCATGCTAACAACATGTTCACTCGTGAAGTACAGGTCAGTATTTTCTAACACACACTTGAAAGTGCTATTGAACAACCACAAAATTTATTTAAATTTGGATATACGTATCGAATAATTTGCCCGGCGCATCCACCATTTCCACTCGATTTGTAATTATTCTGAAAATATTATTTAATAATAGAAATTATTGTCTATTCGTTTATGTTTACTAATTAAATATTCAGAACCGGTTTCAAAGTCTTCGATAAACCTTTGATATCACCAAAAAATTCAATATTTGTCCCTCTATTGTTGATATGAACATAAAATCAAGTATTATGTATTCAGAATTTTACAAAGCATTCTAATTTAAGAGAGACTCTTTCTAAAGGGAATAAGCATACAAAAGGTCTTATTCTAGCGCCTTTTATCATCATTTGTCTGTACTTGTTAAGGTTACTTTTTGTTCCTTAATTCTCTTTAACATCTTCGTAATTTTTGTTTTCAAATCAAACCCTTTATTTGGTCATGTTTTTTCTAAATTTTCTTGAAGAAATTTGATGAATAAACGGATGAAAACATCATCGATTTCTTAGCTTATGTAGACTTCAAACGGCAGTTGTTAAATCAATTACCATCGTTGTTCAGTGGTTGTAGTTGTCATCTGATCAATAATCGAATTAATTTAGACATTCTCTACATCCAATTAACCACTATAATTATCAATTAACTGCAAACAATCGATGATTAATTTTTCTGAAGGAAAACAAATTTAGTTCTCTTTAAACTACAAATTTTTTATCAGTTTCCAAATCGATCAATTTACAATTCAATCAGCGACTTTGATTAGAAATATTCATAAATATAGCCGCAAAATACATGTGTCAAACGATTCAATTGACTGGTAAAAAATTAATTTCTAGTGAAATTAAATTCATGAAAAAACAAAACGCAATGAAAAACAGACTTTCATTTTATTGGAGTTTATAAATAATGAATACCATATAATTGATTGGCTTTTCGTTTAGTCAAGTTTCGCACAACTTTACTTAACACTTTTAGTGTATATGTGGTAACTCTTGACTATCCAGACTGAGTGATAAGTACTTTAATCTTTAGTAAGCTTAACAAACTACTTTAGTGTTTTACAAGTTTCAAGTTAAAATTAAAAGTAATGTTGTCGAACTTTATCCATCAGGTAGATGATTTGGACTTTCTGTAACTGATTTTGAGTATTTCATTTGAAGCAACATAGAAATTTGACGCATTGATAGAATTATTAAGAGAATTTTATTGTAATATTAGTATTTAGCATATTCGGTTGCGTTCAATTACTATTGCCTTCTAGCATTTCACGTTTCAGTTGAAACTATTCATGTCATTTTGATAATTCTTGACAGGTGTTTAGTCAAGCAGAGATATGGTTCAGTTTAGATGGGGACAGGTTTCAAGCTAATCCGATAACAGCAACAATTCCAGTTGACCATAGTAGAGAATCAGCCAGAAATATCACAGTGAAACTTCTAGGACGTCCAGCCAAGTTTATCAAACTACGTCTGTCTTTCACAGATAAATGGATGTTATTGAGTGAAATCTCATTTGAATCAGGTAGGTTGAATGTTGTCTCGGAAGGAATTTTTCGAATCAAACAACAATTTGAAACGAAGTTTTTTATTAAAAAAAAACAAAACGCTCACAGACAATAGTTTGGGCATGTTCAGGGTGTTTTTGCTAGTATTTACAACATAGAAATTTGTGTTATTTTAGAGAAGAGGCTATTAAGGTAAGCACTTTGTTGGAAAAACAAGCGTCCCGGCGCACGCTTGCATTGTAAAACAGGCACGATAATCGGCTAATTGTTATACAAATTGTACACTTTTAGCGCTATTTTCCATTCAGATGAATTATTTTCATACGAAATTCTTCTGTGTTCAACAAGCAAAACACGAGGATAAAGAAGAACAGATATATTCCAATTTATTTACTGGCAGTAAAAAAACAACAACAAACAAACAAGATTTAAAATATGCAATGAACGTAAAAGTAGTAATTTTAATTAAAATCGCTGAGTGTAGCATGGTGAAAAATAAGGAATGCGATTCAAATAAATATCGACACCCACTAACAAAATATAATTAAATTCTCAACAATGTCTCGCTTGAACGGCAATTTTTATTAATATTTTATGAATCAAAAAATTAAAAGGACATAGACAAAAGTGAATAGAAACAGTGATTAGTTTAATGAAACCAAATTGCATAGTTGATATTGAATAAATTTATAGAATTTCCATCAAGATTTTAAATCAAAATTTCCACTATCAACGGAAATAAGCGCTTTATAAACTATGTTAAATGGCTTTAATAAATATTCGTTAACAATTGATGGCGTCAGTTTCTCAACCGTCTCCTCAAAATTACTGTAATGAAACTATAACGGTAACTAATTTGCTTTTGTGACTAAATTAAAAATGATCTTTTAAATCTAATAGGTATATAGTGGTAATATTAATAAATAAACGTACAAAAGGAGGCAATTTTATAATTTCTTTTGCACATGAAGCTGCAACATTTAACAATAATGTATTATTCATATTTTCTTGTCATGCCACCATTCTCTTCATCTGTTTTTGTTTTTCCCTGTCTCAACTGTATATCCCACAGGACACATTTTACTTTAAAAAAAAAATGTCCATTTGAAACAGAAATGATCCCGCTGTATCCCTGAGGAAAAGTAAAATTTTAATGTTTCGCAACGATATTTTGTTTCTCAGAAATAATCAAAAACAATGGAGAGAAAAAAAACAAAAGCTGTCTTTCAAAATTAGTCAAAATATAAAGTTTCGTAAAATACAAACAGTTGTTTTTATAAATAATTTATTTCAAATACTATTCTGTACAAACGGTTATCTCTATCTGGATCTGTAGATAGCTAGAATGTTATTGATTTCAATAGTATAATTTTCGACTTCAATCGACAATTCATTCAACCTACTCTTCGTTTTATGCAATTTTTCTCCTGAAGCGAGTCCGTCAAGTAACGAATCAATTTCTCTAATCTTCAACTACAATTTTTTACTTCTTCTTCGCTTATTTTATAAATATAAAAGTGTCTGGTATTAAAAGCTCATCAATAATGGAAATACCTTCAAAATTTGTGTAAATCAATAAAACTGTTTTTCTTGCTATGAATTTTAAGAGATTATTTGTTTTTTTTTTGGTTGAGAACTAAAACTCGAAAATTGAAAGGGTGGAAAACAAGTCATGACAGAAATGTTTAAAGTGGTTGATTTGAAAAGGAACGTGAACTGCGATCGAAAATATAAAGTGCAAATCCTGTTTACGTATATACGTCCATGAAGTTTTCCTTTGAAAAGGGGTAGAATATTCAACTTTATGGCAAACATAATAACTGTAGGAATGTTCAATAGATTCTTAATACCTCTATTGAAATATAATTCTTCAAAGTCGTGCATGTGTTTCCTTTATTTCTCCTTTGAGATTCGGTCTTTTATTGTGGAATTAATGATACAGGTAGTATAGATCATCGTTAAAAAGAAATATCAACAACTTGCTAACTGAAATTTATCATTATATTAACGTGAAACGGCACAGCTTTATCACAAGCTAACTTACAAGATATTTAAAGCAATGTCATTATTCAAAAGCCAGTTGAAGCAATGCATCATCCTATACACAATGTAAACGACGACTTGCCTCTTCTCTCTATCTTAAGTCTTTGTCATCATCACCATGATCGCCATATTCTTCTTGATCGTTATTATCATTGTTGTTGTTATCATTTAGAAAAGGGACTGCCAAGGACGACATCTGCCAACGATTTATAAACACCACCGATAAATTAGTTGAACAGGGGAATGGACTGACTCATTAGCAACGAACAGAAGCTTCTAACCGGAAACGCGCTCATCACAAACAGTAGTCTAATACAGAAAGGAAGCAACGATAACGAAACACCGACTCCTTACGTAGATTTTAACCATTCGAAATTATGTTTACTTAATAAATAAATTTGTCATTGGTTAATTATTTTATTGAAATTCCAAACATTTGGTATGGAACGAATTCAATTTCAAATATCAACAATGCGGTTGATATTTTCGCCAACCTTATTCATATGTTGTTAACTTTTGACAACCTCAAGCTATTTACAATTTGGAAATGAAATTTGTACACAACAAATTAATATTGTACAACAAAGAACACAACCATCACTCTTATTGATGGGAATTCAGGATTTTTTACTCGAATAACACTTTTATTATTAAATAATTCTGAGTAATCAAAGTAGGTAATTCATTTAAATATTTTTGATGATAATGAAGTTGAAACGTATTCGGAAACCTAACAAGAAATGCTAACACAGCGATTCTATTTTATAAACAAAGAAGCATGACCAGACCAGCTGCAATAACATAATTTGGTACAGTTTATATGCTTCTGGCTGTGTAAATTAGACGTATTTAACTTGCAGCAACAACTCGTTCGTGTATTATATATGTATGTAGGATATTATTCTAGGAAATATGGACAGAACACCCACAAAAACTCCATTAGTAACCCATGATTTAAATTATATATATATATATATATATATATATATATATATATATATCATGTACAATATTTGATCACAATTAACAATAATTGCTTAGTTTCCGGCCTCTGTTATTTCCGCTTTCTTACAATTCGCCCCATCAACAGAACTGTCTAGATGAGGGGTAAAATACGATAGGATTCACTGAAAATTTGTAATTTTCGAAAGCTTGAACATAGTCGTCAGCCTATTTTAACTTAGTCGACAGGATTTTCAAATATCAAAGTGATAACAATAGAGTGAAGAAGAACGCTTCAGTTTAGTCTGTCAATGTTTAAGTTGAAATTCTGAAATGACTTTAGCCGGTAGCCAAATTCACCTATGAACTTTTCACTGTTGGATAGTTCAACTATAAAGAATGTTTATTAAAACGTTTGTGAAATTTGAACAGCACGTCTTGTTCGGTTTATTCTCCAAATGACGTTAACTTTGCTGATTTTTCATCATGTTAATATGTCCTAACTATTGTTATTAAATATAACAAACAACCACACAACCAGATCAAATAGAAATTCAACTTTCCATATAGTTTGTGATTCTAGAACGGATCATTAAACTACGAAACAGTTTGTATAATATCGCAATGGCACACAACCCAATTCGAATTTGCATATGAGATGTGTTTCTGGCCAACGACTGTTGTTATAATAATAATAATAATAATCATAAAGTTAGATACGGTCCATGTCTTATTGATGACTCTATCGAATTGTATTGTATTATAATAATATTGGAGAATATGTTCAAAGAAAAACTGTTATCGATAGTGAAATGTTCTTTTTTTCTGTTTGGCTTCTAGTGGCGCTGATGAATAATCTAACGGAGGATATTGTCGAAAAATACTATCAACAATACGAAATATCGTCAACAACACCACCGGATATATCGAAAGGTGAAATAACACATGCTAGAAAAGAAGTAACACCAGCAACAAGTCCAACAAGTAGTTCACAAGCATACATCGGTTTGATAACAGGTGTATTAGCAATGATTGTATTATTGTTAGCTTGTACTGTGTTTTTAATGGTGCGACGTGGCAAAAAGAAAGTTGCCCTTCTACATAAACATACAGCATTAGTATCAAGCAGTACAAAACCGGGTGTTACAATCAATATGAAAGATTTGAAACATATGTCAACGCCGATTATAAATAATGGTTTATCAAGATCACGTTTATCTGTGAAAAGTAAAGTGAATACAATTGGTTCGATTGATGGGAAGAAGCCGAAAAAAGGTAATCTTTATGGTCATGTGGCTGGTGAGGAATCTGATAGTGAGAATTCATCTGTTTACCATGAACCGTACAAATTATTGCCAAACACCAAACAGGAATACGGTTGTTTGTTGAAGAAAGACGCTATTTCGTCTAGTAAAAGTGGGGAATATACTGGTAAGTCTATTGTTGAACTTAACAAAAACATAAAACTAGACGGCATCGTATAAATATGATATTGAAAGCCAGTTTTTCTGTGCATTTCCCAAGAATATTCCATGCGATACACATGTATTTTGTTGTTCTTTCAATGTTTTTTCTCAACTCCAATTTTTCATTTTCCTTGACTTAAATGTGTCAGGTAGACAGTTAGTATTTCTCACATCTCGCTTAACGGGTATTTTCATATTGTTGTAGGAAAAAAACCCGCCAAAGAACAACATATGTAGGAATCTCTCATAAAACTGTTGATGTAAACTGGAATCTTTTAGGAAAAATATCTGAATATCAGTAGAGTTTTACTTTCGTTCGTTCGTTTTGTAGACTCAAATACTTTTGGATGTTTATCAAAATTTCATTGATTTTTTATCAATTCATCTAAGATACCCCAACAAATATCCATATAAAAGAGAAAGATAGAAATATTTCACTGATATGGTCTGTTATTATAAATAATTAAAGAGTCATGATGAAAATTACGTTAATACTGTACCAACACATAAACTTGTTATCTTCAAACATCCAAACACTGTTTTTTGCTAATGAATTTAATCAAATTTATTATATACACACACACATACACACACACACCTCTTACTTTCCAGATTTCACCAGTGTGAATAGTTTTCAAGATGATTTAAAGTTTACATCACCATCATTTTATAATTTAACACCACCACCGCCGCCAACATCACGACCACCAACATATGATGTACAAAACTATCAAACACCGAATAATACACCAAATGGTACAATTCCAGCCGAAAATTATTATGCAGCTACTGATATTGTAAAGGTGAGTATTTTGATAGAGGAAATTCAACGTAAAAAACAATAACGAATTTTGTAATTGAAAATTTAATTACAATTTCTAATTACAAAAGCATTAATTCAAATATTTATTGAAACGTTGATATAATTTCACAAATTCCAACGAATTGTGTTTGACATTTTAAAATTAGTTTTGCTGTCCTATATTTACACATCAAATAAGCATTGATTTAATTTAGAAGTTCTATTACAAATAAATACTGGAATAATGGTTAATGTTATGTTTTGTAATAAGTTTTTTTTTGGCAATGATTTGATGGTGTTTAAAGGTGAACGCTCATTAGTACGCACATTCTTAGTGTCGCACGCGATTTTCGCGTTGTGTAATGAGCGTTCATCCTAAGCAAGTGGTGAAAGAACTCCGTAGCTAAGTTTTACAAGTAGGAGAAAGTCGCTTGAACGAAATGTAAGAAATTATCGAATAATAAAAAGGAAACGACTTCGAAAAGTGACGATATCGTATTGTAGACAATAAATGTCGCCAACAGTTCCCCCATGATTGTCTATCTATTTCTTTCAAAGTGTACATTTTTCAATGGACTATTTCGGAATGGTGAACATTATAAAACTGTATCTAAAATGATTCATAGGTCTATCAACTAAGTGCACCTTGTCTCATCTTATATAGATGCTACGTTTTCATATTCTTATGTAATTCATGAAGATGATAATACGGTATTTATGGGGTTTTCTCTACCTATATGAACCAAGACAGAAAAGAAATTGCATCTATATTGTTTATTTTTTTATAACGTACATATTTTATCGTAAAAATGGCCGAGTCTAGTTCAAATTACTATATTACATAAACTTTACCGGTTATATTTTACTGTCTGAAATTCATATGGAAATATACATAATTTAGTTGGACGTAAAAATAAACGAAAAGGAGACATTGTTTGGAGACGAAAAAAATGGAACTTTCGTTGATTACACTGAAGCTTTTTCTCGGTTTTCTTTAGAAAAAAAACACCATTTCCATAACAAAGCCATTGTTTCTATTTATGCCACTGTTGAACATTAATAGATGATATGATGGCGAATTATAAACAACAATCGAAACAAATCAAACATTTTTATTTGAAAATTAAATTTTGCCCATGTGGTTTGAAATTATTTAAACAAAATCTCGATAAATAGACTTGACGAGAGACATTATATATACATATATAAAAATAAACATAAAACTATTGACACAACAGAAAGTTTGACTTCACAAACCAATTTAAAGTTTTTATTGTCATCATTGTGTTCGTTGATAACGATTGGACCAAATACAACGGGTGTGCCAACGGTTTATTTACTATTTACTAACAAACAGAACGCTATTTTAATTATCAAATTCTTAATTAGACAATCAAATTGCCAGATAATTGCTGATTTTGATAATATTCGATTCCATTTGTGGTTTCCATTGAATTTTCGTACATTATCAATGAGACTGTTATTTTATTTATTTAAAACTCAACAACTTTGCGTTATTTACATATAATTAAAAATTGTTCAAATTTTGTTGCGTTTGCAACAAATTCAATTGTTCTCATGTTGACCCATTCAATATGATTCTATCAGTAAATAGAGCAACAAACTGTTGGGGGGGGGGGTAAGTGTAGGCATATTGCGGAAGGGTTGGGGAGCCTTTTAGTATATTCGGTTAAAGGGCACAGCTGTTGTGTACATTCAATCAAAATAACGTTCAACATTGGGCTATAGGCAACGACTCCAACTACCACCGTCTCGCCATCCCACCATCGCCCTTTCTCAATAAAGCTTAAAGCAAGGGTAGGTCTCAGGTGGTGGCGGTATGCCAACAGTCTTTCTTCTTTCAACCACACACAACCACCACAAAATCATTGATATTGATTAGAAAACGCGTACAAACTATTTTAAATGTAACAGTAAAATAACTACAACCTCAATAAAAAAGCAAAGGTTAATCAAAATAAATAATGTATGTGATTGCAGGGTGAACGGCGGGAGCAACATTTCACCCCAGGTAGATTCACGCCGATTAAGTTGCCCGAAGGACCACCATTAGAAGGAGTTGCCCATTTATTAGATTTTCCAAGGCACAGACTCAGGCTATTGGAAAAATTAGGCGAGGGTGATTTCGGAATGGTAAGAAAACAAAATCAAATATTTATTTTTAATCGAATTTCGTACAACATCGGAATTTATTACACGTATATATTCAAATCCAATTATATTTCGATAAGAACAATGTGTTCGGAAAACAAAGAAAATATTCTTATTGTATTTGATTCGTTTTTATGTTGTGAATTATAGGAGATCTGGCCAAAATTCCATCCATTCGTATTATATTACTAGATAACACGAACGAACAACGATGGATAATAGGGTAGATTTTTTTTATTGTAGGCAAAAAGAGTGATCATCACGCAAAAAATTAAATCTCCACATAACAGTAGTCGCATCTGTTGTAATTAAACTTCATTTATGTAAATGAAGTTGTTTCAATTGAAACACGTCAGTTTTTACTGTAGTTATTCTAATTCATTTCGTAACAAGTAAATTTCTGTTTCTTTCTCATTCTATCAATCGAATCTATTTTGTAATTAAATGTAGATCGACACAGACGACGAGCTAAATTAAACGATAGTTTTACTCAAACAAAAACGAAATAATATAAAAGCATCGTTACGTAATATCATTTTGGAATGTGAATTCAATCCAATTTAATACGTTCCTAGATGATTTCAATAACTATCAGTTGAAGCACTGGAGACCTCCATGACCTCCTCTAGAGCTGTAAAATAAATCAGTTGAAGAATATTACAGATAAATAAATGATAATGTATTAGATTTTTCGTAAATATTAAATCCGAATATGGTTTGGTTTGGAAACTAGCAGAATATAGAAGAAAAAAAACTGTATCTTTGTTGAATATCTTTGTAAAGATAGAAATAAATTCTGTTCAAGTTTATATACGATCACATAAACAACAAAAACGCATTTATTATATGTAGAAATAGTAACTCTATGGCAAAGTTTTATTATATGTTCGTATGTTTAATATTCATATTTTCATAGTAAATATAAGATAATATTTCGTAAAATTCAACATTTCAGAATTGTTCAATTCGTATTACAATAGTAAATTTGAAAATATTCAAATTTATTGCGAGAAATTCTGATTATATTGACACTTTTAGGGGTTGGTTGGTTTTTGTTTTGGAGGGATATTAGAAAGATTCCTCTTTTTCTTCTACCGCTTCTAAGTGGAAAACTTTGTCCGCAGCCCCAAAATGTTAAAGTGTAAAAAATCTCAATTGAAATTGTTATCTAATAAGAATTCTAGCAGCACAATAATGCTGTTACTTACTTTTGATAACATTCTAAATGTGTGTTTGCATTTGTGCGCTTTTCCGTACCTTAAAGGCATGCTCTTGACTGACGTTTCGGATGCACTGCTACATGCTTCAAAGGTAGTTGAACGGTACACGCGTTTTTCATAGTGCTGGCTAAAGACACGACAATTGTAAAGTTCAATAAACTTAGGAATAAGGCCCAATGGGGCTCTAATTCTTCGGAGCTTATGCCGTTATTTCCTAGTTTTTATCACTAAATAAGCTATTTTTATCCCTACAAGTAGAACAGCATCTGATTATGGCGTCGTCCAAATAAAAAGAGTCATGCGGTTGATGAACGACGAAAGCTCACAAGTGTAAACAAACCATATAAATCCCACTTTTCCTCCCGTGACGGAAGATCAATTGCTTTTCGCTAATACTCACATGTTATTGCGTATTGATTTCCGTATATCCTAAATTACCCGTTCAAGACATACATTTTTTTCAGAATTCCTAGTGTATTTTGTGCAAAAGATCATAAATTCTCATATGTATTTCAGCAGTAATAGAAAATTAAGTTAAACGACTGTACGATGTCCATTTCTTTACGAAATAATTGAAAGAAACTAATGATGATTGTGTGACCTAAATTGCATACTTTATATTGATTAATTTATTTTTTTCTACTCTACTTTCAAACACAACAGAATTCCAATGATTTTGCTTGTTAATCTAACTTCTTGTCAATGGTGGAATTACATCCTCAATATTCCAACATCTCCTCCACTAAGGATATGCCTTCCATCAATGTTATTGTTATGTAAATATGCAATACAAGTCCTTTCCAAATATGTGAAATAGTTATGTTCGAAACAATCTCTTAAATGACAGTAGTTTAATATCCTGGAAATATTTCCCGTTTCCTCCATCTACTCCCTATTTCTTCGCTACATATATTATAATCTAATATTGAATACCCCTCTATTTTCTACACCCAAAATCCCCGAACCCATCTATAATCGAAATACCGGAAGTTTGATTATGGTCATTAGATGTTTTACTATACTATCTATTTAATATATTATGTGTATGGATTTTAGGGTTTTATTATAACAATGATTTAATGTAGATATGTCCCAAAATGGTGATCATAATCAAAAATAGTTTCGAAAGGTTTATAAAGGACTTGTTTATTAATAATAACATTACTATTTGCATGAATTGTGTCGTCTTTTTAAGCATCGCAAAGACTTTAGTAATAATACTCAAAGTCTAAGTTAACAATATCCTATTGGTTTCGTTCAGTTACACCCAAGGGCTTAATAAGACTACAAACATCGACATTTTCCTTTGTCAACTACTTTTTCTGTCAATATTGACAGAACTGCAGGATTTGTGTAAAAAGAAAGAAAAGGTTTCACATACACACACACACACACACACACACACACAAACAAAACAAAAAATTGTCACATTACTTTGTCAATACATTAAGTTGAATTCTTTTAAACGTAACAAACGCATCCACCATAATTGTATTTGCACATTACAAACAAGCCAAAAGAAACGAATTTATCTGTAAAACTATTGAATTTGTTCAACTATTTCCACATTGGAACTTATGCTCTTTTGTTAAAATCATTTGAAGAACAGCAAACCGAACGAGACTGGTAATCGAAAACCAATAACTCTAATAGCTGTGTACGGTTTTATAATAAAAATACGTTTTCTGATTCAGTTCACCGTATTTATATGTGATTGTATTTGTGTGTATAAACGTATGTTAAAGGGATTTTCGCATGGCTAGGATGTGCAATCAACCGTTGCACGCTCTTACGGCTTTTATGTTCTTTATTGGTTAGTCGGCAGTACTTGGTTTATAAGAATAGAGCGATTATTGTTTTGTTTTTTCAATATGAATAAAAACAGTTAACCTGTGGTTTATAACAAATTTTTGCAGGTTCATCTCTGTGAAGCTGAAGGACTGCCGGATTTCAATGGTGGATCAAGTTTCCACAAGAAACAATTAGTTATTGTGAAGAGTCTATGGAGAGGATGTGGAGATAGCAAAAGGTATGGCTGATATTGCAATTTTGACGAAAATTCATAACAATCATTCATTACATATTGACTTATATTATGATTCACATCTCAACAGATTTGAATCACAGCAACCACTACAACATCCCCCCATTTCATACACCATCCACCAAAATCCTCTTATTGTCGTCATTTGCTATGTACCGCATACATCAATGTAAGCCGCCTTTAAAACATCATTGAAAAGCGTACACGTTTCCTATATGTTGTTTGATCACTAAAGCTATCAATCTTCTAAGAGCTAAAGAAACAAGAAAAACATTCAATACAACCCCCATATTTTGTTTCATAAATATATTTGTTATAACATGTACGTATTTGTGTGTTACAGGCATGAGTTCCTAAGGGAGACCAGTTGGTTAGCGGGACTACGCGACCCTAATTTAGCACGTGTTGTCGGTTTATGTAGTCAAGATGAACCAATGTGTGCATTACTTGAACATTCTGATCCTGGTGATCTACCAAGATTTTTAGCACAAAGAGCAGTTAGTGAAGATGGCAATCATGTAGGACCTACAATTAGGTATTGTATAAATTCCACTCTAATCAATACTAATCCTATTGTTAACAAATCACAACAATAAGCCCTATAGAATATGAATATGCCTCTCATAATAGTTACTAGACATATTACAAAACGATCAGTGGAATATTAAACAACCGTATAGATCAATAGGAAAATCGTGAATATAAATTGTTTTGTTTAGTAAAGCTTTAAAGCTCAAAAGAGAGAATTTAGATCTACATATTACAATAAAGACCTAAATAAATTATGTAGGATATCCATAAAAAAAAATACCACAATAAAATTTCTGGTGAGTGGATGAGGCTACCCATACTACAATTCCAGTCTTTACTCACTTACAATTAGATAAAACGCATGTTAGTATGGCTTGATATATAAGATCGCTCATTAAAGTGAAATTTAGATGAAGCCAATACATATTTGAACCGAATATGTTGCTTCAGCGGAGCTAAGTGGTTTTTTCACAAGTATTTTGAAAGTGAGTAATTGAAAAGATCAAATTTTAGCCAACGAGCACGCCTCCACCGGGTATCCTTTGCAGAGTAAGTTTAGAGTCGGCATGCTGCGATATATCGGGTAGAATGACTGCATGACGCACACGATACGCCACTGGACTCGAATGGGTTAAGAGAATAGTGTCCATTACATGGGTTTCAGTGTATTTCTTATCTTGTATGTCTGATTTCAATAATGCCCAATTTCTACAGCAACATGTTCAATTGTATAATTCGAACATAATGATAATACAATGGACATCAAAGGATAACAAAATCTAGAACATCTAGTCCTTTAATTATATATTAATGAATCAATTATCTTCTACATCACACAAACGCATAATTACAATACAAAATTGAAATTAAACATATCAGATCAATTTTGTACAATTCCCTATTGTAGATACGACTACTATATGCGGGTTTTACTACCTGAAACTAATTTTCAATTACCACCAACACACAATCAGATGGGTAACTCAAATAATTACTAGAAACAATAAATGAAATTTCACAGGTGGAACAATTATCTTTTGAAAAAGATTTACCGGAAAAGATAATAGAAAATGTGATGGTTTCCCATGTTGTATAAGTTGTAAAAATATTTAAGTGCCCCCATAAAAAATAACTTGTAGGTATTTTTAGCACTAACCATATTTCGTTATATCGTATAGAGTACAGTCTTTATTACAGTTAGTTTATTCGGTGGTCGTTTCACTGTGTGTGTGTGTGTGTGTGTGTGTGTGTGTATATATATATATATATATACGTGTATGGTTTTGGTAGTGTATAGAATGAAAACCGCCCTAAGCACAACACGGAATTTTTATGAACAGAATAAAATCACCCCTCCAGTTCTAAAAATCATATAATAGAATTTTTGTGTGGCCGTCGTACATTTACAATACGATAAATTTTTTTATTTATTTATTTTTTTTCGTGTAGTTCATGCAACATTTCTGAAATATTATGAAACTTTTCTTTTTTTTTGGTCTCTTCCAAATTAACCGATCTAAATTGAAACGTAACAGTGACATGGTTATTGTTGTTCCAGTTTGAAAAAAAATATTAAAAACAGTATTGAGTTAATTGGCGTTGACAACAGAAAAATAATGGAAAATTGAAAAAGTTTCGATTGTTTTTATTTACCTTTCTATTGTATACGAACAAAGCTTTGATGTTTGGTTTCGATCAATTCCTAATTTGTTTCATAAACACAAACATCAAACATATTAGATATATCTTTAAAATACAAAATAATTTTTCCACCATAATGTTGAAAATAAAATTGCAATTTCCACTGTAATAAAACGAAAACTACGATTGCTAACTTGCCGGAAACTGGCAAGAATTTTATAAATTTAAACTTTGTTTGCATATCTTCCTGTAAGAGTTTTCAGTTTATCTTTTCTACGTGATAACAAAAGAAAACTTAATACACAACCGCAAAATACAACAAACTTTACCAAGGAGAATTTATTTAAACTTTGAAAAGACTCTTTTTTTATAAATATTTCACAAACATTAAACCGAAAATTTCCCTTTTACGTAAACATTCGTTCATTATTTATTGATTAGATTTCAAATGATAAATTAAATTTTAATCGTATCGTGAAAGTTATTTAATTTTATACTGGGATTTTCAAAAATGCAAAGGCAAACATTCCAATATTTGCACAAAACGAGTTCCAAATTTGAATTTGAATTGGCCTATTCAGTGGTGCGTTCGTTCCGTGCCGTGAAATTTTGTTCGTGCTAAGAAACATCGTTATTTTCAAATTAGCTAATTGACTCATTTCAAAAATGGAAGAATCTGTGTTTCCCAATGAACGGTTTATAGTTCTCTATGTACTACTCGGATATGTGTGAATAATAAGCACTGATGCAGATCGGACGTGCTATCATGGAACTAACACAAATCGGACACGTCACTGATACGTGTGGATAGACTCTAAGAAGAAAATACGTTTGCTCTCTTTACTGTAGTGTTTCGTAACCAAATTCTATTGTAGGAAAGCTTGGATTTTATTCACCCAAACCAAACAAAAAACTCCAGCCCGGCCCTTACTTCTAATAACAGTATGTTTAAATTTCAGGAATTCAATTAAATTATCACCATCAACATTGTAGATTAGATATGATAATGGAATAGGTGTGTAAATTTAATGTTAATGGATGTTAAAAAAAATCACTATTGGCCGATATAAAATTAAAATCCTTCCCCTTAACATGGCATAATCGTTGAAAACATTTATGATTTATCCTTTAGAACATTCCCCCAGATAGACCACCCCAGGGAACAGATGGGGAATCAAATCCGTGATTTCTTTTTCTTTTTTTTGATATGTTTGATATTTTCTCTACCGGAAAATTCATATTTTCTCATTACAACCAAAATTGTTGATCGATACTCCAAATGTTTGTTTTTTTCATCTTTTATCAGTAAATTAGACATTTTCAAATTAATTTTTGTATTTGTAATGACGGAAATTTATGTCGCTTTTTTGAGTTGTTTTTGGTATTTTTTTTTTGTTTTCAGTGGTAATTCCTGCAATGATTTACACTGGAGATTATGTTGAAATATTACGTTTAATCAATATAAAAGTCGTTACAAATGAAGATACATTATTGTCCCCTTTACACACCACAATATAAATCTATCGTTTTACGATTTTCTTTTACAACACATTAAACATGATTAATATTATTTAAAAGATGAATGATAGTTGTTTTTGATCGTTTAAGTGTGATTTTCTAGATTCAGTTCTCTTTATGTAGGATGCCATCTATTTTATACCTATGTAGATTTTCCAATATAGGAAATTCGATGGCAATTTTACCAATCTAGGTCATGTATTTTGATGTTTCCGCTTTAACAACAGTAACCTTCAGGAAATTTCCTCGTCGTTGAAAACCGATTAAATCTGAAATATAGTGAACGATTTCCATGAAATATCTCTCCCTATATATATATATATATATATATATATATATATATATATGTTTCCTAATTGACAAAAGAGGATGTTTACGACTGAAGTAAAACCGTTGAACTTTGTCGCCACATAAAGCTTATTTGTAATTTTAAACAACCACGATATTCTATTGAAAACATTTTCAATTTACAGGATTTATTATAGTTAAATGTTGAATGAAGGCATTTAAAATTTAATCTGACTTGAGTGCGTATAAATTCAACAAAAGATAGATAATAAACTTGAAATTTGGAATATTATTAAAATTGAAAGAGAAAGTCAAACGAATTGACGCGCATAATATTTGAAATGTGTAAAAGGCCTCTGTCAGGACCAGGACTAGAATCAACGTTTAAAGGGTTATAAGGGACAGTATGCTGTTTATATTCCATTGGCTATACGTAATGATCCTTTCAGATCGTCAGAAATAACACAACCATTCCTACCAATTTCATTACAATATTAAACATAACGTAAAGGGCGGAAATTAACCAACGTGATCCTATAAACTCATTCAATGTTATCTACAATAAAACATAATTCCCAACATTTTACCATTATTTTGTTGAATAATTTATTCGACAAGTTCATTTAAATTTCCACCGTATAAAGTGTTTAGAAAACAGGTAATTACTCTTTGTCTGGATTAACAGTGAGTTTTTCCATTGGAGAATACAAATCCATAAAAGTGAATGTAAATTACAAACAATACCTACCTACAAAATAATTTATTATACATGAAAGTTTAGATACATAAAGTAGATGTTGTAGAAAATTACCATCTGACATTGTTGATGTTTATATTTATACATTAAAAATAATGGTAAAACTATCCACATTTTCCAGTTATGGTTGTCTTATTTATATGGCAACACAAATAGCATCTGGAATGAAATATCTTGAATCTTTAGATTTGGTGCACAGGGATTTAGCTGCAAGGTTAGTTGAAGGAAAGGTTATCGGGCATTTCACCAAATTGCTTTCATTTTTCCTTTTATCTTTTGTTAACCAGGAATTGTGTAATAGATAAGAGTTTCACTGTAAAAATCTCCGACCATGCTATGTATTGCGATAGATATGAATCAGATTACTATATTAGCGACACGAAAGCCAAACTGCCCATCAGATGGATGTCCTGGGAGGCACTTCTATTGGTAAGCCATCAATTCACCAACAATTTACACGTTTATCGTTTGTTTTGTTTTTGAATCAAGGGCCGACAAACAACCAAAAGCGACGTATGGTCGTTCGCTGCCACATTATGGGAGATTTTAATGTTGTGCACCCAACAGCCTTATGCAGAATTAACCAGTGAACAAGTCGTCGAAAATTCGAATCATTGGTATCAAAATGATGGTTGCCAACGGTATTTACCAAGACCAACAGCATGTCCACGTGAAATCTACGATTTAATGGGCGAATGTTGGAAACGTAATGCTAGTGATCGGCCACGATTCGCTGAGATTCATCTATTTTTACAACGGAAAAATTTAGGATACATACCGGCACCATTATAAAAGTGTGTGCATATATACATTATATAGAAAACTTTGGAAATGAAAAACAGGGAAAAATTCGACTGACTTTGAAACATTAATAATATTTAAGAAATTTTTTTTTCTTGTTCAAAATAATGAACGTGATCGATGTTTCTAATTATTTTCGAAACAAATTTGAATGTTGGATGAGGTTTTTTCAGTGATTTAAAGAAGATTGTGTGTTTTGTCGATGATGATGATGATGATAAGGTTGTCATTTTAATTTATTCATCTCAGATTCAAATTAAATGTGAACCCATTGTGATATCGCACATTGATTTTTGTGCAAATTTTTAACCATATCGTTCTTATCAAATGTTCTATATTTAAATTTGACCAAAATTTGATTTTAACGCGAAACATAAAAATTTCCAAATTTTTCGAAAGTTGTTTTGGAAATTGTCGTTTATCAATTCTAAAATGGCCTTTAATCACCATTCCAATTTCAACGCTTTATCGCTTATTTTTGATCCTGAAATTTTTAGATTCTAATATGCCGGTTTTTTTTTATTAATTACGTGCTTCCTGTATGTGCGGATTTATGAATATAATATAAAAAAGAAAAGAGAAAAACCAACATGATATTTATTCTTATTATTAAATGTTTTATGTTTTTTGTACCAATTTTTGAAAAGTAGTTTAAACCTACTTACGGATTCACTTACAATGAAAAATTCCTTCAATTAACCCATTCGGGATGTACATTCTAGTCAAGAAAATAAAATGTGTAGGATAAGTCTAATTAATTAATTAATTAACAAACAGAACTAATAATAAGGAAACGTTGTTGTAAAATTACCCTTAATAAGTACATTTTATAATGTTGTGAAAAATATAAAATGTAACAACTGCCGAAAACACGTCAAAGTTGTGATCCAGTTTATTGTAGTCGTTCTAGTTTCTTTGATTTTGCGTAAATGAAAAGAAAATTGTTTCAATTCCCATATACTTAAATAAATTTGTCTTCAATCAAACAGAAAATGATTGGGGAATCCGGCAATTTGGTTGTTTTCAGTTTTGCTTTATTCGGTACGAATCAATTGCAATATTTTTGTAAAATGTGATTATTCTTTATTTAAAGTATTTGTATTTTTATAAATGATCGTACTTACTTTAAGAAAATGTAAAATTTCCAGTGCCATTTTACCTTGTACATAATAAGATTAATGTAAGATAATAATAATAGTAATAATACCAACAATAATATGTGAAAGAAACCAATTGCACTCCCTGTAAATATGGATAATTCATAATGTACCAAGAACGTATACAGGCATGTTTATTTTTAGATATAAAACCCCTTAAATTTTAAGTACACGTTAGATATTAAAAAATAACGTATTTTCTATAATTGAAAAAGAGAACTAACTTGACAAAACAAATCAGAGCTAGATAGTTTTGAGTTTTTTATTACATTGAAAAATTATAATTATTTTGGTTAGCATGTGTGTTATTAATAAAATGATGAAAAGTTGCAGTACAATCGTTAAGATTAGAATGAATGACATAAAAAACACATGCAAATCATAGTAATTTGATTTAAAGGCACGAGACAATCAAGTGCGTGAATTTATTCAAAAAAAAAGAGAAAATCATGCTTTGTAGAGAGAAGCATCTTTTAGCACAACACAAATGAAAATCCACACACTTTTAGAATTTAGCGCCTTTATTAAGATTAATTAATTAATAAGGATTAATAATGAGAAGTTTAACAAAACAAAAACATGAGAACACAAAAGAGATAAGGCCGGCTTTTCTTCGAATTTTTTTCCAATCGATGTGTTGCACGAATTTATCAAGCTTTTCAGCATTTTTTCCTCTACTCTCTATTCTATTTCTATAATGGACCATTCTGTCCATTTCACTTGTCCTATAATTGAGGCAATCGTTTCAATTTATTATCAATTTTGAAAAAAATTATTGTGTAATATATTGAATTTAATATTGCATTTAAATAAATAAACGAACAAAAAAAAAATTCAACACATTGTAAAGCATTCATTAAACAAAACAAAAAAAATCTCTTTATGTCGATGGTTTTTATAATAGATGTTTTATTAATTCATACATATCACACACACACACACGAATAAGAAAATTATTTCAATTCTCATTATTATTATTAGCATGTGTCAATCGTAAATGTAATTTTCTGTAAATAACAATGATGAACTATGTTTATTTATTACAGTTAGAATTACTAATAAAAGGACACATGACGATTATTTTTGATTATTTTCACCATATCCTTGCGTGCATTACATCCTTTCAATAAAAACTATAAATGAAATTAGATTTGAATTGGCTTTCGCTCTCACAATTGCTACATTTTTCAATTTCAAACAATGGCCGATGTTCTATTTCCAACAATTTCACCGAGCTCGAATTGGTATTATTAGACAGTGACTGTCAAAATTGTGCTGTCAAGTTCACTTGTCTGACTATTAGTAGATCAAAAAACTGTGATCGACAAAATTCTAAACTGTATTATGTGTTGCATAAGCAAAAAATATTTAATCATCAGGTGATACAACGTAACTAACATTAGAACTGGGTGATCAATATAAACTGATTTGTTTCTTTTTTTGTTTTAGTTTTTAAGATTGTATTACTAACTGCAACATTATATACAACTACATAAACAATTAGTGATACAAAAAATCAAATTTTGGAAATACCGATTTGTTAATTTTTAAAGAATAAAAATTATCAAATAACATGTTGTGATGAAGTGTAAACAGATGAAATCACAATATTCCACAATTATACAACAATTTTGTCCATAACACAGTAATTAATATTCTGTACAAATATTTATCTATATACTGCTAATGTTGTATTAATTGATGACAAAACAAAAAAACAAAGATATTTAATAATTTTCCAATTTTCTTCTAATAATTATTATAATGCTTCAATCGAAATAATGGTACTTTAGATTTTGTATTACCAAATGCAGCAAATCCACTATTTGGTGAGAAATTAATAACATTCACATTACCCAATTTTGTATCAAATTTTGGGAAATTTGAAAACACTGTACCAGCACCAATATGATATAATTTAATCGAATTTTGTACATCAATTGAACAAAAACCTAAAATATCGGATGTTGAATTAAATTTCAAATCAGTTATTGATGTTGTTAAATTTAATAATGTTTTTCTTGGTTTTGGTACTTTATTTTTCAATACATCTTCAATACCATACAAATTAACAACACCTTGTGCAGAACCGGCTGCCAAAAATTGATTTGATTGTGATATTGTTAATTTTGTACCATTTAAACAGCCTTCATCAATAAATTTATGTTGTATACGTCGCATATTCATATCCCATATTGTTATTTCACCATTATCACCATGTCCATATAATAAATTACCATGTGGATTAAAACATAAATCAGTTACTTCAGAATCTTGTTTAAGTAATGCAATACGTTCTTTCGATGTGGCTGTTAATATATGAACTTCACCCCATTTACCAGCAACAGCTAATAAATCTGAATCTGGTGATATAACAAATTTTTTAGCTTGTGTTAAACTTTGCGGCAATGGTACTTTAATTGGTTTAGCTGACATTAAATCATAAATATAGAAATATGGACGATGTGATCCTAAAATTGCCTCCTTTCCATTATTATAAAATTTTGCACAATGTATTGGAAAACGTTCAAATGCAACACTATGTAATTTGTTATTACATTTACCATCAACAGCATATAATGTTGCAATACCACTACCACCAACAACTAATGCAACACTTGATGTTGGATGAAATTCAACAGCATTTATCAATGGACCTTCACTATATGTTTCATGATTTACATCTGCAACGCGTTTAAATTGTAATAAATTCGATGGTAATTCTGTACGAGATGTTTTCCGTATAAATCCACAACTTTGTAAAATCTCATCATCAGAATCTGTATCATGATTTTTAGTTTTCTCTAATGATGCCCATGATGGTGTACCAACCATTTGTATATATTTCCGTTTTAATAAATTCGTATATTTATTAGATGGCTCATTGACACCACCAGATGGTAATTTGCGTTGTTGTGATTTTAATGCATGCCCAACTTCAATACCATCATCTTCATCAAACCATGCTGGTTGTCTTTCTCTACCACTAGTCCCAACAACACCACCATCAGTACTATCATCCGTATCTGTTTCACCAACACCTGAATCAGTATTCGTTGATGTAACCGGTTGTTCTTGTTCAGCTTCTTCTAAACTCTTTAGGAAACTTGAAGCACCACCAAATAATATTTTACTTAATTGTTCTTCTTCCGCCTGAGCTTCTTCAATATTAAATGGTCGTGTTTTAATCTTTGGTGCATCACTTTCGTTTTCTCTATGGCCATTAACGAATTCATGACGTCGCTTACGATTATGTTTTGGCATTTTATTAACAAAATATCTAATTGGAAATTTAATAAGAAGCAACAGCAAATATTAACGAATGACTTTCAGTTGAACTGTTTTGACAAAAGTTGGAAAACGTGTCTAGGGAATTTTTGTGACAGTGTAGTGGTAGTGGCTACACCGATCGCGTCATCACAACCACAAACAGGGCTGCCAAATGTAATAATTCATCGTCAAGTAGACTGATTTTTTTTGAGTCAAAAATGATGCAGTGACGACCGGTGCCCGAAATCGGCATCTATAATAATATCTAAGTCGTAAAATGAAGCACTAGGAATAATAAAAAATAGTGCGAAACAGTAAATATAAGAAAAGCAGACATTTGAGAGTTGAAACTTGTGTTTCAGCTTCTTTTAAGTCGGATTGACAAAACCAGACTTAAAATAAGTCGGTTCAAACTTTAATCGAAGTTTAGCTACTTAAGGTGGACATTTGAACCCGGTTAGTGTAACTATTAACAGGCAATTTGCATGCAAAGATCGATGTATCATAATGTTGAAACAATTAGGAAATAATGGATAATTTAAAAATAAGTCATCAAAAATCTTAGTTAAATAATATTAACTTTGAATATAAATTGCCTAATTAGCGCTTTAGGTATAAGTGGTCAATCGAATTTTGTAACAAACCCTCTATAAGTAGATTTACGTGATTAAATCATTTATTATTGATGTAATAAGTAACAAATTTTAATTTGTTTGTATTATTTTTATTTTAACGAAAGCTTTATCGCGCAATGCCTTACGTTAACGTCATTAGGTGCGTAATGTTCTGATTATTGATCGATCTACTTTTTAAGTATATCTATGGATCTTGTGGTTAAAGTTACATCTCCATTGTTATTGTGTCAGTTAAATAATATTGTATAAAAATCGTTAAGCTTCAATTAAATTATTTTTATTTAATTGAATTATTTGTATTAGCTTATTTTAATTCTAATTATTGAATACAATACTATATTTGAGAGTTAATTAGATTTTTTTCGTAAATTTTACGACATCCATTGGAATGTCGATGTAATTTTGTTAATTTGACATTGTATTGTTATAATTGATTACAAATATTTGTCATTTATGATTTTCCAATTTTCTAATTTACTAATTAAAGTATAAAGAGAAAGTGTGAGTTTTTAAATGTGCCGCCATTTGAATTGACATCCGCGATGATGATGACGAAGCACAAACGAATTTCCCTACATGCCCAACGTACGCCATCAGTCAAGAAGCTGTCCCATTTAATTTATCATTTCTATATTTCATTAAAAGAAAAAGAGAACATTTTCAAAAACATAAATTTATACGTTGAATTGTTTGTGTTAGATTTTACTATTAATTAAGTGACAATTGATGTTCACGAATTTTTCATACGTAGAAGTATGATTTCCATCAGCAACCGTCTTCTGTCTATGAAGTTGCATTAAATGCGCAAACTCAACAACAATAATATTTTAATGTTTATTTCATGATCATGCGCATTTTAGTTTATCAGTTGGGTCTCTCGGAAAATGGCGTCGGCTAAGTTTCTCGAGGAAGCTCTAAATACAGATGTTGACGAATCGGCCGTTAGTGCAATAGTGGGCTCCTTAGAGAATCAGCTGGTTACAACAACACCACCTGTATCAAATCAAACAGGATCTACTGTTGTTATTAATCAAAATCACATTAATAGTGCAATATCAAACGGCGGGACAGTTATACCCCAAAAACATTCAACTATTGCCAACGGTGGCTCTATTAATGCTGTTTCAAGTGTAGTTACAACGTCAGATGCTGGAACTAATAATAATAATAATAATAAAACAGTTAATAATGCAGTGATTATAACGCAAACAACAACAGGAGCAGGGAATACTACGTATGTAAATCAAACGGCTACTAATACTGTTGATACGACTACCAAGCCACAAGAGGGTGTTAAAATTGTTTATACACAACCGCAGCAACAACAGTCGCAACCTCAACAACAACAATCACAATCGCAACTACAACAGCATCATTCACAACCTCAATCTCAACAACAACAACAACAACAAGGGGCCTCAATGGCGGCAACTGGTGCTGTTATAACAAACCGTGTGGCCCAATCACTACCAAATGGCACAATTGGTATACAAACACCGGGTGGTGTTCAAACTGTACAAAATAAACAACCAACATTGGTGATAAAGACATGTGGGGCGCCTACAGGGGGGCACCAGGTCTTGTTACCGTACCAATGAATGTTACAACATCAGTACAACCAGCTAATAATGTAGGTAGTCCTAGTACACAATCCCAAACATCCTATCCAATCTCCAGGTTGTTAATGTACGGCCTGGCGTTGTTCCTACACAGCAGCAGAAAGGACAACCAGCGCGTGTTGTATTGAGTGCACCACAGATTGTCGGGGCCCGACAGGGAGCTCCAGTAAGTTCGGTGTACCTAAAACAGGAAAAAAAAAACAAAAACACCATTATCAGAAGAATAGGAGGGTTACTAAATATCTTATATATGCTTCCCCCAAAAACACATCCAATTTGAGACTAATTAATTGGAATGCTTAGAGTGTTTATAATTATCCATCGGTTTTTATATTTATTTTTGCTTTCTTACGCTTTTCAATTTAATTAACCAAAAGTAAACTAACGCTTGCTGTTTTTAGATAGAATAGAACCCTCCAATTCTACTGTGAGAATTTAATTTAAAAAAAATAGTAACATTATTTCAATTACAACAGTTTTAATAATCTCAATGTTCAATTTTAGGTTGTTTTGATTCAACAACAATAGCAGAAATTTACAAAACTGAATTGAAGAAATGGCATTTTTTTTTTGAAATATTGTTAAAGAAATTCTTTTAGTTTTTATTTTGGTTGTTTTTTCATTCAAAAGTTCAATTAGTTTTTGATTTTTTTGTTTTTACGAATGGTGTACTCTATGCTGGTTATATTTAAATTAACTTATACTAATCCTTTACTCTCTACTAAAACATTCATTCATTAATTTAATTGTTTAACTATCTAATAATTACATTATGTTCAATTGCTAAATATTTCATTAACTTAAGTAGATGGAGTCTATATTTTGTATTATTGTAAATCCTCTTTATTATCCGATAAACTGCACCATTCTCATGACATTAACAATTTAATTTTTAAATCCGGTAGAATAATTATTTATTTATTTATTTTATTTTCAGTTTATATTTGTGAATAGTAGTTTGTAGATTTTTTATTTATTATTGTTTTTATTATTATTTTCCTTCAAGTATATAGTCCAACAAAGGGAATTACGATTTATGACTAAATATCCAATTTTTTCTTGTTTTATAGCAATTGACATTGCAATCATTTCATGGTTTGCAACCTGGCCAACAAGGACATTTATTATTAAAGACTGAAAATGGACAGTATCAATTGTTACGTGTTGGTCCAGCACCTGCGGCAGCAAATTTAGCAGCAACATCAACACCAGGTGGGCAACAAGTTACATTTCGTATGCAAACAGTTGCTGTAAGTTTTCAATATATTGTTTTTCATTATTATTAAGAAAGAAATTAATATATTGTCAATCGATATATAGGCAAGTTCTGTAGCAACAACACCAACAGTAGTAGGTAATACAACTACTGTATCATCAACTGGACAAAATGTAACAACAGTTCAGGTATAATTCACTTTATATAAATATATATTGTTTTATTTATCGTTATTTATAATTTTTCTTTTTTTAACAATATAGCGACCGGCTAATGACAATACCAAAGAAAAGTGCCGTAAGTTCCTAGCAAATCTATTAGAATTATCAAGCAAAGAACCCAAATCTGTTGAACGTAGCGTAAGAACTTTAATACAAGAATTAATTGATGTTAAAGTTGAACCAGAAGATTTTTGTGACAAATTAGAACGATTATTAAATGCATCTCCTCAACCGTGCCTCATAGGATTTCTTAAGGTAAATCTCATGGTTTTGACATACCGAAAGGGTTATTTTTATGTGAAACATTGTTGAGTATCGGTCTAACCATAGTAACAAAAAAATGTTGTTATTAGAATAATAGTGACATTTTGAATTTTTCAAAATATAACAAGCATTAGTGATATGAATTTAGATGAGGTATAACTGTTACAAGTTTATCCATAGTTTGTGATATCATTCTCAACATTTTTTTCACATATTCAATTACATACTTATTGTAGCATTTTTTCTGGTTTAGAGAGTGTAATTCTGCTTCCCTTAAACTAAGAATTTCATTAAAATACATTGCCAATCGAAACAGCTCTCATAGTGCGTGCTACTTGCTAATAAAAGCTATAATGTTGATATCAAACATGCATACTCATTTAGTGAAATCCTCTTTATAAAATATCAACCCGACTGTACAATATTGTTTTGTTTTGCTTTTAAACAATTAACATTTTTGTTTTAATTTTTTGTAGAAAAGTCTACCGTTACTGCGACATTCACTGGTGACGAAAGAATTAACAATAGATGGTATCCGTCCGCCACCAGCTTCCGTTGTATTTTCAGTAGGATCAGCTACACCACCTATACAAACTCAATCAGCAATCGCACGTCCATCTGTTGCCGGTACTGTTCAATCAAATCAAGTACGAATCGTAACACCAGGAGCAACATTAGTTAGACCAGGGAATGTAGTACAACAACGATTAGTTACACCAATACGTGGTGCAACACAACAAACAACAAGAATGGTAACAGCAATAAGACACCCAAATTCAACAACAGTTGTTGGTAGCGGTGGTAGTAGTATAAGTGGTGGTGGTGGTGGCGGTGGCAATATTATTGTATCAAATTCACAACCACCAGCATTATATCCAGTTAATCAAGTACGACCTGGTGGTGTTAATATAAGACAACCTTTACAAGTAAAATTGAATATTGATAATAAATTAAAAAATTGTCGAATTAATTTTTTAATTTTCGTTTTGTTTTCGAATTATTTTAGGGTAAATCACCGATGACTCCTGTTAAAATTCAAGGTATTAAACCGGCAGTGCCTTCAATGGTTTCACGACCAACTACCAAAGAAAAGGAAAAGAAATCTTTCTCATCAGCATATACTGGTGATGATGATATTAATGATGTTGCTGCTATGGGTGGTGTTAATTTAGCTGAAGAAACGCAAAAAATTTTGGGTTCAACTGAATTTGTTGGTACACAAATACGATCATGTAAAGAAGAAGTTTTATGTTCGATGGCACCGTTACAACAAAAAATACGACAAATTATGTTGAAGCATGGCCTGGATGAACCAAATACAGATGTTGCTGCATGCATTTCACATGCTGCACAAGAACGTTTAAAGAATTTAATAGAGAAACTGGCTGTTATTACTGAACATAGATTAGAAATTGTTAAAGCTGATCAACGATATGAAGTAACAAATGATGTTAAAGGTAAATAAGTGTTAAAAACAAACTGTTTTATATATAAACCTATAAAAATTGTGAAAAATTACAGGGCAATTGAAATTCTTGGAAGATTTGGATCGTGCAGAAAGAAAACGACATGAGGAATTAGAACGGGAGATGTTATTAAGGGCAGCAAAAAGTCGGTCAAAAACTGAAGATCCTGAACAGGCAAAATTAAAAGCGAAAGCTAAAGAAATGCAACGTGTTGAAATGGAAGAATTACGACAAAGAGAAGCTAATGCAACAGCATTACAAGCTATAGGTCCTCGGAAAAAACCACGACTAGACGGTGATGCAGTTTCTGGTTCATTACAAGTAAGCTAAAATTTTTTCTTATTTTTTAATGAATGTGCAATATTTTAACTGATTATAATCCATAGGCAAATCCCAGTGGATTTAATAGCAGTTTCCGTGGACAAATGCCTTTACGGCAACGTATGAAAAAAGCAACATTAAGAGACTTACAATTTTTGTTTGAAACAGAAAAGGACTTATGCAAAAGTAAACTGTTATATAAATCATATCTCAAGTGATGCTCGCTTCTCGTCAGTGTTGTGATAAAAATAATAATAATTATAATACAAAAAAATTCATCGTGGTTTTTCCTATTTAAAAAGAAATTAAATACATTCTTTATTTGTTATTATTATTTATTATTCTTTTTTTTATTGTGGTAACAATTTTAATTGTCAACAAAAAGATCAAGCGCGATTAATTTTTAAGTAACGTATAACGAAATATTTTTATAAATTGAATAATTAAAAGAGAAAATGTACGTTACAATTTGCTACAAATCATTATCCAGTCAATTAATGAATGGAATGGATTATTTTTATTGTAATTATTGGTAATTTTATTCATTTTCAGTGATATATAAAACAAAAAATTTCTAAACGTTTAAATCCAAATAATGAAATGTTTTGTATCAAAACATTTCAACAAATTTAACAAATTAAGGAGTTTTACACAATTTTTTATATATATGTATATATATATATGTATGTTGTGGGGGTTAAATCTAAAAGAAGTTGGACATTAGAGACTGCATAATGCAAGCTTCATATTTTCTTACTTAGTCATTTAAAAAAATAATTGTTTTTATTACACACATACACCGATATTTTGTTTTTCTTTGTTTTGTTTTTTTATAAGTCTCGAAGCATCGCAATTTTTCTACTACAGATCGTGTAATCTGTATATATTTGGAAAGAAGGAAGAGCGGAAAAGAAGCAGTGTTGTAGATTTTCTATAATATGAATTTTCTTTATAAGAAAATATTTAAAAAAAAACAACAACCATGTTAATAATTTGTAATTAGTTGTATAATTGTTTTTTAATCCCATTTATGAAATAGATTATATAATTTTTGTTATAGAATAATATTTAATATAATAAAATGATTATTTGACTCTAGTTTCATTTAGTGTAACTATGTATGTATCAACCTCATTTTATTTATTTATTTAAAAAAAAGAAAAACAAACTGAACTTTATTCACATGTCTTTAATTTTACTTTGTATTTGACTAGAATCATTATTTTCATTGATTTTAAATGCACAATGTAAAGTGTTACGTACTTATATAATTTATAATTTTACTTATTTTTTTAGAGAAAATTCTGGCCTTATTGTCCCCTTTTTAAAAGTACAAATACGTTGTTTTGGGATTTGAATAAACTGTTGTTTAATTTTATGCGATTATTGTATTTATCAAAACACCTTTTTAATATTGTGTGGAATATGCTGAATTAGAATATAATTGACGGCTACCGAAATATTTATCAGTACATGTAAAATTTTTCTTCGTAAGAGGTTCTCATCAAGTAAAAAATAAATAAATGATGTACATACAATGTAAGATCCGAATATTTTACCGTCTGCCTCCTCAATACTAATAACTAACAGGATCATGCAGATCAACAACTATTTTATTGTACTCTCGTATTTGTATAATTTAAATAAAAAGCGCACTCACTTTCTTGAAGCATCTTCAATTGGGATGTTAACACAACATTATAGATACAAACATCAAATGATCAAATACTGGTTATAGGTACATATAACAATTCAAATGGCTTTTTATCAGTTGTTCAGACATAAGTATTATATCATTAACACCTGAACAGATGTGATGTTCTTTATTGAAAATAGATTAAAACTTTATCATGTTAAGAACAATCTTGTTCTCCAACAATCGACTAACAGATGCACGCACAGTAAATCAACGTTTACTTGAGAGACTTGCCTTGATTTTGTTTTACTCTCGACTATGCGAGACACAAAGATCACTTGTTTCACAACTTTTGAAAGAAACCTTTTGAGTATTCAACCTACATGCAATGAAATCCATAACTCTTTTTAAACTAAGTATTTGGCAAAAGTTAGGAAAGCGAAAAGATGTTGTCATCTATCTTTTCGTGTGGTGTATCGTGTGCTGCAGCAGCTTAACAAAAGCGCTTTGAATTAACTTAACCATGCTTATTCCCAATGATCAGTAGGGGAACTGAAACAAGCTAAACTTATTACACTCATGGACCATTTAAACAGTGCCAATTACCTTATAACTATTCCAGAAATGGAGAAAAATTGCATGCAGCTGTAAGAATTTAGTTTCAGCCCTTGCCTGACAATGTTCTCATTTCTGAGATTAAATTTGAATAAATCCTTATCAATCCTCATTTAATCAAAAAAAGTTCGGAAGGAAAATCAGTCATTCATGTTTATAAGACTAAGGACTATAGGACTAAGGATAACCATATACTTAGTAATGCTATTTCAGGGCTAGTTACAAGAACAAAGTAATTTCCGGTCTTTGGATGTTATAAAATAAATCCTGAGAACCTTCTTTCAGTTGAAAAACCGAAAATTAGATATACTGGAAAAAAACACACCTGTAGCAGAATCAAATTTATACTTTTCCAAACCATAGAAGCAAACGATTATGAAGGCCCAAAAGATCATTACGGAAACGGGAAGTCTCGCGAACTTTTTGATTATGCCCAGTTTTTATAATGGAAATTTAAAAATCATTTTGCAAACATAGCTGAACTTTACGTAAAGCCCTCTGAGAAATCATTCTCCAGTTTGTGGCTAAACCGCCTAATGGTAAATGCCATATCAGAGTCAGCACTGATATGTAAGGCACTTTTGTGCAAACAAGCTTTTGGCGGTCCTTCAATACACCCTCCTCCGTGCCAGTTGGCACGGCTCTGACCAGTTATCTACCGTATTTTGGGCCATCTATTAATTTTCCACAAATGGTCAAACGACAACTTTATAAGCTAATAAGAGCAATCCCCTTAGGAAGTTTCTATTGTATATGGATAGTTATACTTATTACAGTTAATTGAAGAATTTTTGAAAGTAAGTCCTTTTATCCAAATTATCCATAAACTTAAGCAAACAATGATGTGAAAATTAGCAACAAAGTTGTCTATTCTCGAAAACGTTTCAAATTAAATTGAAAATTCTCTAGAAATTGTTTGCACGGAACTGTTACTTTCAATTAGACGAGAGGGTAAATTACAAATTGTTTTTCCACAAAAAAAAAACAACAAAAACAAAACAAAGGTGAACCGCACAACTTTTAAGCATTTTTTAAACAACAAATTTTGATTAATTCTATCATCCTATTTCACATTTCTAATTAAACATGTATCTAATCTAGTTGCGAGGGAGTTTGTTCTGGGCAGAATTTCGAAAGTTATATACACTATGAGTTAGTTATTTATCTGTATATGTATATTATATTATAACGAAAATTAATGCGATATTATTTTTGAATTGCCTTGCAGGCAATTATATACAGTTCGTAATAATTTTTCGAGGTCTGTGTCAGAACAAGATGTGGTTTGTTGGAACGCTGTGAAAATACCCCTTTGCTCTTGGTCGACCTGTCCCTTAAGGCATCCAAAATTATAACGAACAATTAAACTGTAAAATGAGTTTATTGAAATTGTTATAAACTACGGAAAATAACGTTGCATATCTGTACTGTTATTATCTTAAATAGATAAGGATCGTGTAATAGTTTAAAGACAAATAAGAGAAATGATAAATTAATTAATTAGAAAATCGACTTTCAGCTATTTTATCTACAGTAGCATTATTTAATAAATCGTTGAAATTAATTTGTAAACTGTAAAGGTTATTTATTTGAAATGAAAGCTTCTAATAAAACGATACGGTTTCATTCAAAAAGTCAATTAGAAATTTACGGTTGTTTATTATGACCAGTTTATAGACATAAATTATAATTAGCGGCGTCATAATAGACAACAAAAATACAGGAAAACCGAATTATTAATGGCAGTATTCTTCAATCCCTTGTGAATACTTTTCACAATTAATCCTGTTGGATTTTGTGTTGTTATAAATAAAACCAGCACTCAAATATAAATTGAATCCTGGCACCGTAAATAAAGTAGTAAATTTTTTTCTTTGACCGTAAAAATTGCATACAAATTCATAAAATTTCACGATAGAATGTCGTTGGGCAAGTTTTGAAAATACAGCAGCAATTGTGCTTTATTGTTCTTGCAAATAAAACAAAGAGGGAGACAAGAACAACAACAACAACAAAACAACAACGAGATTCATGTAGAAACTTAAACCAATTTTCTCTCACATCGTGTCGAAAACAATGGCTCAATTTCAATTATGATTTTGCAAAATCCAGTAATGCAACATCATGTATAAAACAATAAAACAGTATTTATACCATGAAGGACGACAATTTTATTGCATCTGTAATAATATTACAACAAAACTAAGATCATCATCATCACGTCGCCGTCATATTCGTGCTGGGGAAAATCTGTTTGAGTACGATCCCATGAGATGGATAGTACATTTGATTTAGTTGAAATGTATACCTATAGGTACACATGTATAAGTGTGTGTGTGTGTGTGTGTATGTATGTGTATATATTTATAGAAGGAGAGAGAATGGAATTTGAAGTTTAGCTATAGGCAATTTTGACCGACATAATACAAGGACACCCTGCGGATAGCATATTTTAACTAAGCACACCCAGCTGGCTCGGGGACATCTCGCCCACACCCCGCAGCAGACACGGTATTTGTATAATGTACAAATTATTCTTTTACCTACCACTTTGAAAATGGCAACGACGGTCCAAGCTATCCAACAACAATAAAAACAGATTTTGTTTTTATAATATCCCATAACCTACGTCATATTCACAACCACCATACATGCCTTAAGGATGAGAAATAATCACATAGTTAATTTAGATATATTGAGCGAAGATTAAAATATTATTCATCGATAACTATCAACGAGATAACGTCAATGTGTTTAGCAGAAATGTTGAATAAATTCTCAATAAAATATTAAGATTGAAAGGCTTTATCGAACGGATAAAATAATGTATATTAGTACTTTATACCACCCTGCTCATAAAAGTGAAAACAAATCAACCCTATACTATTATCATCATCAAAAACTATATAAACAATGAAGCATTTATGCCATCGTGTCCTCAGGTGATCGAAAATACATCTGAACCCCTCGATAATACGAAAACTTTCATTTTTGTGTAAATACATTGATATTACAAAAGAGTCAATTTCACCATAATAGACAAAAATGAATTCACCTGGTAATAGAGCTGCAACACATTAATACCCTATATTCGTTCACTGTAAAACGTTGTGTGGCAAAATTCGATTTACATAATGAGTTTGAAGTTTTACTAAACAAAGCAAACTGCGTAAATATCACTTTATTTTCGATAGTCTTGCATACACGTATCTGGAAACTATTAAATTTGAATATTTCATCAATTTAACAATTATTATGATAGCCATGATTCTAATCCAAATCCTTTTAACGAATTTCTACGAAATAGTCAGAAAACATGCTGTGAGGACCCCAAAATAGCGATATCTAGTAATTCAGTCGCAGCGAAGCATTACTTGAATAATGCGACATAAAGTTTTTAGCCGTTTCAATGTTTTCCCGAAGTTCTGTCAGTCTAACAAGACTCTTACAGTAAGATCCTCCACAGGTAGAACTCAAGAAGTGTGCCTTCAGGAAAACTTCAGGAAAGCTCAATCGCATCTTTTCGTCCTATCTATTTTATGGCACTGCAAATAAAGTTGGCCAGCTTATTGCAGACTGAGTATAGTACTAACTGATTTTTTGTCAAGATACAAAATTTCTAGAGATTTACGATTTTGGTCATAATACGCTAGAAATTTGCCACTTTTACTCTGCTACGTTTCTCTTCAGAAAGTAACACAAATAAATCATTATCAGTAGAGAAAATTGGTGTTGATAAGACTTTTAGTGAATTTCTACCAAGTTGGTTGAAAGAAATCTATTTATCAAGTAATAAGTGAAGACATTTCCATAATTAATAATCATATATCTTTTTCCAGAATAATTAATTTTGCTCGCATCTTATTAACGGAAAATCTCGTCACTCATAAATAACAAGTTAGGAAACATGAGTAGAATAAAATTAACTAATTAGACTTATGGAAAGTTAATGTTTAGTTTTTTTTTTGGTATCGTACTTAAATAGACTTATTCAAGTTCTCTTTATACGTTACTTGTACGTTATCTAAAACAATACATCAGTATAGCCTAGAAACGTAATTAGCAACATCTTGACCGAAATCTGATAAGCTTATAAGCTCTCCAATAAGTCCAACTTAAACTTAATAATAGAACGCAACAACAACACAGACACAACATTCTCTCTGATGATTATTTTAACAAAAATACAAATTTATTTCGCCTACAGCTGTAATTGTGAATAGAAATGTAGAAATAATGAGGGATTAAATATTTAACTGTTGTCAATAATATGTGTTTGATAGGAGAAATTCCTAGTGTTTTGTGTATCTGTTTTTTTTTTGGTTTCTACAAGTTATTGGTAGATATCCAGCTTATCCAGACAATGCGCCCACACGTGAACCATATATAATATCAGCGTCAGTTTTGCGAACCGGGCGGTACGCCTGTTTATACATATACTACACACATATATATATATATATATATATATATATATATATATATATATATATTATCAGTACTGGAGGTGCTCCAGGCTATCCTGGAAATTATGTAGCACGGAACGAGGTTGGCCGGATTCGCCTCCAGTGTCTAATACTAACCCTGGATAGCTTCGAGGTATGGCAGTCATCTAACCCCATCTGACGTATGTGAAGGTTTTAACTGTACAAAGGCAGATAAATTATACTTAGTTGTAGTTTTGTTTTTTTATTATTATTTAATTTAAGTGAGAATATTGATCCTTTCAATGTAGAATGTTCCATGTAGAAAACGGCAAGGTAATATAATAATAATGATAATTTATTGTCTTTATTCGTAAGTGACCGAGTAGTCTGAGTGACGTTTATAGTTCGTTAAAGAAATATATTGAACATTCACAATACTCCATTTATGTGACCATAGTCTTATTAATATTTGATTGTAATTTCTTTTGTTATAGCTACCATTTTATCATTCATCTATCACTCACAAAGATAAATATTTTTGTATTTAATAAATTTTAATCGTCCTTAATAAAACGAACATGTAACTATTTCGTATCGTTCGTTTGATAATTCTAATAAGTTCTGTTTGTTTTCTCGTCACGAATTTAACTTGAAGTTGTGTTCGCTTTCAAATGTATCCATAACTGTGTGTGTTTGGACACTAATTCGAACCTGGACTATCAAAGGTTATATCCCTGAAGGTATTGCTCTTAAAGACTACCCGTATGTAGATCTGTATGTGATTATTATGTGCATCTATCATGGAGGGCTCATTTGAGTATCCATCGAACATCATCTTTACTCATTTTCACTCGTGAACATAAAAGGGTTCCTATTTCTCGTAAACCTGATATTTCTCTTTTAACAAATACTGTATATACCACTACTGCGACTACTATATAGAAGTGTATCGGTTTGGACTCTGCCTGCAGCCTGCAGGATTATTAACCCAACTGCCTGCAACAAAAAGACCGGAGAGCGTTTCGGTTGGAGGCCTCCGGCTGTCCGTCGTTCCGTCGACCAACAGTCAGTCGGCTCCACACATACAACTCGACAACACGATCTAGCATCAGTTTGAGAAAAGCTCTCGCCGTTGTTGGTTGTTTATTGATGTGTGTATCCACCACGGCTTTCTATCTTTTGACGGCTACCACAACAACAACAACAACAACACATGTACGAGATTTAGAAACGTGTGCGCTTTCACACCGACACAACAACAATAATAATAACAACAACAACATATACACGTGGTTGTTAGATATATGTAATCATTTCCGATATCTCTAAACAAGATTGTTATTTTAAATAAAATATTGAACGGATAATAATAGTCGTGCAAGAGGTACAAATTGTTTCATTCAAGATTTTTCCATACGATCTCATTCGAATACCAACCGTCGCCGTGGAGAATCGAGGACCTGTTACCCTGGAGCCGACGTGCCCCAAGCGGTAAGTTCACCTATAATATCCATCAATTTGACAACTGTTGTTTTTAAGATAGAGGTAGAGAATGTAGCCACAGGGTAGGTTACTTTCCAGGCTATGTTGTCGTTTAATGTTTGTTTGTTGTTTTTTTTTCATTTTTATAACGGTTATTTGCTATGTTGGTTTTCGATAGTCGTTTGATAATTAATTGAATAATTTTTGCCTTGTGGACAATTAAAAAGTTCAAAATTTATTATTAACCTCAAAAAAATAAATAAATAGCAAGAGGCACTTTACGAAAAGTAAAAGTTATCAATGACTCAACGTGTCGAACAAACAGGATCTTATAATAAATTGATTGATACGAAAAAAAAGTTGATCTTATTAAAACGGACTTATTTACAAAAGACACCTTCAGCTATATATAAAACGGAATTTAAAATCGTAAAGAGCTTTTTTGTAACACCATTGACACGAACAAATACGTTTATATACAATACACCATCAAAATGCTGAAGGTTTTCAAGGTCCTAAACTAGAAGTAATACCTACAAGATAATGAAAATAGGGGTTGGTTTTATTTGAATGATTTGGTGTCAGGTAGTTGTGAAACGTACCCCTACCGATGACAAAGCTGCTTAGCAAATTTGTTGCTAAAGAATTTCAAAATAAAAATAGGAAGACCCAAATTGGTAAAATCAACATTGAAAACAGTATGGTTTTCGATTGTTGTGTAAATTTCCGGTTAAACATCGGGCAATGTTTCAAGTGAAATTTTAAGATATTTCCGGTTACACAAGACGATTTGAAAAAGAATATCTATACTGTTGTAATTTCCGAACAAATCAACGATTTTAGCCAACATTAACATGAGTGTCACAGGCACCATTCCGCCAGGGGAAGGATCTGTTGTTGCATTAGCAATTTGTATACAGTTGACAACTAACTGACAGTATTCTGCATTGTTGATGCACTAAATTAGACAGACTTTGTTACAAGTTGGCTTGACTTGTTCTGTTCCGGATAGTCGGATAAATCTTGTCAATATTTGAACCGCTACAGGTTTATCACACACATAAATCATTAATTATCGAATTTGTACGGAATTCACCTTGATAATCCGCCTACATAACTGATCCAAATTTTGGCTAACTAAACAATACAGAGATTCAGCTAGCGTTTGTTTTTTTTATGTTCTGTTATATAATCAACAAATAAATTTGAGAAATTATAGCTTTATGATTTCGTAAAAGACAAGGCCAATTTTGAAATGGCATGTGGTGAAGATTTGCTCACACACACACACACACATATAAATATATAAACGTGTCGAATTTGGATGCCCAAGGATATGTTTTGACGAAAATGGGAAAATGCCGGCACATCAATTTACATAAATATCATCTATCTTTTTCCATCTTAATATAATTATAATTTTTCTCCTTTTAAAAATAATTATATTGCAATAAAGGCGATTACTCTAGGCTGATTGTAAGTTGGAAATGTGTGGTATTTTCGGTTCATTTTCAAGTTGATGTTCACAATTTCGTTTTAAACGAAATAACACCCACATAAATGCATGAATTATTTGAAATAAATTAATGCTAATCATTATTAAAATCGGTATTGTGGAGGACTCTATATACAAGACACCGCGTATTTCGGTGTGTTTTCTTTTAATTAATTTTGTTTTATTTTGAAATGTTCTATTTAATCTCAACATAAAGTTTGATCAAGTTTCATTAAGAACAAGTTAAGAAGTTTCTGAAACAAATCATACTCTTGTTTTAATTGAATCAATCTTTTTATTATTATTTTCAATTTAATACGAAATTTATCCAATTATATTTTTTTAATGAAATTCGTAAAATTTGGTTTAAATAAGTATCATGATAATATTTAAACATTACTGTAACTGTAACGTTTAAAAAAAATGCATATGCATTAAGTTCATTACACATAAGCAACAATCTTTCAATATAAAAATCTTCCAATTTTGATCTAAATCACCAAAATAACGGTGTATTTTGCGCCATTCAACATTTGTAATGTTCACAAAAACAATTTTCGCTTCTTTGCTTTGTTAAAAACTTTCGTTTTGCACAATCACTTCAAGGATCTTTGTTGTACTTGATGAGTTACAACAATGGTAAAGATGCGTTACATTGCCTTGTAGGAATTTTTTAAAGATACGAAAACATTTGTAAAACACTGCGAATTATTGTGGTTTTTTGTTAAAATGAAGGTTGCGATAGAGCCCTTTCTGATTTCTGAAATACCTCAACGCAAATAATACAGAAATAACAATAACTGACGAACTAGAAAACAGATAATTCAAGTAGAAACTATCTCTAATAATTTTAAACAAATCAAAATACAATCAGAACCGTATCCAGGCTTAGGCACAAGGCGCATGAAGAGAAGAACCAAAGAGTCGCAGCGTTGGTGATATTACCAAATACCCTATTGGAAAGGGCGTCGTTTTTGTTTACATATGTCCTACAAGGACATGTTGCTTTTGTAGAATATATAAAGCTTAAAAAATTTGATTGGAGACGAAAATAATCGTGCGTTGAAAACCAATCTAGCCCAGGGCGCGTCATATACCCTCGAGCCAGCACTGATCACAATCAATTTAATAAAAGAAAGAATGTGTATATACGCGCACAGAAGAATCCATTTTGTAATAAGAAAAGGATGAAAGGCGCTTTTTTGTTTTTTTGTTAACTGGACCAAAATCTATAATTCTAAAATATATCTGTTGATCGGTTAATCCTGACATTACCACCGACAATTGAAAGATCCATCCAATACATTATGGTTTCAGCTTTATTTTTACGGAAAAGATCGATAATTTTGTTGGTTATTAATTTACTAATTAGTCGATATATTTACAGATCAAGTGTTAATAAGATCAAATTTGAAATGATGACATTTCTCCGCTCCATTTGTGCGTTTTTCTTTTACATTTCCAATTTGTTTTGTTTCTGCAATGGCATAACAAGTATACTCCTTTCTATTTAGTATAATCAACTACCGTATAATGAAAACAGTACTTAAGTACTTGAGAATTATATGTAAATACAATTATGTAGTGTCACCTCTATGTATCTCTTTGCACGATTATTTTATTAATGTTAATTAGAAATTTCAACAAATTCTCATAAAACAATATTGATATGTCACGATAATCGTATTATCAGTAAACTAATCAAAGAAATTTATTGAAATGTTGGTAAATTTCCATCAAGTTTTTTAATGCCATTATTTGATTTCCGTCATTCTCTTGTGTACTTAGTAGATTTATCACCGGTTATACACAATTATCCATCGTTATATTTTGTCAGTTTATACAAAAGTGTCACTTAGCGATTATTACACCTGCCAACGGAGAAATAGTAGAAAATTTCCTGCAAGTTTGAACGACTATTGATGTTTGTTTTTGGTGGATTCTTCTTCTATCTGTCTATGTTGATATTCAAGTTTTTAGTTGATAACCACTGTAGGGAAAATGTAGTTCGAGGGTATGCAAGTGAAACAAGCGTGAAATAGAGCGAAGTGTCCAATATTCCGTAACATATAGCAGTCTATCACTAGTTGCACACGTTTATTACAGGTGTGATTAGCCATATCACTTACTTTTATTGGTCGATGCATCATGGGAAAATGTGTGAATTTGTTTTTATCGAAAATCCATTACAATAATCACCCGATAGCACGATTTTATATTCGGCATTTTTTTTTTTTGGTTGTTGATATTTTAACTTTAGGCAAGACATTGACCATTTATTTATTTTTCACATGGAATATTTTCAAATGATTACATTGTAAATTGCAATACGGTTAATTTAAAATTGAAATCGCATATATGTATATACACACACACAATTCGTGTATTTGTCGATAAACTCGAGGGAAAAGAATGCGGATTGTAAACAGGTAACAATTGTAACAAACAAGACCCGATTTTTGACGAATTGATCGCCGCCAGGTATTCGTATTTCTACGAAGGATTTTCACCGAGAATATAAACATAAAATAAAACTTCTAAAGTCGTCAAGTAGAAGTTTTGGTCATAAATTCTAAAATTTTGAATAATTTCACGTATACGATCTGTCTATTTTCGGATTTATCGTCTATTGTAAACATATAGAAACTTAAAAGGTAGATCCTCATTGTTCTATAATCGAAAATTTGTAACGGCAACAAAAGTCAAAACATCGTTCAAGGGGATGTGCATTTTTTTTAAATCATTACCATCACATATAGAAAATTCAAAAATGATATTTAAAATAATGTAAGCGCTCCAGGCAAGCTACCAAAAAAAAATGAAGAATCAAAATTAGGGGCCCCAATTTCTTCAGGCTATATACAACATTTGTTATTTGCATAATTTAGGGATTCAAAGAAAAATGTCATATATGTTGTACAGTTTTGCTTTTTGTTTCTTCTCTATTTCGTTTTTAAAGGATAAATACAGGCAAAGCTTCAAATAAATGTCTCCTACTGAGCTCAAAAGTTGATTCTTTCTGTTTTATACTAATGTGAAAACATAATCATATTAAACATTCAATAACCGGATAACTCTAATAAAACCACTTAAATAGTTAATGAAGGTCTAAAAAACACAAATTAACATTTCTAGATAAAGTTGAAATATTTCTTTTTCGTCGTAATCTTCAATCCACCGTAATTACAGTAGTCCCATGGTGACCTCGCTGACATTAAAACTTGTACAATCATAAAGGGGACCAGACAATGATTGTCTCTATTAGACACATATATTCCATTCAAATATCTGCCTCGACCAACCTCACCTTTTACGTAAGTCACTTTGCAGGTGCGTCACTAGAATCCGGACAAAGCTGAAATTGAAACGTAGATGCACTGCGATAGATGCAGGAAAAGTTGGACTGAACGTGGAATACAACTGAAGTCTTCGCACTCGAGGAACATTGCTCGGAAGTATACAAAACTTGTCCAAATAGTCCAAAGAACGAGCGTCATCCTGAGTATTCCTTCAATAAGTCATTTGAGGCGGTCCTTGAGGTTCAGGAAGGGTCTCTTGAATTAAATTTAGATTTTTGTGAAATTAATATTTTTTAACTTTAAGTTAGAACGTACAGATGATCAAATATTGTTGGTCAAGTCGAAATAAACTCACTATAAGTTCTCCAATTAACACAGACCTGCTGTTAGTAAATTTTTGTCGCTAAAATTCCATAAAGTGATCAACAAATTTAATTTACTTCCTTTTCTCTCTTGCCGTTTAGGTCAACGAATATATGAAATCTGTATAGAACCGTTAAGTTTGCTAATTTTAGCTGGTCACAAATTGCTAGTTTCGTCCAAAATATTACCGTAATTATTAAGGAAAAACACCACATTGTTACTGTAAACATTCAAAGAAAACACCATCAACATTCAACATGAATGATGTAGATTTGATGTTTCAAAAGTATCGTGTTCTAGATAGATAGTTGAACTTGAGGCAAGCGTGCGTAAGACAAGAAGCATTTGCATTAATTTGACTTAAGTTAGCACATGTCCGGTTGATGAAATGACAGGTTCAATTTCGTATAATTAAATGTGTACCTGTATTCAACTTGTCAGTTGCTACATACATTTTTTATCTTTCTTGTCCTCTTATTCCCCATCTACCACATATAAAAATTTACATTTATGTCTACTTCAGGTAATTATTGATCGTTTTTTACTGATAGATCTATCATTATTATAAGATAATATTTCATTATCACCTCTTTTACTGTCGGTTCTAAGGACAATTGATCACTAACCGGTTCTTTTCTCCATTTATAAACGGACGGTTTTTTTTCTTGTCTTTTTCGATTTAAAAGCGAAGACAACGCGCTATTGTCAATTCTAATAATTTCAAATAGCTGTATGTCACAGGGAATTTCATTCTGAAAAATGCGGTAGTATAGAGAATCGAACAGGTGTGTGTAGACAACTAGAAGATTACTTTGTTCGACAATAGGCGATTAATTGAAATATAAAATAAATAGCCGTCTATTTATTAGATATCAATTTATTGCTAAATTAATAAAGTTATAACGTTGGATAAATTGATAATAAATGGCAATATAGTGGAGTTCTTGAAGAATCTCATTAAATATCTTGTCTATGTAAGTTTCACAATGACAATTTACTGAAAATTCGTACCAACTCAAATAAAGACAAATGTATTAAATTTACAGCGCTCGCTTATTAATTTTCCAGGTTCTGTTAATCAAACAAAATTACCAGGCCAGTTAATTATGAGTCGTCTACTGGAATTCATTGTGTTGCCCTCGAGCTTATGGTATTTAAGCTCTCGTTTTAGCAACAACTATGTCTGTAAACGCCCACTTATAAATTTGAGTTAATTTAAGAAACGAACAAACGAAAAATAAAAGTTTTAATTTCTTGTTTTGCGTTTGTTTGTATTGTTGTAATTGTTGTTGTTGTTGAGGATGAAGGAATTTCATTTTCTCGATTTATCCTCGTAAAGTTAGACGGAAGAAACCTGTTGAACTAATGGCTCCACTGACTGATGTCTATGACACTGTAATGTGGCTGTGTTCGGCGAAAATTGCTATTGGCTAATGTTGGTAAAAACATGAAAACTCGACACTCTATATGTGACCAATTGACAGAAACTTTTCATTTGAACAAACTGAAAAACAACAAACCTAAAGAAAATCACTCCGAATCAAAATCTTATCACCGTTCACCATTCGTTGATCTTATGCAAATAACGGATCGTCACATCAATGGAACATATCGATTACGTTATAGGTTTTATTGGTAATTTTTAGATTTTTACATCCAACATTACGTTAGCCACGAGCATACAAGACTGGAAATATTCGGTAAATCACATACGCCCAAAGGTAGATTGCAATAATAACATCATTATTTCTGTAACGATCTCTTGTCACGATAGATACCGTAAACTGGATGATCATCTTTCAAAGTAATGATCAAAATTGATGGGAATTTTGAAAATCTGCAAAATACATCTATTTATAAAATAATTTAAAAAATTGATTGTAAGTATTGAAACTATTGATGTGAATAGTTGGTGAATACAAAATCCTTAAAGGATACCTTCAGGGGCTCGAGAGGACATCATCAAGCATAGCAGATGGTGTCCGCTATAAAATAGTGGAATAATAATACAACGTGGTAGGCATTCATTGCAGTGCCACTTCAATAACTTCCCATCTAATGAACAACAACAGCACAAGGCTGATGATCTTTCTAGCTACCGGAATGTAAACGCTTCACTTACGTTCAAAGTATTATACGATATGGAAAAAAAATTGAACAAAAAGCGTAATAATTCACATTTCTATTAGAAGAAAAATGTCACGTTATACAATGATCGACACGATACACTAATCAAAATTATTCCTTCACGCTAAACGGTAGATTTTACAAATAAATTCAACAACAGACAATGCTTGCACGTTCTCTAATTTAGATTTAAAACCCATAAATAATTTAATTCGTTTAATGACATGGGAAATATTAAATCCACAATCTCCCATCATAATTTTTCAACTCAAATAACTATTTAATTTACCTGTATTTGTTTTTGTTTATATATAAGTGAAATTATTTCGAAAATACCCGGTTTCGTACGTGAATATGCATGTATGAAAGAAAGATAGAAAGCCTGCAGGTATGCCGGGTCGTGCCCTCAAGCAGGGCAAGTTGGGGGCAACATGTTAGGAAAGGTATGCGACGTCAATGCATTTGTAATATATAAGTTAACGCTTTTCGTTTTAAATGTCGTCGTTGTAGACTGTTTTAAATAAAATTCAATTGTTAGATTAAGACAGCTGCCACTCCTGTATAACTAAACTACCTCCTCCGCTAATATCATTTAATATTCATTCAAAGAACACAGACATAACAACTAGTAACATGTATGTTGTTATCACGAAACTGAAAACGCCCATGTTGATTTGTTATTCTATTAAGTAGTTCTTGTTATTTTAAAACTATACCAAAATAAAAAATAAAAACCAATTGTAATGTGAATCATTTATAAATCTAATATTTGTAATGTTTTTGCAACTCGTATAACAACAACAACATGAAATATGTGACCTACACCAATTGAAGAATGATGAATAGACAAAAATCAAACTGGAAAGTTGAATAATAATGTTTAATATTTGGCTACTTGTTTGTTTTCTTGTTGTAAATACCAATAGTAGCACGTTAAATTTAATCGTAATGTATGAGCTGTCGACTTGAATAAAGTCTTCTAACCTTTTGATTGTAAATTTGAATTCGAAATTTCTCTAATGAATATTAAAGTTGAAAGAAACATTTGTAAAATAGCGAATTACAAAGAGGATCAACTTGCGTATATTGCCTTGTACTACGTATAGTAAATCAAATTTGACTTGACCCAATTACCTTTATTCCAAAAAGAACAATAATTGAAGCAACTATTAAGGAATTCTCAATACTTTAAATTTTAACCGGAAATCAAAAATTGGACAAAAGGCATCAAACATTGGGCGAGTATACTTGCTACCCGGCGGTGATTACATTCACTCACTAGTAATCCCCGCACGCACTACTTCTGTCGACATTTTGTCCATTATTAAACGTCCACTGCCAGGCATATAAGGATTTAAGTTACTTTATTGCGAATAAAAGCTGTGGATATATAAAAAAAAACACAGGTCAAATGGTCATCACCATCGTCAAAGCAGAATATTCTAGAGACTCCTCACACACCTGTAGCTTCATCTTGCTAATTACTCTATCGATTTCATCTTTCAGCTCAGTAATCTAACGGCTTTAAATCACAGGATCTCGATGGCTAATCAATGTCCATATTTTTGGAAATCACAAGACTTCAATCCTAAATTACTGTGTGGCTTATTGCACCGTTATACCGGAACCACATATCCTACAGATCAATATCATCCATAGAAAATTGGTTATTATGTTTCGCTATCTTTCAACGATCACTGTAATCGCTTTGCCAGCCTCATTCTCAAAGATATGAGCGCCTATGACCCGCACTGGATCAAATTGTGAATAGAACCAAATAATGCCTTTTCGCATGCAGTAACATCTCATATTGCGTACGGATTTCCTTCAATCTCCGATTCGGTAGTTGTGCTTCTTTTGTGTCATTAAATGAGTTTTGATGCAACGAGTAAATTAGCCAGCAAACAGCTAATGAACACGCCCCGTATACAAAACCAATTCAGAAGCAAACCTATAGATAGTCGCACCATTCTTTGTATGTCTGAAAACCTTTCAGGCGCACTCATTCGATTTGATTTTGTCAAAAATCCACTGAAATTCGCGTTTCAATTATAAGTTCATCATTGTATAGAAAACGTACATTAAGTGGCAGACAGTAATAATAATGTCTCAACAATCCTTGGTAATATGTTGTTACACTATTTATTACTGTAGCTTTAGCATACATACGCATATAGTGATTTTATGATTAAATTTACCTCAGCATGAAAACTGTTACTATTAAGTAAGTTGTATATAAACTATCATCCAGCTGTCATTATAGTCGTTTGAAATGAAAAAGTAACAGAGAGAGAGAGATGTCTAGTTTGATTTAAATAATAATCTAATAAACAAAGACAGACAGTTTATGTATTTATAATTTAATTACGAGTTTAACAGACATAAATATCAAGTAGCAAATGATGGGATAATGAAGGATAAGTAGATGGCGGATGGTTGTCAGTAATTCAAAAGTTGGACGTTATACACAAAATACTATATCTATATAGTGTAATGATCGAATAAGCGGTTAAGAACCGATATAGAGCTTCTGTGAGTGAAGGCTGCCTGACTCATTTACAGGAAATTATAGTTATTACTTGAGTGTGGCCCACGCCGTTGTATTACCTACCCAGGTATATACATATATAAAGAGAGATATAAAGAAAATATAAGGTAGCTTCACAACTGGTAGCAATAAGATGGTTTCTCGCTTGCATACAGTAGCCAAACCATTCCACGCCCATTTATTAGAAAGAGGATGCTATTACGCAAGAGGCAACACGATAAAGTATTGTTACCACAAAGATCTCATTTATTAATAAATATCTAATCAAAACATGATTGTTTATTATTATGATGAATTACTTACAAATTACTTTAATCAAAATACCACCCGAATGTAGATGTAAAAACTTATTTACACCAACTATTTGTTTTTACTATCGATTTGTTTGAGATTGCACATAAAGAAGAATCATCATCGTCGTCCACTTTAAAGAACTGACAAGAATACTATTAAAAGTCATGAGTCAGCAATGGTTAATGATGGTAGAAGTACTTTATGAATTTCTTTTTTTTAATTTTAATTCTTTAGTATCCATTTATATCTATTCTTACATTTTCCATCTGGCCACATTTCTATAGATAACACTAGCTAATTATAGAAATATCACGATTATACTCTAGTTATAAGTTCAATTCATTTGACAGATGGCAGGAATCATTAAATGCCACTGATGTCTTCAATATGTCTAAATAATACATCGAAGAACTAACACCATACGGTATGACAAGCTGTATGGAATTGTTTAAGATACATCAAATAAATGTTAATTGTGAATACAATACAATTGTCCTCCGCTATCTTAATCATCTAATATTAGTTATTTTGATTGCCCATTTCACCAGGTGAATATTCATATTTGATCGTATTTTAGAATGTTGCTGCTAGATGAAATATAACACGAGTTTTTGTTGTTTTGTTTGTTTTTGTTTGTGTATATGCTCGTGATCGACCGTCCATCATCGTGACCAAAGTTCTGCTTGAGGCAACGAAATCCCAAACATTCCCAACAGAAAGAGTAATCTTCTATCATCTATCAACCGAAATCGTATTGTTATATGGATATATGTGCACTTTATATCACTTATATTCGACTGAAAACGTGTGGACGTGTACCTAACACCAGTCTATTCCGTGACGTTTATCTTGAATTTGTTGACAATAAAATATTACCAATTTTAGAAAATTTCGTTATCATCTATATGGAAGGCCACCTTTTTTCCGATATAACAAAGATTGAACATTTCCTAAAACCCATATACGAATCAGAATGATGTGATTGGGCAAGTCCATTACTATGTACAACCAAATGTTTGTGTGGGACATTCCATCTTGCGATTACCATTTTCAATGGAGCAATCGACAATTTCAAATTCAATTTCTCAAATAAACAGTTGTTGTAAAATATATAGAGACACACAAATGAAATGTACGTTACGGGAGTCCTATGTCTTACAAACAAAGAAAAAGAACAACTTGTAAAAAAAAATGGGAGCACGATCGTGCAATCCAGCGCGATTAATAAATTTATCCATAGATTAAGACCAAAGGTGAAGGGATGCGGGTACTTATTGTATATCATGGTTGATTGCTAATGCACTGAACTTTCTCGTAAATTTCAGCGTAATTTATGACTGAAAAGTCATGTGTAATCCTCCTAAAAACCTATAAAGCCAGCTCCAGATTGGAGCCAACAGCATGATGAACATGATCCAACGTTGGCTGCAATGTGTGGAGCCGGCTTAAGACGGCATTAATCAATCAATAAAAAAAAGGAAATCTTTGATGGCGACGAATGTTTATCGTTCAGTTAATTCAATCGCCATTAATTCAAACTCAAAAAGGATATCAATTTAATTTATAATAATTAGATCGCACAATAAATGTATCAAGTGATTATTACAAACGATTCTTGATGCAGTTGGATGTTTGAATATTAATTGATTTCATTTAATAAACAAATAGCAAAATGTCAATCAACGTATACACATATCTTAACATCTACGTGTAAAATATTAGTTAATATAATTTTAATTGACTTGTTACTGAATTATAAATCGTTTTGTAAAGATTTTGTTGAAAACTTTAATGAATTTTCATTATAATCTTTTCGTTCGTCTTGATTTCAAAGTAATCACCTCTATGATTGATCGTTTCGTATTTATAGATATTTCTCAGGATTTTTTTTAATTATTATAATTATTGTTATAATTATTGTTGAATTGAGCCAAAGACGTGATTTAGCGTGGACACCACCAAAGAGAGAAAAGTATTTCTTTCAGACACGTTCGAATCATAACAATCAATGTACATCAAAGGCGTGTACACCCACCACGTTTGCAATTTTATTTTATGATCATAATATGTTACCAAACATGCCAATAAAATATGTTTATAATACAATCATGATTATTATTATTATTTGCATCATTTATGTAAATAAAAAAATTCACGATTTTTATCATCAAGATGATTGCAGAATATTACAGAATTCTCCAGATGTTTGTTTTTTTTTCAAATTAAAATTGCAAATCTTAAAGTATAGCAACAAAAGAGTCTTCTTTTGGTTGTTGACCTGAACTTTCATAGACATGTCGCATATGTTATAGTTAAAACTGTTAAGTGTCTTGAAAGGTTGATGTCCTGCAACAACCTTTGCTCTAATTTCTGCATAAATCTCAACACATTATCAACACTTCTTCTGCCATTACTCCTATAAAGTCGAAAAAAAATGCCTAAACTCCTACATTTATAAGCTCCATAATAAAATATCATATCTATTTAAACCTTTTTTTTTATGTATGTATGCCTACAAATGGTTGAATGAATCAGAAACTTCAGGTATTTAGTTGTGGGTTCAAGCACGTCCATATCCACCCGCACTTATAAAGAGTGATATGAAAGAGCCCCAGCCCCGGCCCAACGCCTTCAGCTATATATTCCATCCTACACGATCGCCGCTCCCCTATATTTCCTTTATTTCACCTTTTTGTTGGCTGTAAAACCACTCGGGGACATTTTAAAACTGAGAATTAGTGACAGGATAAATTGATGATGATTATGGCAGAGGTGGCTGATAGTGGTATATCTAATTATCCTTTCCCTTATTTCATATTTAATTTTAGTTTAAATATGGTAAAGGTTGTTGGCCGTTTTGCATTTTTATTGTAGTTGTTGTTGTTGCTGTTGTTGTATTTCTGTTTCTAGAGACGACAAAATCCCAGCCGTGAGTGAATGTCGCCAAGTCGAAAGACCTTAGGCTAAATAAAACAGCTCGCCTACCTGACTCCTCTTAAAATATTTCGTTTTTGTTTTGTTTAATGTCACTTTCACGATTAACCTTTGAGGATGATTATTTATACAGAATGGCGCGGAATAACAGGGTAACGATATGTTGGAATCAACCCTTAAGTTTTTTTTTCCTAAACATTTTCCAACAAAGCGTTTTAATCGATGATTAGCGTTGATCACAGCAACTTAATTTATATCTCAACAGTCGTAAAAAAAGTAATTTCAACTCGAGATAAATCCCTTGTACTTCATTTATATGCCTACTGCAATTGTGTTCCAAATAAAGTCGAAATTAAATTGGCCATCAAATTTTAACGGTTAAATCCGTATATGACCCAGTAACGTCTTATTATTATTGCAGTTGAACAATGATATTATTTTGACCAAACGACAACAACAACCAAACCTAGAAGTTATATATTTACTTGATGTCCAACCCAGCTTAATTTGAATAAATTTTTTTCCCAAAGTCAATTATTTCGAATGCCGCCTCCAGCTGGTTAAAAGGGCAAACGGTTCGTGTTGTGAAACCTTCAGGCATCGCCTAGTCGGCGCCAGGCCACTCTTAGTTCTCTTGCATTTATTGGGAAGCTGTCTTGTATGAAATATACTAAACGTAAACATATAGATTTCGCTGTACCTGGAGGCATTATATTGCCTTAGGTAATTCACGTGCAAAATTCTCTCTATGGAATCGATAATAACACAATACTTGGACCATTACGAATAGGTCGTTGGCGGATTAGTCATTCTCTGTGTCTATTTTCGATCAAAATAAAATTTCAAAAGATAGAAAGATGTTAATCGTTTTTATGTTGTTGTTTCAGATTTTAAATGGGAAAATTTCACAAATTTCAGATAATAAAGACGCGTTTTATTGTTGAAATTCGTTGATTGTTACACCTACCAACTTCCGTTTATTGTTTTTCATTTTTTGTTTTTGTTAACAACCAATCTTTTAAATAACTATTTGAAATGTCAAGTATTGTTAGATCCATTAAAATTGACTTTGAATGGAGAAATAAAGAAGATGGACTGGTAGAAGAGGTGTATTCATCAATGCTTCGGCCTTATCATCCCAGTCACGACTTAGATATTTGCTAAAATATCGGACGTCTTATAGCCGCTAGTAATGCTACAAGCATAACGATTTCTCAGAAGTAATAAGCCTATCAATCGATAGATATCTAATGTAGCTTATATCTAAAGACCGACCAGTTCAATTTATTTCTAGCTCTTTCTCTCCCATTCTCTTTGCATTTGCTCACTTTTCAATAACGAAAAAAACCCATCGATTTGGAATTCTTTAAAGTCTTCAATATTAATCTAGCTTTTAGTATTAATGATTATGTATGAATGTTAAAGAGATAAAACATTAGTGTTTTAATGGTGGAATGTATGCTTAATTGCTTTCCAACTCGATGATAATAATAACGACCAGATTGCTACTAGAATTCTATGTAATAAATCACCGATAAATTGCCAAAAATTTACATTCAAAATTTTTATAGGAACAATCAAAACATCAAGAAGATTACGTTTTTCTACATAAATTCATTGCCACTATGCGGCTATAGTCGGTAAATGTTAAACAAGAAAATCTCCAAAGATTCACACTTTACGATTCTCCATTGCTTGTATTTATGAGTTTGGATTAGCTTTTATTGTAGTGTTGTAGTAGTCGTAATAGGTCAGTACTGAATTTACTTCAATTTAGTTGTTTTCGCTACCTGTAAATACAATAAGGACGTTCTGTTTTGAAGGTAAACAGATCGATACGATGACATTGTCTACATTGCAATAATTTCACACTCAAATCCAATCATATGTCAGAAATTATGGGGAGATTGTAATGACCATATATGAGGACGTGCCGTCTCTAAGAGCCTTGAATGCCTCCAGCATTACAACGATATAAAATATGGGCTAAATGGTATTATCTAGGCTTGTTATATTTTCATTTTTCAAAGCATAATTTTACGCAATTACTGCTACTGCATACTCTACACGTCGATACAAGCTTAATTTAATATTTTTTTTGTTATTGATCGTAACAATAATAATAATAAATTATGAAAATATCCAATGATTAATAATGATAATTATATAAATGATTATATATGTATATATCTTGACTTACATGCAGGACTTTTAGTGCTTGAAGCACTTCTAATTAGGTTTCAGCAAGCTTGATTTATTCGGAGTATGTTTTCAAATAGTCCCTACAAGCTACGTGCAGGAGAAGAGAGAAAGATCCTTTTGTTGTTAAGAAAATATGCCGGGGCTTGTTGAAAATGCCGCAGGTTTATTCTTTTTTGAAAGCAAATTTATAACTCTATACAGGGCTGGCCTGTTCATCTAGAAACATTCGTGCAACTGGTAGAAATGAAACAGAAAATGGATGGTTGGTAGGTTTCACCTCTTGTTTCATTTCGTCTTGTCTAGATGAGAAGACCAGCCCTGCGTGTACCTACCACATATACAAATTTTAATATAATTTTCATGAAATATGTATAGAATTAAAATAATAAAGTATTTAACAATAATAGGTTGGTCCATTTCCAGTATATTGTCTCAAGTTACAAATGATATTTGTGTAAGTTAATTGAAAAATACGTGAGTAAAATGAGATAGAAAGAGACGTTTTATAGTATAACGAATTAATACTGCAAGTACAAGTTCCTTCATCTGTATAAAGCTAATATTTATTTTAGCAAATGACGAAATATTACCTACCACAATCAACCAACCTCTCTCTCCCTCTCTTTTACAGTCTCTCTTCTATTTCTATTGTATATATTTTACGCAATCTTTTGTTAAAATTTATCAAAAGATATGAATTGAAATTTTCTTTAAATCATTCAGCATCAATATGGGGTAGGGTGGAATTCTTTATTTATTTAAACCAACCATTTCGTAAAGTCAATATGACAATTCAACTACCCGTTTTCTAATTTATATTAGACCGACAATTGTTCGAATATTATCATTAGGAATTTAAAACTAGGATAGTCATGTGGATAATTATTCTATTTCTATTCAAATGAATTCTAGAAAGAAAAACGACATCCGAAATGACATTGATAAAGAGCCAAAAGACTTAACGAATCGCACCATGTTTCCAACAGCACAAGTTAAAATGAGGTAAGTTCACTGTAAGTACTTAATCATTTCAATTAAATCACAATTAATTGTTAGATTAAAAATTTGATTAAATTAATCATATCATAAAAGGTAAATATCTAATGGTTTCAACAAGACAGGACCGCTGCTATCATATAAATTAATTACGTATTTTTCTTAAATTGGTTAATATTGGGTTTTATAACAAGCGAGCATTATAAAAAAATTAATTTCGTAAACATTAATAGGTGTTTATTTCGGATCCTTTTTCTCCTCTCTCTAAGTTGACTATTAGCCTTCTGTTTTAATAATAATCAGAGTTGTTGCAGAACTAGTCACCGCTATTTACTCGAGGCTATCACCGAACACATAATTATCTCACTTATTACATTGCAGTTATCCACATTATGTTAATAGTTCCTATTTTATATCAACAATTCCCTAATTGATGTATACGAATTTAACTATATGGGAGTAGTATAATTGTTTTTTCTAACACACTAACAACTATTAACAATCAACAAGATATCTGTCTGTTAATTTACAGTTGATTATTGCATATAAATTAATTATAATAATTTGTTATTTTTTTTTTAATAATTTATTAGAAATTTTTGTCGCCTAACGTCGCATTAAAGTCACTATAAATTTCAGATTGATGTCGCCAAGTAGTTCACCAGCCACATCGCCGACAATGTCAAATTCATCATCACCAACACCACCGACCGTTAATTATAATAAAATAACTGGTATACCGTGTGTGGCGGCGGCGTCACGTTATACAGCACCAGTACATATAGATGTTGGCGGCACCATTTATACTTCCTCTTTAGAAACGTTAACCAAGTAAGTTACCATTTGTGTGGTTTTTTCTATGATAATTGCGATAAAAATGTAAATGTACTGTAACGAAATGATTATCGTATTATCGTTGTTGTGTTTGTTACAAACAAATAATAAAAGTGCAAGCGAATTGCGTTTATAGAGAGCTTTAGTAGGTAGGATATATCGATGTGTTTTGTGTGCAAATAAGGACTATATACTTACATACAGACAAACTTAAATGCAGACGTTCCATTCTTCTTATCTTTGCAACAATATACTGACTTGGGCCTGAAGGTGATCGTATAGAATGCCCATATTAGGGCTAGTTGTGTGTAGGCTGATTTGATCCTTGATTTCCTTTTGTTTCTCTTTATTATTAATATCTTGATAATTACAACCTTTAATCGTATTTCGTTAAAGAGGTCATTATTAAATGCTTGGAGTGTTGGTTAACTTTTAGGCGCCCACCTACACTGAAATTTCGCCATTTATACTGTTACTTTCTCTTATATTCAAAAATTTAAATATAGAATAATATTAATCGGCGACAGGATATCATTTGGCCACCCATCAAAAGGATTATACCTACGTATTATCTCTTTAATATGAATAGAGTGAATTATTCGGCATTATCCGCTATAAGCAATATAACAACATACTATAAACAATATTTTACACTTTTATCTTGTTGCATGGCATGTGCTAGAACTCTCCCGGTCAGGTATCGTTTGATTTATGGTAGGTACGATTAAGATGGTCGATATTGTAAACACTTTAATGCTATATGATTTAACCTTTAACAGTTTTAGAGCATATTTTAATGAGATTTATGTAGTTGATCGCATTCCAATGTTTGTTGGCGGCGGCGGTGGTGGTGGTGTTGTCGTCGGCGCATTTATATTATAACAAACAAAAAATTTGACCTTAACATGAATATTCCCAGGCCAATGTCACCCGCTGGCTATCACGCCGAAAAAACAACCCTTCACCCATCATTATCGGAATATTACTTCAAGCAAACTAGTTGAATTCTTGTCTTCTATTTTCTTAGTTTAATATTCATATACGTTTTACATTTAGTTACTTCTTGTGTGTCCTTTTATAGAAGGATCAGAGTTATTCGTTCTGGGCCCTATATTTGAAAGTTTCTGAGTGGGTGTTTTCTTTGTTTCTTAAATAAAATCAATTGCTTCGATCAGAACGACTTATTAAATTGTATTTCAATGTCGTTTTACAGGGTAGTTTGTTTGGCCAAATCTAAACATTACACAACTGCTACCGCTAGGGTGACCAAAAATCGGAACATGATGCCCAATTCAACATTTTTTAGCCTGCCTAAATTCATGTTCCAAGGAGAGAATGGAACCCGACCATACACAATCGGGCACGATCTTTGTTGTTTGATGTTAAAATACATTTCGGGAACACCGATACATCTAAGCAAATATAGGAACAAATCCCGAAAAATCGGGACGTCTGATCACCGTAGCTATGGTCCATGTTGAATCTTGCGTTGTGTCAGTCCTTAGAAACTCTTCACCATCCTTTCAGTGTTTCCTTTGCTGTCTTCTCTTCAACATCATCTTAATTTTGGATTCTCTATTTAGTTGATGAATTTTCTAGTTTATTTATGTCCTGCAACGATTCTCTCTAAACGGTTTTTTTACTCGGACTTTTCAGTTCTCAGTCCTTTCATTTATATCTGTTCAGTCCGAGTTGATTTGATTTCCTAAATTTTAATTGATTGTTTAATGACGTGGCAGATAGTTAATTGCTTTGTTCCAATAATTTTCAGTGTTCGGTTCCCCTGTTACATTTAATCCAAGTTTTAATCAATGCTCTGAATGTTTTAAATTATGGTTAATCATAGAATGTTTGTAATTGTGTTGTAATTTTTTTTTGATTCAATCTAAACATGGTCTGCTTAGATATAAATTTTCCTTATAAATCGCAAACTATTAATTCTACACAAGCAATCACGATCTACAGCAAATTCTCGACATATTTTCTTCTATATTTATTGTCAAACGTATCACCATCCATTCAGATACCACAGGTGCAGTTCAAGAACATTTCTAACACCTGGATGGATAGCAATGTTTATTATTCATTAGATTACTAGTTATCTCATATCCATTTATAGTATATAAATGCAATTCAATTTGCTCTTATTATGTTTTGCTTTTTATATATGTAAAAAAGAAGAACAAAACGTATAATCACGTGTTTTGTTAAATCAACAGGTATCCAGAATCAAGATTGGCTAAATTGTTCAACGGCAGCATACCAATAGTTCTCGACTCTTTAAAACAACATTATTTCATCGATCGTGATGGTGGAATGTTCCGACATATATTGAATTTTATGCGTAATTCACGTTTATTAATACCGGAGAATTTCAATGATTTAGATCTACTTTTAGAGGAAGCCCGATATTTCGACATAGGACGTAAGTAGCTAACTATTATTATTATGATTTAAATAATTATCAATAGCAATTTATAATTGTAGCAATGATCCGACAATTGGAACAGTTGAAGAAAGACCGAATTAAAAATGGTGCATTATTATCATCTACAACAAATTCATTGAAAACAGTTGTGAATAGTGGCAATTTCGGTCGACAACAACACAGTAGTATATCAATAGAAAACAATCGTCAAATTGGCCAAGATTTATATGAATGTGTGGCATTACATGTTAGTCCTGATTTAGGTGAACGTATTATGCTATCAGGTGAACGTTCATTATTAGATGAAGTATTCCCAGAGACAAATCAAGCAATTATGGATGCACGTTCCGGTGTTACATGGAATCAACAAGATACACATCATGTTATTAGATTCCCATTAAATGGTTATTGTAAATTAAATTCAATGCAAGTTATAACGAGACTATTGAATGCTGGTTTTAAATTAGCAGCTAGTAATGGTGGTGGTGTTGAAGGTCAACAATTTTCCGAGTACCTGTTCATAAGAAAAATCCTACCGGGCTGACCTAATTATTATAAACAATTATGACAATCGACGGTCATGACACGCAAATTATTTATAATAAAATGTAATGATCATCATTATTATTACTATTATAATTATCATTATTATCATATCGACAAGTATTGCCTTAATTCGTAGTTTTCCTCTATATATTTTTTTTGGATCATGTAAATTGTTAATTCAAAGAAAAAAAATTACAATCTTGTTCACTGATGGTTAAGTTTAACATTTTATGTAAATAGCTCGATGACATTTTTGATTCAATAATTAATTAACTACTTGTTCATGTATTTTGAGCATTATTTCTTGCTGATCTCATTAGATCTGATCTCGGCTGTGATCCGTTAAAGAAGAAAAAAACAAAACATAAATTATTAACGACTAGATGCTGTGGCAACTGGCGGATCGACAATTATACTGTTGTAAAATGTGCTACTTCATAATAAATATTAACTATCTATTATCGATTTGTTTGTAAATTAATCTTTTTTTTCGAAAATACAAATCACCGTCTTTCTTCAACGATTAGAATTTCAAATAAAATATTTTACTTTAAGCATTATTAATAATTGTTCAACCCTTAAAAAAATAACCCTCCAGTCATTAATAGTTCTGCATGAAAGAATTCTAAAGAGCATATACTAGGTTGTGACCTATTGATCCCAGCCGGAGGGTAGTTTTTGTATACTAGGCGCGCCACCATAGACAAAGACTCCCGAGTTCTAATCCCGAGGGCCCATCTGCATAGATAATGATGTTGCCCCTAGGAAGACCGCATCTCGCCGCATAAATACATAGACGGTCGATTTTAACTCTTAACAGATAAGACGTTTATGTATTTTTATTAGCTATAACATCCTGTTAACAACGTTTTTGAATATACAGAGTACAGAAGTTTGAAAGATGATTTATCCAGTTATTCATTTCGTGGATAATTTGCATTTTTTCAGTTGTTGTTCTTCGTTCCTTTATGATAAAAAAAGCAACTGTCGATGACGCAGTTTGGAATATCTATGATGATCCATCTGCAATCCCTCAGGCAAATTTTGTAACGAAAGAGCTCTAGTGAGGTGCGGGTGAGACGTCGGACACTTCACTCAGTCTCCGGTATCGCTCGATGTGAATAAGAATGTTATAATAATGAGTCGAGGATGGTATATTGAATCTATGTACAAACACAAATACAATTTATATATAAAGAGAAATCTATATACGCACACACGTATATATAAACAAGTAGGTAGATATATGTATAATATAACAAACAAGTCAGTTGGAGTTGTGTAGAATGTTGGTATCGGGTGGGAGTTTCCCGTAGGCAATAGCGGCGTCGATTGTCTGCTTAGCCGGCGGCTGCCGTCTCAAGCGCCCCAGGTGTCCCGGCTGAAGTTCTCCTCTAGCGCTCATACATATAGAGAGAAATACAGAAAGAGAACTAACTGTGCCCGCTTTGTTGCTGTGGGGCATCTCCCGGCCCCAATTGGTTCTTTGTCGTCGTCGCCATCGTCAATGATATTGAGTTCACAATCACCATGGTAACTCATTCAGGGAAACTTGTACTGTCCTTATATACCAGCAGGTTTTGCATATCTTTAGGCTAAGAATGCCTAGCGGTAATGTTTCTGCAATTATTTCCTTAGATGACAAACAAAAACATAAAAGCCAAACTGGATGTTGTTGAGGAGAACAAATTAAAAATTTTCCATTCTCTCTAATATAGTAATTTTTTTTCTTGTTATTCTTGCAATGTTGCCATGCACTCTGCGATATAAAAACTAAGAAATGATCGAATACTTGTTGAGTCCAAATAAAATAAACTGTTGCTCGCGGTGATTAGAGCCGGTCCTTGCTATGTGCCGATGGAGAAATGCAGGTACAACGAACGATTGATAAATAGAAAACATGGGAGTGTACAACCTACCCTCTGTCACAGTGCCTATCAAAACATAACAGTTTTGAAGCGCTGCTACATAGAATTGGAAAAGACCTACCGATAACTGTTGCTACTGTTCTCAACGTGTTAATACAGAACACATATTCTTTGATTGCCAAAGAACGGCAAAATACATAATCAATAATTGATTTAATGCTAAGATATCAAATTACATCGAAAAGCATATTGAAAAGATAATCAAGACCAAGCACAATGACGAAGCAAATCTGAACCAAGGGAGGACGGAGGATGTAGGATCATGAAGTAACGAAGTAATGTGAAAACCAGTTCCGGTATTGGTGGTTTCTGAATGTTGTAGAGCATGCGTTTTTCGATGATTTTTCAATAGGGTTACTGAATCTGTTGAATTAGGCATTCTCCATTCAAATTTGCGTATAAAATAGAGCACGGAGTTGCGGTGCCCGGGGCATGGGTCTTGTTCGCCCCGATTTAAGGCCGGCCCTGAATACTCTCACAACAGTCTATCTACAAATATTGCGTTTATCAGCAAGTTTGTGTAAATTAATATCTTTGCTGATTAAGATTTCCACCACGCAATGAGATAGTTTTATACTGATTCATGCCGATTAGCACAACATTCAACAGTTCTTGATAGAATTTAGTGAGCATATATGGAAAATGTGGCATAAATTATATAAAAAATGTGCATTCTACATAAAACTAAAATGGAAATTTTGGTTGAAAACAAAGATAAAGGTGAGTTATTTCGATCATTAAATTCCACCATTTCTAACAAAAATATTGTAAATTGAAAATATGAAAACGAAAATCTGTATAATAGTCACGTTATTCAAAAATAACAAAAAAATAGAAATTCAATAATGCAGCACATCTTAATCTCTATCTTCTGCCTGCATAGGATTCATTAGGCTGTATTTGAAAACGTTTGCGTTTGTCGATATTTTAAATTGTGCTTTTAGTATCAACATAAATCATCATAATGGATTATAAAAATACAAAAAGAAATAATAATTCCAAACTATAAATTGACGAATAACGATTCTTAATGTATTTAAACAATATATTAGTGCGTTTAAAGACATGCATGCGACAACTTGGTGTTTGTACATAATTACCATAAAACTATCTCTATCATTTATCACAATCCCTAATAATAATAATAATGATATTGACACGAAGAATAGTGAATTAATTAAAGAATTCTTAATTAAATTCAACGCATTCAATGATTTTACAACGTGTTGTTATCTCATAAATTCAACAAAATCGAATTTAATTAATTGGTTCATCAAATATAATTATTGCCCATCTTATGCAATAGAGGGGCAAACTGTCCAAAAATCCAAAATTCAAATCAATGGAATCTATCAATTTTTCGATAACATCGATAATATTTTAATTATGGTAAAGCAATTACGACAATTGGCTTTATGGAATTTCGATTGGAAAATCTTATTTCTTATCACCAATCCAATTGATGATAGAAATTTAATATTTACAAAATTAGAACAATTATGGTATAATAATGTGATCAATTTTATTGTAATTTTTATAAATAATGGAAAATTAGAGATTTTCTCATACGAACCGTTCAATTCATCAAAAATTGTTGATTATACTGGGAAATCTTACAATGAATTATTTCCTGATAAGTTGAATAATTTAAACCGTTATCAATTGCGCGTATCATTATACGAGGATAAGCCCAAAAATGGCATGAAAGATGGTAAATGGTATGGTAAGGATTATCGTATGTTGCGCATTATCATCGATATGTTAAATGCAACATATAGAATTATCAAACCAAAACATACAAGTGATTATATTGAAGCATATAATAATGTTGTGGCTAATATAACGGATGTTTGTTTTATTAGTCGTTTTGGTAGAAATTTCAATAAATCATTCGAATTCTCGTATCCACATGAAATGGAAAGTTTAGTGGCAATTGTACCAAAATCAAAGCATGTACCACAATCAGAAAATTTATTATACACATTCAAATACCGTCAATATTTAATCATAATTAGTTTAATAATCATTCTAGCGTTATTATTGAAATGTTCAATAGAAATCCCCAATGCACAAGATTTTATTAGTTGTTTATTGGATGTATGGGGTAGTGTTTTGCAAATATCTAACAAATATTTCAATCAATATAATAGAATCGGCCGTTGTCTTCTATTATTATGGTGTTTTACTGGTTTATTACTCACGACAATTTTTCAATCGATACTTGTTGCAACACTAATAACACCAACATTTTATAACGATATCGATAGAATTCTTCAATTGAGAGAAAGTCAATTACCAATTTATTCATCGGCAGTTTATAAATCAACTTTATTACAAGTATCAAATCTATCAGTTAGTGTAATTACAGTGGATCAACGTTATGAAATGTTAACAAATTTCAATACTACAGGAGCGTATATAACTAATAAAATTTATGCAAATTCATTTATGGCATACGAACAGAAATTCCACAGTACTCCATTATTTCATATTATGAACGAAGATCTAGTACCGGGCTTTAATGTTTATACATTTCAAAAATATTCACCATTTGTTAAGAAGATTAGTGAATGTTTAATGAATGAACAACAATTTGGTTTGTCGCGAAGTGTAAAATTTTCATCTTCACAACTTTATCGTATTGAAAAACATATTAATAATGATGATGAAAATGTAAATGTTCTCACATTGTATCATTTACAGAGTGTTTTTTATTTATTATTCATTGGACATTTAATTGCAACAATTGCATTTATTTTGGAATATTTTAAAATTGTATCACGATTTCAATAGAAATTGCAGCTTTGGATTTAATTGTTTTAAATGAAACTCAACAAAACACCAATCAGGCACGAATTAGAGACAATTTAGGCCGTGGAAGATTATGAGCGTCCGCATGCAAGATCGGCACAATCTATTTTCTGCGTTCGAAGCAAAATACCAATCTTGCGCCCCCTCCGCGATTTAAACTTAAATAAAGAAAACACGCATTTATATTTAGCGATTTTGGCGCCCGAAGCAGACGCCTCAGTTGTCTCACCCTAGATCCGGCACTGCGTCCATGCATTGGATTTAAAATGATTGAGGACTACGGTATTCACACTTTATTTAAAAATATGGAATACTATAATAAAACACAAGTTTTAACAATTATAATGTTTTAAAATTATGATTTTTCGCTTTCTGCTTCTAGCGAAGGCATCAATGATGATTGTTGTATGATCGCCAAGCAATTCAATTGTAATTCTCAGATAGTTTTTCACTCTTCTCCTCCTCAAGCGAAACGTGTGATATTGTTATATTTAATAAGAATATTTTTATAATAACATCACACGTGTGAGCTAAAGTGGTCGTGTTTTCTCTTCGTTTCAAAATTTCAAACTAGTTTGATTTTTCATCCGTTTTCACGCCATTCATTCTGATATAATAAGCATAGATGAACAGGTACCGCGGTGTGTGGTCTAAAACTGTCGTGATTCATCATTGGCGTTGTGCTTACAGCACCGTTTCTTTTCTTAATTTTCTGTTTTGCTATCTAAAGCCACCGCCACCGCCAACAAACATTCGATTCATCACGACAAACTATTCTAAATTGAACTGTAGTTTGTGGTAACATCCCGCTTTGTTCTTCATTCCATACGTTTGAACCATCGGACAAACGTGTTGTACAAAAATCACCAAGTGTGTGTGAAGAGACCTTAAATTGGTGTCATGGATGGTAAATGATTGACCATTTAAAAATACGTTTAATATTGTGTTTTATAAAAAAAAACAAATTCGTCCCAATTCAATCAAAAGGCCCAACAATTTATATAATAATGAATCATATTCGAAAAAGAAATTAAATTAAATAATTTTGCAGTTCAACCCTCATTATCTCCTTTAAACTTGAATGTGGGTACGAATGGCAAAATATTAGTTCCTTAAAATACGATCCTCTGTTTGTATATCCCGGTAATCATCAAAATCGGGAGTTTCGAGTCCAGCATGTTTCATCCTCCACTGAAAAATACATAAACTTTAATCCTTGTAACGTGATGAAACCGGTCTGCCTCTAGAGTACTGAATAAATGTTTCTTAATAGAACAAAACAATATTTGTTAGAGGATTCGTTAATACGTTTTGTGTAGACAATTTCTAGATATTAGTATAAAACAATGATTTGGAGGAAGTGTGCTAGTGTACTTTTAAATCTACCAATGTAAAATGTAAATGATTCTCAATTTTGTTTGACAAATTCTTGAAACAATCCATCAACAGTCCAAATTTCCGTATTCTTTTGTACTTCTTTCTCTGGATATAACATATTTGTTAATACATTCAAATCAATATCACCCATATTTTTGAAATTTAATTGTTTAGAATCATTGTCTAATTCCTTGTATGTTGATTGTTTTACAGTAACACTGAAATATAATTATAACGAAAACTATAACACTTTTATTGTAATTGGAGATAAATACTTAGGCACTTTAACATCATTCAAATTTAAAGTGTCATCTTGAATATCTTCAATGTCTGGAATAACAGGAATATCATCTTCTGAATCGTTGGATTTTTGCTTCTGGAAACGTTCCCTAAAATATCGTATTATAGTGGATATGTAGTTTTTATTTATCAACAGAACTTACTGTTCAATTATATTTGAATTTTTACTTCTGAAAAATGGATAAACAATTAAAATTGTTGGTTTCAATTAAATATAGAACAGCAAATACTTTATTGACTTGTAGCCTTCATCAGCCCAACCACCACTTTTTCGTGTCCTTATTGGCATTTCTGATGGACTACCTTCTACTGATAATTCATCAGAATTCTGTATTGTTTCAAGTGATTGTGAATTGCTATTTCTACGTGCATTTCTTGCAGATGACTGGAATAGTTTTGTATTACTAATCAGATAGCACAGTATCAAAGCGAGAGAATTACCGTTTTACCACCAGCTAACAGATCGATATCTTCATCCCAATTCATTCTAATAGTCTATGATAGAAACTTGTTATAATTATTACAATTAATTAATTTAATTCTAATTAAAACTGAAATTTTCTTGTTTGCCAAATTTTTGACAGTTTTCAATTTGACTTATAAACAGTGTTGCCGGTTCAAACAGACATATGCGGAATCTGTTTTGTTTTTCAGTTTTTTTCCAAACTTGTGTTTCACTTCTGCATTGCGTTAATGAGGCGCACAATTTTCTTTATGCTCAACATCAATCGTAATCATGAGAATTTTCAATTTTTAACCGAATCGGTCACCCGAAAATTTATTCTCCTGCCGAAATACCGTGAATTTGTGGAGATATCCGCTGTACGGCAACACAAATTATAAACTTGACAGACGTCAAAATCCAGAATTGCCAAAATTTCTCCAAAATATATCAAAATTTTACTAAAATCGAACTGTTTGGATGTCGAAAACAATGAACAAACATATTATTTCTCAATTTTATCAAACGTAATGACGTAATTAATTGTGTTTTATTGATATTCGACAAATTTCGCTGTACATTTTTCCATTTATAGATCTAATTCTAAGTTAGCAAAAATTGAACTGCTTATGCGGCAAAAACAAAAGTCTCTAAGAAAGATAAATGTGACATTGAAACGTCAAGTAGATTGCCCAGAAAATAACAGTGACGTATTCGATAATTTTCATTAAAATAATAATAATAAGAAGTCGCTGAATTTTGGCCAATTTTTGTATTTTTTTTACAAATCATCAATAATAAAAGAGCAATAGTAAGCAGTATTTAAAAATGGTAAATATTTTAATTATCTAGTTGTAACTGTTAGAACTTTCACCAATTACCTAAAACTAATTGAACTGTGAAGGAAAAGTGAAGAATTTGCTATTTTCTTGTAGTTTTGTAGGACACTGATTTTTTTATTTCAAAAAAAAAGCATTATTGTTCAGTATTATTATTGCTGAATTAATATTTTTATAGGTTTATAAATGAAAAAATGGAAAAATATCCATTGAAACGTGCAACAACATCAATAGCAAACAATTCGCCTGGTTATCAGTCGGTTGATAAGAAGGTAAATTTAGTAAATATTAAACGTACACTTAAATTGTATTTTGTAGTTTTGTTTTTGTGGATTTCAAAATTAGATTTCATATATAAAGATATATAAAAAATAATAAAATATGGAAATGTCTCAGGTTAGTCCGATATTCAAATCATTCAATCCAATAGTCGCAATTAAATACAAAAGAATTACTAATTAAATTTATTTAGTGATAAAGATTGACACATTCGTAGAATATTTAAATTTTCTTATTGAAGATCCCGCTGAATTCAATTAGAAATAATTAATGTTTTAAGACATACCATTAGAAAAAACATTGTTATTCCTGAAATTTACTCTGCAACGACGATATCGATCGATTTAGTTTGCGCATGCTGTCCTATCTATAATTGTTAGAACGAACAATTGCGATTGTAGTACAGTTAAATAAACCAATTTTTTTTGTTAAATTTTACAACAAATTTGCTGTAATGTTTCGTTTATACGTTATTTAGTACACAAACGGTAATCGTGCCACATTTATTGCTACAAGTACCGGTGACGATATGGTTGACATAACTACATCAGGGGGCGGTGAAAGAACAACTCGATTAGGCGAAGACGAAGATGTGGCATCGCATTGTAAGTCACAATTTCTTTAAATTTGTCGAAATCTGATTTTTATTTGTTTGATAGATTCAGTATCTTTTGGTGGTGTGCCAGGTAAGAAGAGAATGTTTAACGAATTATACGAATTCTTATTAATGTTGGGTATGATGTTTTAGAAACGGCTGATATTCCTGGTATAGGTCAATATGATGATTTTCATACAATTGATTGGCAACGTGATATTGCTAGAGATCGTATGCGACATCGGTATATAGTAAAGAAACGTCAAGATTCTATTTGGCATTTAATAGAAGGTGCACATGATGCATGGTCCGGATGGTTATGTGTATTATTGGTTGGTTTATGTACTGGTGTTATTGCTGGTGTTATTGATATAGGTGCTAGTTGGATGACTGATTTGAAATTTGGTATATGCCCACAAGCATTTTGGTTAAATCGCGAACAATGTTGTTGGTCATCAAATGAAACTAGTTTTGATTCAGGAAATTGTTCACAATGGTTAACATGGGCTGAAGTCTTAGGACAATCCAGAGAAGGCGCTGGCTCTTATATAATTTCGTATTTATTTTATATTGTATTGGCATTACTATTTGCAGCATTATCAGCATCATTAGTCAGAATGTTTGCACCATATGCATGTGGTTCTGGTATACCAGAAGTAATTTCAACAATACCCTTATCGAATATATAATTCTATTAATAAATGAAATATTCTAGATTAAAACTATACTTAGTGGATTCATTATAAGAGGATATTTAGGCAAATGGACGTTAATTATAAAATGTGTTGGTTTAATTTTATCAGTTTCAGCAGGACTTAGTCTTGGCAAAGAAGGTCCTATGGTCCATATTGCTTGTGCTATAGGTGGAATGATTACAAAAAAAAGATAAATCCTAGATAACATATTTTTAAAATTTCCAGGCAATATTCTATCGTATTTGTTTCCTAAATATGGTCGAAATGAAGCCAAAAAACGTGAAATATTATCAGCATCAGCAGCAGCTGGTGTATCAGTGGCCTTTGGTGCACCAATTGGTGGTGTTTTATTTAGTTTAGAAGAAGTCAGTTATTATTTCCCATTGAAAACATTATGGAGATCATTTTTTTGTGCATTAATTGCCGCATTTGTATTAAGATCAATTAATCCATTTGGTAATGAACATTCAGTATTATTTTATGTTGAATATAATAAACCTTGGATATTTTTCGAATTAATACCATTTATTGGATTGGGAATAATTGGGGTTGGTAATGAATTAATTTTTGATAATCATTAAATTTTAATTTAAATTGATTTTAGGGAATTATTGCAACGATTTTCATCAAAGCCAATTTGTATTGGTGCCGTTATCGGAAACATTCTAAATTAGGTCAATATCCTGTAACTGAAGTTCTTGTTGTGACTGCACTAACAGCTGTTATTGCTTATCCTAATCCTTATACACGTATGAATACAAGTCAGTTGATTTATTTATTGTTTAGTCAATGTGGCATTTCAAATTCAGATAATTTATGGTAAATGTTTTACTTATAAACAATAATAGAAGTAAAATAATTGTTTAATTGTAGCGATTATAATCGTAATTTCACTGATGTAAATTCAGCAATCGAAATAGCTGCTGCCGGTCCTGGTGTTTATAAAGCAATTTGGCTATTATTGTTAGCATTAATACTAAAATTAATAATGACAATTTTCACATTTGGTATGAAAGTACCATGCGGTCTATTTATACCAAGTTTATGTTTGGGCGCAATTGTTGGACGTATTGTTGGTATTGGTATGGAACAATTAGCATATAATTATCCAAAAAATCCATTATTTAGTGGTGAATGTTCAACTGGTGATGATTGTATAACACCTGGTTTATATGCAATGGTTGGTGCAGCAGCTGTATTAGGTGGTGTAACACGTATGACTGTTTCATTAGTTGTTATTATGTTTGAATTAACTGGCGGTGTACGTTATATTGTACCATTAATGGCAGCGGCTATGGCCAGTAAATGGGTTGGTGATGCATTAGGTAGACAAGGTATATATGATGCGCATATTGCATTGAATGGTTATCCATTTTTGGATTCAAAAGATGAATTCCAACATACATCACTAGCTGCTGATGTTATGCAACCAAAGTAAGTTACATTTGAATTTCTACAAAGTGTTTTCCTCAACCTGTTACACTTCACAAATTGATCATTTGTATGATTCGTTTCAAAACGGCTGTGTAAAGCAATGTGCATCCTCTTCGTCCACTATGAATGCGGTCCGGTTTTTGCATAAACAATTAAATATGTTTGCTGTTATGAATCATTTTGACAATGAAGGGTTGTTTTTGGCTACGATAGATAGAAGAGGAAGAAAAATACAACGCAAACCCAAAAAATGTGGGTTGATGAGATAAACACAAAAGATATGTACTTTAAGGAACCAATTAGGGATCATAATATACTTTAGACAGTCACAAGATAAATTACTTTAAAATCAACCAAAATAATCAATTTGTGAAGTTCGATAGGTCAATAATTTATGCTGTTATTTTATCTGCGAAAACAGAAATTCACAAAGCTAGAGTTCAAGTATAGACCTTTTTTTATTATTATTATTATTTATTACCTATTACCGATAACATTAACTGTGAAATTGATAATGCTACATTTGGATAAATTGATCGATTGGAGAAAAACAAAATGCGTCAAGTTTATCAAATTTCAAAGTCTAGACATATCCGTATACTTTTCGGTTTAAAACAAAAAAAGAATATTACTCGACGTATAGAATTAGATCAAAGGTTGGAAGGTCTTGATCTGGCCTCCTTGGTGGTTCTTTTGTATATGTTTATTTGATAAATACAGATCTAACGTAAACAAACTTTATATCAAATTGATTACGATAAGAATTTCTAGAATATATAGAGTGTATGCTTTCATTTATTCTAAATATATATTTTTTGAATATGTAGACGTAATGAAACGTTGAGTGTAATTACTCAAGATTCAATGACAGTTGATGATGTTGAAGCTTTATTAAAAGACACCGAACACAATGGTTATCCTGTTGTTGTATCAAGAGAAAGTCAATATTTAGTTGGTTTCGTTCTTCGAAGAGATCTAAATTTAGCTATAGGTAAACTTTTAGATAATTATGATGATTAGATATATGATGATGATGATTATTATTATTATTTAGCAAATGCTAAACGAATGGCAGACGGCATCTGTGGCCAATCAATTGTTCTGTTTACTAGTGGCAATCCACCACAAACACTTGGACCGCCACCATTAAAATTGAAAAAGATTTTAGATATGGCACCTATAACAATCACCGATCAAACGCCAATGGAAACGATTGTGGATATGTTTAGAAAATTGGGATTAAGACAAACACTAGTCACACATAATGGGTAAATATTTTCTAATGTAAACAATTATTTTTAAAGTATTACGATTATAAATTTTTTTTCTGTTAATTTAAGGCGTCTTCTGGGTGTTATAACGAAGAAAGATGTTTTAAGGCATATAAAACAAATGGATAATGAAGATCCAAATTCAGTTCTATTTAATTAATTAATTGATTAATTACAATTTTAAAGGATAATTTATAGTTTTTGTTGTGTATATCGCGTAATGTATATGTATCACTAATTCATTATTTATTAATTGAAGGATTTATCGTTCTTTTTTTTAATCAACAAATGTCTTCCCCAACACGTTTTAATTAAATTTTACGAAACACAAACAACCCTTTATGATTGTGAAGCAATTAAATCTTATTCATGTATTATAATTATAGTTTGTTAAATAATGCTCAGAAACCTATATAATAAATATTTTATAAATTATTCTGGCTGTTTCTGTCGTTGCACAGTCGCTTTATAGTCATAAATTAGGGTATTTTTTATCTTTTTGGTTAATCACATCCTCAAACAGCCCCTTCCATTTTATTATTTCATTTATCGATTGCCCGTTTTATTACCTTTGATTGAGGATTATTTTAATTGCTCGCACTTGTACCCATATGCCTGATCGGCATTACTTTCGAAATACAAAATTGAAAACATGTTGAATTGTCGGTATTGATTATTTGGATTTGAACAGTTATAACCGAAAATGACGAGTTTTAATTAAATATACAATGACCGGACTACAGATGCATGTTTAATAATCTCTTATTGATAACGTTGTTTAAAATGAATGAATTATAAATAATTAACTCATCATTCTAGACGTGATCAGTTGTGTGGTGTATGTGTGTCTGCATGTAGCAGTCAGTAGAATTAAAAGTGTTAAAAAAATCTCCTTGAAAATTTCTATAATTGGACTTAATTTGTTTTCAACAAAAATATAAACGAATAAAAAACTTGACATGCTGGTAAGTGCTTTTAATAATTTATTTTATTCTCTTATAATTGGTAATTAACGTTAGATGGTTGGTAGTTTAATCGAAGAAACAATCCCAAATGCGTTCAGTAGTGGTTGCCTTGATCGAATTTTCATAAATTGGAATTGTTTCAAGTTTATTTCAGATCTGATTTATGTCTATTCCAAGATCATTTTACGTTTTACGTTTTAAAACTTTTGTTTTGTTGAATTGTGCCAAAAATGAAGATCACAAACAGATGAACTTTAAAGCTGTTATTTTTAGCGATTGTTGCTCCAAAAATACGACTTGGATGTTTTGTCTTTATAATACGTTGAAAGGAACAACCTAACAACGATTTTTAAAATAGCAGTGCACGTCTCTCCAAATCAAATCAAATTTGGTTCAATGCGAATCGACTTTCTGTTGTTAATGCTTCGATACCAAAAACGTGGACTTTGTTGTGAGATCTGCCAACTTTGGACCTCACCGAAACTAGAAAGAACACAATTAACATTTTCGAGAAGAGATTCAATCTAATCAAAAACTTGTTTGTTGGTATTTTATCCATGTTTATTTCTCATCAATGTTGAAAAGAAAAAGATCTCGGTTTATTATTTTTCGTAATGATGTTAATTTCGTATTTTTATTTACAATTGTTTCACACTGACCTAGTTTTCCATTTAATTTATTTACTCTTTTTTTGTTTTGTTCGATTTTGAAATAATTCATCACAAATTAACGTATTGTTATCATTGTTTGTATTGATTTCGTTTCGCAATTATCTGGTGAAATATTTCATTACAATAATGGCACAATATCTTTAATATTTTCTAGTAACAATAAAAATGGAGGTGATTTGAATGAATTGATGGTGGAGATTAACGACATATTCGTCCATAAATATCGAAATTGATTGATTATCTAATTAGTCGTTTTGATTAGCCTCAGACTATACCTTCAACAATAAAAATATACATACATATATTTAAAGGCCAACATGTTTATTTCCGTATCAATTTAATAGAAACAAAGCCTATCTATATCCGATTTTAAATTGAATTTTATTAATATTAGAGTGATTGGATTGGTGTTTCCTACCCACTAAGGTCAAGGGTGTTTATGCCACCTCTTTTCACGTGGCACTTGTATTTAAATTTTGCTTGAAATCGAAATAAACAAATCAGTTTCTCTCTATGATTTTTAAATCGTGATTGTTAATGACAAACAGATGAGAAATAATGGCAGAATTGATAGAAACTGAAAATACTAACACGTTTGCTAATATAACTGAATCATTAGAATTGGCTGAAGCCTTAGCTAAAGCTAATTCAATGACTTCACCATCAATTCGAAGACGTTTAATTGCACGTAGTTTAGAACTGAAATTTGGTTGTTTAGATGAAATTTCTGGTGATTTTATACCACCGAAACAGGTGCTTCTCTATCTAGTCAGGTAAATTTTATTGATTAATTTTTACAAAGTTTTGCAAAATCTTCTGCATTTAAAATCCATGAAGATTAGAAGGTCAAAAGTTGGATTGTATTGTGATAAAGAAAGAGAGTGTTGATTTGTCTATTAAAACTTCGACCAGATGACGTAAAAACGGATTGCGTTATCCGAATTTCCATTTTCCATTTGTTTGTGATTCATTTTTTGAATGGTCCCATCTTTGCAAAATTTCCACAAAAGCGACCGAAATATTTAAATTGAATTTTCGCCAAAAAAAACAATGAAATGTTCTTGTTTTATACCGAAATCGTTCGTGTATTAGTTTCGAACTCACTACTATTACTACCTATTTCCATATTCGTCATAGAAATGATAATGTTTTCAACAAAACAATAAGTCAACGTATTCCGGAATATTGATGTGAAACTACCAACTGTTTACTGTTTAAAACGCATTAATGAAGATCGATTAATCAAAAGAATCCGTTTCTCTCCCTTATAGGACAACGTTTTACCACAATTATTTCCAGTGATTGATGAAGTAAAAGTATTCAAATTTATATTAATTTTTATATGTGCTTATGTTAGACAATTTAATTCGTGTGTAATTTAGTAAACAAAACACAACAGAAAAAGTGTAAATTATTATTTATTTAATTAATTCGTTAATTTAATTATTTAGTGTGCACTACGTTTTACACGGTATAGATAAAATAAATCAACAGTATGTCGATCAGAAACGGTAGATATCTAGCATTTTCATTACAAAGATTTGTCCGTATGTTGACCTTACCAAGGTAAGAATACAAATTTATATATTGTTGACCTTCATTTATGATATCTAGTAATACATTTTAATAATTTGTTTTATTCAAATTCATCAAATTATATTACATTTCGTGTGCAATCTAAATAATATAGAAACACATCGTTAAAATACAATGAATTTTGATTTTCAATCAAGGTCGCATTCACTAGTATTCATTACGAAACAATTATCTCCATGCTAATCTCCATTTTTGTACTGGTTTGTGACGTAGTAGTGTACCAGAAATGATTGTAAAAGTAGCACATTTCCGGTATATAACTTGGAAATATACATAGCGCACACGTGCTTTTTTCAGTCAGTTAATAAATTAATGGAATTCTTGTATAAAATATAAAAGTCGTACATCTAAAATGTTTGTCTAGATTGACAAAATCGTTTGATACTTTTGTAAAAGTAAAAGGCCCCATGCACATATGGATTTATAGGCACTCCTAGTGGAAATATTTCTCTGAAAAAACTTTGAAAAACTCGGATTTCCTACAAATGTTCGGACTTTTCTAGAATAGTGACTCAGAGGTATTTGCTCCGCTAGTTTTTTCAAAAAACTCTGAATGACTCTTCTAGAAGAGTCCACAATTTTGTAGAAAATCCGACTTATTCAGAGATTTTCAGAGTTATTCAGGCAATTAATCGGTCAGTTCATGCAAAAATCATCTATTGTTGAAGTAGTTGAAGGGTTCATTTATTTTTTAATAATTATATTTTACATTTCTACTTGTTAAATGAAAGTTACATAAAAAAGAAAACATTACTTGTGTACAGACAGGGCCGGCCTTAGCCAGCGCGGGGCCCAAGGGGCAAAATGACTTTTGGAGTCCAATCAATTTTTCTAATTTGCTCAATTAGGCAGACTATTGTTATAATGGATCCGAGAATTCTTCATTTACAATTGCAAATAAAATAAACGATATTGCGCGGCTCTAAAAGCGCGATGATCTGGCCATGGGTCCCGCTCGCTCTAAGGGCGGCCCTGTATTCAGACAACGTATAATGCCGTAGAGGAAGCCATGAAAATTTGCAAAAGACTGGTTCAACAAAATGAAATATTCACAATCAATGATTCATAGTTCTTAGTTATAAAAAGTAGAGATCTAGATCGAGATGGTGAATTCTTGATGAATACTACGAAATAACGTGATAATTGCTGATATAAAAAATTATTCATATAATTGCGTCTAACGCCATTCCATGAATTTTCGGGGTATTTCCATTGTTTAGAAAATGTCTCGTATTAATTGTACGTAAATATACCGAAAATAACCAAGCTGTTACAGATCGTTTTGTTTGATCAATAAAATCATCTACAATAGATGTGTCAAAATTTTGTGTTATTTCTGCTTATTAGTTATTTGAATTAATAGAAAAAAATAAATGTTTCAAAGTCAAATTGAATGTTCAAAACCAATTACCATCAACACAAATTCTCCGATGCAATTATTGTAAGTAAAAATGGCTGTTATTAGGTAACGTTTAGTCTTATAATCTATTGATTGATAAACTGATAACGTATGTTCAGTTTGAGGAAAATTATTATTTATGCCTTCAACATTTGTCAACTACTACAGAAACAAAAATAACTTTTATCATTGTACATATTGATAAACTGATAATGTATGGTTAATTAGAGGAAAGTTATTAATTGTTTACTAGAAAAATCAGAAAGAAGTGATCAATAATAGTTTCATAATTATATAACTTCTGTACTAGAAGAAAGTCCAAGTAAATTCTTTGGTTGTTGAGGAACTCTGACTTTCTGACTACCGTTCACACTTATTTACTCACCCAAATTTAGTCCTTTCTTATTTATTACATTATAATGACCGAAGAAAAACCAGTATTGTCTCATACAGTTGTTTCAATAAAATTTATGTTGGCCGCCTCATTAATTCGACAAAGCGGTGTTTTTTTTTTGAAAAACATGTAAAATTCAAAGAAAACAATTGCCAATGACCCTAAATTCTGGTAAATCAAATTCAATTTCAATTATAATCCGAGCTTTAGCCGAGAATTTCGATTCATCACTTGGCCAAATAATCGGGGACTTATTTGCGTCTTTCAGCAAACATTAATAATTTAAAATGATTATTAAAATTCTACCCTACCATACAATATGGCATAAAAATCTTTAAGATTTAAGTCTAGCTAGCTCCAATTGAGGAGCAGGTTCGCCACAGAAGATGAACCGGGCCTTGCTCATCAATTTGTCGACATTGTCCTCAGTCAGAGCAACATTAATATTACCAAGAGTAATTATTACAAAACAAAATTTATTTTTTTGTCAAATGATAACAAATCATATCGATCGATAAGTGGGTGACAAATAGTACAGATGACTATGTCGATATCCTTTACAATTGAATGATCAAACACGTGTTAACGTATTTTATATAAAGTTTCTTAGAAAACATTCTAATCATTTCACTTCAAAAGATAGTAATAGGTTTTTTACCGATTTTAATCATCTTATAGGGTTTTTTATAATCATTTGTATGCCTTTGATAATCATTGATATATGTGAGTTTCTGGAATTGTATTTTTCTTAAAAGCCAGCCATGCCCGCTTAACGATAAACATTTCTTCGTTAAACAATAAAACAAAAATAAACCGATCTTTTGACCTAAACAAAAAATGGAAAATACTAAACACTTTCATTACCATTTCTTTTGATATGTAAAAGCGAAAATTGCCAATATAAGTTTGCTGTGCACGGAATGATTGTCTCAGTTCAGTCTTTAAGTTTTCTATTTTTCTTTTCAAATGTCTTCAGAGAAGAAAATTGTAAACAATATTCGTTTGCAGAAAATTATCCTGCAACGGTCAGTTTGTTTTTTTTTGTCCGTATCTTTTGCATACGTTAATTACACAGAAAATTTGTTGTTTCTGTTTTTCTTTATAGAATGGGTAGTTTTTCATCGACACCAAAAATTTTAAATGATGACAGCCAAGACAATGATATACAAATGCCGAATAATATTAGCCGCTATGAATTATTACAAATTTGCCAGAAACATCCACGGTTCCATCCAATGATCAAAAGAGCTTTCCGTAAGCCCGCCGATAATGATAATAATTATGGTTTGAAATTTCGAAAATTGAATACAGTCACTAAAGGTAACTTTGATTCACCATAATTTTTTTACAAATACCATTCTTATCGCTTTTACATACAAAAAAAGGTTGCAGTGATTACGTATCAAATCCACACGCATTAAGGATCTTCCAATGGAACATTTTATCACAAGGTACCTTTCTCTAATTAGAAAAACAAACAACAATCGTTATAATTAGTGAGATGATTTGCAGCTTTAGGTCAGATGAATGATCATTTCGTTAAATGTCCAGATGAAGCTCTACAGTGGAATTGGCGGAAATTTCGTATTGTTGAAGAAATCATCGAATACTGTCCGGACATTATTTGTTTACAAGTAACATATTCGTATTATTATTTACTTGTTTAATGATTATGCATTTTTCTTATTAGGAAGTTGATCATTTTAATTTCTTAAAACATGTATTAAGCACCCAAGGTTATTCGGGTATGTTTTATCCAAAACCCGATTCACCATGTATGTATATTGATGGCAATAATGGTCCAGATGGTTGTGCTATCTTCTATCGTCAAGATAAATTCGATTTGATAAATGTAGAACGGAGAATTTTAGAAATATGGCGAGTTCAAAGTAATCAGGTTAAAACTTAATAAATCGCAAAAGTAGATTAACGATCGATCTAACTCGCTATTTTATTTTTTTAAATAATAATTTCTAGGTGGCATTATTGGTGAATTTGCTTATAAAAGAGACAGGACAGGAGATTTGTGTAGCAGCAACACATTTAAAAGCACGTAACGGTGCACTATTGTCAACATTACGTAATGAACAAGGCAAAGATTTGTTAGAATTTATTTATAAAAATTCACAACAACGTCCAGTTATTCTATGTGGTGATTTTAATGCTGAACCAATTGAACCGATTTATAATACAGTTTTAACGAATAAATTATTGAATTTCGGTAGTGCATATGCTGATTGTAATTATAACAATAATAATATCAATACAGAATCAGCATTATGTGAACCATTGTATACAACGTGGAAAATACGTGATGAAGGTGAAATATGTCATACAATTGATTATATTTTCTACACAAAGAATCATTTCGAAGTCGAAGCTATATTGGAATTACCATCCGGTGATGATATTGGTACAGATCGTGTACCATCATTATCATATCCATCCGATCATTTTTCCTTATGCTGTGATTTGAAAATTGACCAAACAACATGATGATTATAAGAATATATGTATATAAAAATATAAGAAAAAAAACTGTTCTATTTTTGCAGATTATATTATAAATTTGTTTTTCAAATAAACTCTATTGTTGGACTAGATTTTGCATTTGATAACGAAACATTATCAGTACCTACTCCAGTATTACGACATCTCATATATTTAATATCAGTTTCCTGTTATTGAAACTAATCTATGATTTTTGTTTTGATAAACTAAATTACTCTATAAGTATGTCGGCAAATAGGGCGTCAGACGCATAAGAAAAGGCTTAAATTTTATGCTGTAGCATTTATTTATTATTTATTTCTGCTTTGAAATCTCCGTTATTCAGCAAGCACTGACATTGGGGTTTTCCAAGGATTTTAAAAGGCGACCTTTTTGACACTTGCCTAAGGCGCGCCACAATCAATGAACGTTCCCAAAAGAAAATTGAAAGGCGACCTTTATGAGACTTGCCTCAGGCACCACAATCAATGGCCCCCCGAAAATGTGGCGATTCAGATAATGGCAGTCCTCAAATCCATCTTCTTTTCTGTAGTAGCTTACTAGAATTATTCCAAGGGGTAATTTAATTTTTGCAGTGAAAGTGATTTTCTAAGAGTTCTTGCTGCAGCTATCCTTTATTTATAAAGAAAATGATTTGATTTTGATGAAAATATGATCAAATTGTTATCTAAATAGTGTATATTTTATGCATTCCTGCTACAATTGGATATATAGAAAGAATATTTAGCTTTGTGAGGCAAAATGAGACTGAAACAAGAAACAGGAGTCCAGCTACTACTCTAATAGAGGCCAAGCTCAGGGTTAATTAATTAATTGTAATCATTCTTTTGATTTCGTGCATAATGATAACAAATTGAAAAATGTGAAATGTTCCGTTGATGCTAACTAGTGGTTTTAATAAATTTGTTATAGAAGGGCAAAATTTACACCCTCAATTCCCCAAACTATATCTTCACAAGGGTACGAAACCAATCATTTAAATTCCATCAGAGATTAAATAATGCATTCCATATTAAATTCAATTAGATATCTACTAACGATGACAAGCATACTATCCAAAAAAAAACAGTTTTATTTTTAATTTGATAGTAGATAGCTGAAAATTCAAAAATGATACAAACGGTCCCTTTCAATCGTTTCTTTTTTTTGTCCTTATCATGTTACAATTATGTATTTGTGTGGCACTATTAAAAATAAAATAAAAACGAAAAATACATAATTGCATCAATCGATTGTATGCAGTTCAATTAGTTTATCATCAAATTTTTTCAATAATTATAGATAAATAAAAAGATAAAAGAGGGTGTTGGAACTGTACATTTTCATACGATTAATGATCGATAGTGAACGTGCTAAATATGATCCGAATATTAAGTGTAATTATTGCATCGATAATTCTTTGTGGAGCAACAGAAGACGTTGCCCCCATCCATAATCCGGCAAATGAAGTGCAATTATACGAAATTAACTGTGATCCGGGAGAAAATGCCATTGGAGAACTAAAAATACAAGCAGATAAAGTTATTTGTTATGAAAGCGATCATTTATATTTCACAAAGGGAGAAATCGGCATTACGCTAATTTTTGAGGAGAATACAGATAACGATTGTCCAGTAACAATGATATTCTGTTTAACTACAGATAATAAAATGTGTGAAAAGTACAGCAGTATGAAGACTAAACACTTTAAAAACGCTACATCAAAATTCATAATAAAAGAAAATCAAATAGGTAAAATGAAGGTAAGACAAGATACATAATTATAAGCAGCAGAAGAAATTAATAAAAGATTTCCGTTAGGTAAACTACATTATTTCAGCCGAAAACTGTAATGCAGCAACTAGAAGAAATTTGGATTCTAATCCAAAAGATATAAGTCGAGTACGAATATATGCGAATGGCAACACAAAAAAACCATTAAGGGAACCTGGTACAGTTTTATTAACTGCAACAGGAGACCGCAGTTTGTCCAAATCGGCAAAAATTTTAGAGGCGTTAACAGATAGCAGCAGTACATCCACTACTATGGACTCTACCTCATCGCCAATCACTACGGATTCTGGTTCATCGTCAAGCACTGCAGAAGTGACAACAGATAGCAGCAGTACATCCACCACTATCGACTCTACCTCATCGTCAATCACTACGGACTCTGGTTCATCGTCAAGCACTGCAGAAGTGACAACAGATAGCAGCAGTACATCCACCACTATGGACTTTACCTCATCGTCAATCACTACGGACTCTGGTTCATCGTCAAGCACTGCAGAAGTGACAACAGATAGCAGCAGTTCATCCGCCACTACGGACTCTACCTCATCGTCAATCACTACGGACTCTGGTTCATCGTCAAGCACTGCAGAAGTGACAACAGATAGCAGCAGTACAATCCCATCTACGACGCCTTCATCGTCGACAACTTTCACAGGAACAACGATAATCATATTGCTCTTATCTTTGTATAATTTATTGATAAACTGATTATGTTTATCTAGTTAGAGGAGAGTTAATGTTTACCGGAAAAATCAGAAACAAACAAGAAATAAATAAATAAAATAATTATACATCCTTTACTGCCGCTACTAGAAGAACGTCCAAATATTTTATTGTTTAGCTTATTTGACTCAGTTAAATCTATACCTCTTGATTATTATCCAAATTACGAGCACCTTAACTATTATTTAATATTATCTATGCTTGATTTCTTTTCAAATTTCCTTTACGAAAATTGCTCTCGAAACCAATATTCATACAGGCAGAAAAGATTGTTTCAATTAAAATTTGTATTGTCCCTTGTCTCATTCAATCGGCAAATCTGTTTCCTTTGACATAAATACGTCCAGGACCGGACCAAAATGTTTCAGCGCCCGTGGCAAAATACCAATCTTGCGCCCATTCGGCGGCTTAAACTCAAATAAAAAAACGCTTATAATTAACGTTAAATTGTCCGGCACTGAATACGTCTATCTGCTCAGAGACCTATCAGACTTTGAAGGCTTAGGACTTACAATCAGCGATAACCCCAAGGCCGAACGCAGCCTAATGGAGTTGTTAGGCAAAACGTTTTTGCTCGAATCTATAAAGTGAACACAGACGTTTTTATACCGATCATTTTGTTGATTTGACAAACGTTTTATTTTGCCTCACCATTGTAATAAAAAAATCATGCAGCAGAATTTATAAAAGTATAAAAATCGCGCGCTGCTGCCAGCACGCGTACAGATCGCGCCAGTGGGTTATTGGACTTATATGCAGTTGATAGTTATAATACTAGAGATAGTGCATTCTCAATAGGTCTCAGATATGGATATCTATATAGTTTACAACTTATCAATTAATCCACCTAGTATTATGTATGGATAATATTATAATTCCTGATATTAAAATGATTCATACAATTGCGTCTTATCATTCCACGAATCTTTCGGGGTATTTACATTGTTGAGGGAATCCCTCGTATTAATTGTATGTAAATATAAAATAATCAAGTTGTTATTAGATAGTTTTGTTTTATCAAAAAAAGTTTCAAGGAAAATGATAATATTATTACAAACTAATTACCAACAACACAAAAAAGGCTGTTATTAATGGTTAAATATGTCGATAATAATGATTTTTTCGATTAGAAAACAATTCCAGTTCTTTTACTTTTATAATTTATTGATTGATAAACTGATAACGTCCGTTTAGTTTGATCAAAATTATTAATTATTTATTATTATTTATGCCTGCAGCATCGTCAACTACTACAGAAACAACAATAACAATATAACTCTTATCATTGTATAATTTATTGATAAGCTGATAATGTATGGTTAATTAGAGGAAAGTAATTAATTATTTACAAGAAAAATCCGAAACAAGTGATCGATAATGATTTCATAGTTATATAACTGTCAGGGTCGACAAGATGGCGGGGGAGAGCGGCTTATTTTCCCCCGAGGCTCGGCTACTATGAGGGGCCCTTGACCGTCCAAAGTAAATTTTTTTGTTCTCCACAGAAAATTGTCATGGTGAGAGGGATGCGAGGAAGCTAGGAATAAAAAAAATGCTCAAAAGCACATATTTGATGTGTATGAATTGATAATATAGAGAATATATTATTTATTAAATGATTAAAATTTGTGGAATTTTTGATATGATCTCAAGGAAGAGCAACTGCCCCTGTTTGCCATTATACATGAGCCTGAACACACGTTTCACTTAGACTTCGGATGTTCAAAACAGGTAGCAAGTTTCTATCGATTTCAATCGTTGAATAGTCATTTTTATAATTATTTGTATCCGTTTATCACTGATAAAACTACTGAATAACAATAGTTTCACAATTGCATTTCTAGAATTGTATTTTTCTCAAAACCCTTGCTTATTTAATGATAAATATTCCTTTGTTAAATATACAACAAAATAAACAAAAACAAATCGATCTATTGGCCTAAAAAATAAACGAAAATACTATAAACATTTTCATTGCCATTTTCTTTCATTGATATGTAAAAGCGAAAATTGCCAATATAAGTTTGCTCTGCTTGCAATGATTCCTTCAGATTAGTGTTTGTATTGATTTTTTTAAATGTCTTCTGTTGAAGTATTCGACTGCAGAAAATTATCAGTCAGTGGGAGAGGAATTGCCTTAGTACACTGAAAATTGAGAAGCGACATTAAGACAGACGCCTTTACTACAAATGGGTACATTACACATTGACTTAAAAAGATTTAAATAATTTAGATTAGATATTGAATATATGTGGTTCATTGTGTCTATTTTGCGATTTATTGCTATTGTCCTATAAACGGTAATTTAGATCTTATCAGAGTTTAAACAAATGTGCATTTCAGCTTAAATTTTACTATATATGTATATATAAAGATGACAACAGTATTATCAACTAACTAATTATAAAGAATATTTTAATAGTCACTTCATATTACTTTATCATCCTTCAATTATGTGTTTATGTATCACGATAAAAAAAATAAAAGAAAAATGAAAAATACATAATTGCATCAATCGATTGTGTGCAGTTCAATTAGTTTATCCTCAAATTTTTTCAATAATTATAGATAAACAAAAAGATAAAAGAGGGTGTTTTAACTGTACATTTTCAAACGTTTAATGATCGATAGTGAACGTGCTAAATATGATGCGAATATTAAGTGTAATTATTGCATCGATAATTCTTTGTCGAGCAACAGAAGACGTTGCCCCCATCCATAATCCGGCAAATGAAGTGCAATTATACGAAATTAACTGTGATTCGGGAGAAAATGCCATTAGAGAAGGAAAAATACAAGCAGATAAAGTTATTTGTTATGAAAGCGATCATTTATATTTCACAAAGGGAGAAATCGACATTACGCTAATTTTTGAGGAGAATACAGATAACGATTGTCCAGTAACAATGGTATTCTGTTTAACTTCAGATAATAGAATTTGTGAAAAGTACAGCAGTATGAAGACTAAACACTTTAAAAATACTACATCAAAATTCATAATAAAAGAAAATCAAATAGGTAAAATGAAGGTAAGACAAGATACATAATTATAAGCAGCAGAAGAAATTAATAAAAGATTTCCGTTAGGTAAAGTACATTATTTCACCCGAAAACTGTAATGCAGCAACTAGAAAAAAATTGTATTCTAATCCAAAAGATATAAGTCGAGTACGAATATATGCGAATGGCAACACAAAAAAACCATTAAGAGAAACGGGATCAGAAATGACGACAGGGACCAGCAGTAAATCTATGACGCCTTCAACAGAACATTCCATATCGTCAAGCACTTCAGAAATAACGAGAGAAACCAGCAATCCACCTACATCCCCGACACCTTCGACGTCGTCAAGCTCTTCAGAAATAGCGAGCGAAACCAGCAATCCACCTACATCTCCGACACCTTTCACATCGTCAAGCACATCAGAAATAACGAGACAAACCACTAGTCCACCTACATCTCCGACACCTTCGACATCGTCAAGCTCATCAGAAATAACGAGAGAAACCAGCAATCCACCTACATCTCCGACACCTTTCACATCGTCAAGCACATCAGGGATAACGAGCGAAACCAGCAATCCACCTACATCCCCGACACCTTTCACATCGTCAAGCACATCAGAAATAACGAGCGAAACTAGCAATCCACCTACATCTCCGACACCTTTCACATCGTCAAGCACATCAGAAATAACGAGAGAAACCAACAATCCACCTACATCTCCGACACCTTTCACATCGTCAAGCACATCAGAAATAACGAAAGAAACCAGTAGTCCACCTACATCTCCGACACCTTTCACATCGTCAAGCACATCAGGGATAACGAGAGAAACCAGCAATCCACCTACATCTCCGACACCTTCGACATCGTCAAGCTCTTCAGAAATAACGAGAGAAACCAGCAATCCACCTACATCCCCGACACCTTTCACATCGTCAAGCACATCAGGGATAACGAGCGAAACCAGCAATCCACCTACATCCCCGACACCTTTCACATCGTCAAGCACATCAGGGATAACGAGCGAAACCAGCAATCCACCTACATCTCCGACACCTTTCACATCGTCAAGCACATCAGAAATAACGAGCGAAACTAGCAATCCACCTACATCTCCGACACCTTTCACATCGTCAAGCACATCAGAAATAACGAGAGAAACCAACAATCCACCTACATCTCCGACACCTTTCACATCGTCAAGCACATCAGAAATAACGAAAGAAACCAGTAGTCCACCTACATCTCCGACACCTTTCACATCGTCAGGCACATCAGAAATAACGAAAGAAACCAGTAGTCCACCTACATCTCCGACACCTTTCACATCGTCAAGCACATCAGAAATAACGAGAGAAACCAACAATCCACCTACATCTCCGACACCTTTCACATCGTCAGGCACATCAGAAATAACGAAAGAAACCAGTAGTCCACCTACATCTCCGACACCTTTCACATCGTCAAGCACATCAGAAATAACGAGCGAAACTAGCAATCCACCTACATCTCCGACACCTTTCACATCGTCAAGCACATCAGAAATAACGAGAGAAACCAACAATCCACCTACATCTCCGACACCTTTCACATCGTCAAGCACATCAGAAATAACGAAAGAAACCAGTAGTCCACCTACATCTCCGACACCTTTCACATCGTCAAGCACATCAGAAATAACGAGAGAAACCAGCAATCCACCTACATCTCCGACACCTTCGACATCGTCAAGCTCTTCAGAAATAACGAGAGAAACCAGCAATCCACCTACATCCCCGACACCTTTCACATCGTCAAGCACATCAGGGATAACGAGCGAAACCAGCAATCCACCTACATCTCCGACACCTTTCACATCGTCAAGCACATCAGAAATAACGAGAGAAACCAGCAATCCACCTACATCCCCAACAGCTTTCACATCGTCAAGCACATCAGGGATAACGAGCGAAACCAGCAATCCACCTACATCTCCGACACCTTTCACATCATCAAGCACATCAGAAATAACGAGAGAAACCAGCAATCCACCTACATCTTCGACACCTTTCACATCGTCAGGCACATCAGAAATAACGAAAGAAACCAGTAGTCCACCTACATCTCCGACACCTTTCACATCGTCAAGCACGTCAGGGCTGACGACAGAATGGAGTAGTAGTACATCCACAGAACCTTCTAGTACCTCAGAACTTACGACAAAAACCATTAGTTCATCCACATCTACAACGCCTTCCACATCGTCAAGCACAACAGAAATAACGAGAGAAACCAGCAATCCACCTACATCTCCGACACCTTCGACATCGTCAAGCTCTTCAGAAATAACGAGAGAAACCAGCAATCCACCTGCATCTCCGACACCTTTCACATCGTCAAGCACGTCAGGGCTGACGACAGAATGGAGTAGTAGTACATCCACAGAACCTTCTAGTACCTCAGAACTTACGACAAAAACCATTAGTTCATCCACATCTACAACGCCTTCCACATCGTCAAGCACAACAGAGATGACGTCAGAACCAATCTTCCCCAGTTCATCTTGTACAAGCGAGCTTCCTTTTATTATTATGGTCCTTAATATTTTAATGATTTTATTGTTGTAGGAATGTAAAATCGATTTTTCTATTAATAGAACTCTTTATGTATAAATGAAGTTATATCTTATTTTTTGAAAACATTTTAAATGATAGGAGTACATTATTTTATATTATGTTGTGTATGTTGTGTTCTAAGTTTTCTTCTGCGTTTGTCGATATTTAGGTGTTCTCTTTAAGACTTTGTGCTTTTTTCAGTGGCAGAATCTTTATTTAGAAAATAGAACTTCAATATGCGACTAAATCTTTTTTTAAGATTTTTAAAGTGACAATTAAGATATGCGACTTTAGGCAATGACTTAAGCATGTGGCGACATCTGGCCGCTATTCACGAAAGGTTTGGCGACCAACCAATCTGTAACATCTGGCAACTCTGTTTACATTTGTTGACGTTTAGAGATATTTGACAAGTGCACTGCTTGTGTCAAAAAAATGAGTTCGTCAAGAATTATTCCAATTTAAATTTCGGCCGTGATTTTATTCATTTGTGATTAAATTAATTATTAAAAAAATTTTAATATATATCTTATTAATGTAAAATATATGTTCAGTTAATGTATGATGAGAATATAATAGAAAAATGAGTTGGTTCGATGCATCAGGTTTAGCCAATATAGCGAAATCTGCATTAAAAGAAGCCCAAAGAACGATTGATAAAGCTTTAGATATTAAAGACAATGATGATAGCTCTGTAACTGTACCAGTGAATACACCAATAGATACGAATTCTGATGATTTTTTCAATACATGGGCTAGTGCACAATCTGCTAATACAACTACAACCACAACAACAATAAAAGATCTAGAGGAGGCGATTAAAACAAATAATTTACTACCACCCTCGTCAAGTTTATGGGGTAGTTTTACTGGCTCATTTTTTGAAACACCAGCAACAACATCAACAACAAATAAAGATGTAGCCAAATCAATATCAGTTGATAGTTTGGATGATTCAGTTGATATTATTAATGAAAATTTTAATAGTAGTAAATTAGTTGTACAACATAGTGATGATGGTGATGGTCATTCATCACGTCTATCATCAAATGAAACAGATGAAGACACTATTGTTGAACAATATGATGATGGTGATGATGATGACAATGGGAAAAAACTAATTGAAATACATTTAGGTAAATTCGAAACAACAATATCTGCTCATCGCTTATTATATTTTCTTTATAGATTCACCAGATAGTGAGCTTAGTTCTGAAAATAATAAGAAATCATCAGAAAAATCGTCAAGTGTACAAAATCGTTTATCGCTGATTAGTAGTGAAAGTGTTGAATTAATCACGACAGAATGTACAAGTCCAGAATCTGATCTATTATCATCTGAATATAGTGTTTCCACATCAAGCTATAATAATAATAATAATAATCAACAATCAGAATCTGTAGAAATTTTACCAGATAGTCTAACTAGTCCCAGTTCTGTTGAAATTATTGATGAAATCTCAGGAAACAATGAATTTGTATCACCATTGACTTCACCACTCAAAGAAGAAATTGCCAGGTTCTCTAATTTTAATTATCGATAAATATATTTGATTTTTAATTAATATATTTTTTATAGTCCATCAATTGAGAAAGTTTCACCAGATAGTGTTGAAATAATAGCTGAAGAAGATCAGGAAGAAAGTATTGGTGAAGATACAATGTCTTATCAATCAATATCTGAAAGTATATCAGCTACAACTGTTTTAGATACAGCATTTTCACATTTAAAACAACAAAAACATAGTTCAATTATAACAGAGAATGATACAATAATAATACGTGCACCAAATCGCAACAATATGCATTTACCAATAAATCAAAATAATCAAACATTAATTGATCAACAACCACAAAGTAAACGACAAGAGATTCCAAATTTTTCCAAAAATACCAACATTATCGACATACCAAATGAAGACGTTATTGCAACATCAATTGAATCAGTTGATGATGGTTCACAATCGGATCGTACAGTTATTGGGAAAGATGGTGGTATGGATAGTAGTAGTGATACAAGTTTAACCGATACAGGAATGAATTCGTTGTATTTAAAGAATTTATTAGCCGATGCTATGACGGAAAAATTACCAGAATCTACAAAAACAACAATCAATGAAACGATAATTGATCAACATTTTATGGATTTAACACAAAGTATGATTGATCCAACACAGAAAAATTGTGAGAATTTAGAAAATATCTCAATAACACAGCTAGAAATGCCACCACGTGAATCAACATCACCATTAAGTTCAGAGAGTCGTTCAGATTTAGTAAAAATTGGTTCGGACCATACATCTGGTCATACATCATGTGATGATTTAGAAACAACAACATCGTCAGATATTGAAATTATATCAAGTCCAAATGGTGATTCAAGTAGTACACAAAGTCGACAAAGTCCAGCAACGAATTTATATTCCAAACATAACGCCCTTGTTACTTGTAATAGTAATAATAATAATAAGGATGATTTATATAAAATAACAATCAAGAATACTAAAGGACATAATCGTGAATTATCAGAAGCATCAAGTATTAGTGATGATTCACATTCAACAGAAATTGATCGTTTAATAAAAAGAATTACTGAAATGACTGAAATTTTAGATTCAAAAGAATCAAAATTAATCGATATGAATCGTCGTAATATTGAATTGCAAGAATTAAATACAGATTTAAAACATCAATTAGATTTATTATTAACAAAACAATTAGAATCGATTGATTTAACACAAATAACAGATGAATATACACAACGTTTATCAGCATTAGAAAAGAAATTCCAACAAGTTATACGTGAAAAGGATACATTAAGAAAATTATTAGAACATAGTAAACAGGAAGCAGCAACTAGAATGAGTAAAACTGAATTGGATGCATTAGTCAATGAGAAAAATGAAATTATCAAAGAATTACGTGACGAAGGTGAAAAATTATCAAAACAACAACTACAACATTCGAATATTATTAAGAAATTACGTGTTAAAGAGAAAGAGAGTGATGCTACAATCAAAAATTTAAAGTAATTTGTTTCTTTGTTTGAAATTTTATTCGTTTATTGTTTGATATATGTTTTAGGGAAACTGTGGAGAACTTATCATTAGAAAATGAACGTTTAAAACGTTCATTAACAGCAAAAGAAGATGTTGAACGTACACAAATTGAGGCTGTTGATAAATTAACAGTGAAAAATCGTAAATTAGATAATGAAATTGCTAAATTACAAAGTAAAATCGATGATATGACACAAAAATATGATACAGTTAAAACATCATTGGATGCAGCTAAAAAGGAATTAATTGACAAAAATAAAACAAGTTCTGAATTATTAATTAGAGAACAAATGCTTGATAGTCTAGAAAATGAAAAGCGTTTAACTGAATCACAAAATATCGCTGTAATTTTTAATTATTGTTATTTTTCGAAAATATTAATGTTTTTGGTTCTTTCAGATAATTAATCAATTGGAAGATTTACGTTTGAAATTGAGGCAATGTGAATTAGATAATGTGAAAAAAGAACAAATATTACGTAAAGAAAATTCGGATCTATTACAACGTCTTGAAGATGCTGAAGTACGTAATGAGGAATTATCACAATCGGTACTTGAAATTAGTAAACCATTAGTTCGACAATTGGAATCATTACAAGCTACACATACAACGAAAATTGCTAATTTTGAAAGATTAGAACAAGAATTTACATTGAAAATTAGTTAGTGTTTAATTGTTTTTTAATAATATTCTAATTAGAAATTATTATAATTTTTTGTTTCAGATGAATTACAAAGTAAATTACAAACGGCTACAAATTCGGAAAGATTAATACGTGACGAATGTGTTGGATTAAAATCGAAAATAACACATTTAGAAAATGATTTGAATCGATTTAAACATCAGTATGAATTATTACAATTACAATTTGAACAAGAACGTACACAAAAACAGATATTTGAACAAGATTCTAAATGTCAAATTGATGAATTATTGGAGAAATTGAAATTTGAAAAAACTAAAATCGATGAATTATCGAACGAAATTACAATATTACAAGAACAATTAAATATCGAACATACTTTACGTGAAACTGAAATAAAAAAGAATACACCAGAATCAACACAATTAATTAATAGAAATTCACCACAAACTGGCAGTAATTCACCTACAATAAGTTTAGGAAAAGCATCAATAACAGAGTCTCTAACTGGTTCCTTCTGGTCACAGGTAACTATTCGATAATTTCACACCCTAATTCCATGAGTCCATGAGGTTTTCAATTCTTTCTCCTGGTGGCTTCCATTTGAATATTCTTCTCGACCACCGATGATTTAGAAGGTACCCGAACCATTTCAAGTCCTCTTCTTTCGATGACCATTTTGGCCGCATTCATATCCACTCTTCTTTGTTCGTTTTGCTTCAACGTTGACCACGAGGTACTGTGTTTTCTTTAAGGTGATTTGAAAGTCCCAATTGTGGCCCAATCGTGGTTGAATGCATTTATGTTCATCGAATGTGCTTTTTTCAACTTAATTTTTTGTTTTGTTATAGCATGAAGAGTCATTTGATGTTGGACAAATGCCACGTTACACCAATATGTTTGAAATACAAATGTTACAAACAAATTTGAAACAACGTGATGGTGAAGTCCAACAATTACAATGGGAATTAGATAGGCGCGAACAAGAACATACATTATTAAATATAGAAATAACAAAATTATTAACAAAGATTGATGAATTAGAAAGTAAAGCAAATGACTTTGATGATGTGAAAAAACAATATGACGAAATCCAACAACAATATGATACATTATGTCAATTATATGGTGAGAAAGTTGAAGAAAATGAAGAATTGAAATTAGATCTATTGGATGTTAAAGAAATGTATAAAGGACAAATTGACGAACTATTAAAACAACAAAAACAGAATTCTTAAAAACGATTATTATAGTTTATAGTAGCTTGTGATATTTGTAAACGTTTGTTAATTTTCATTTATTAATGTAAGCTTTTTGGGAGAGGTGATTTGTGGTAGATTTAAAGGAGAATAGAAAGATAAGCCTGTGATATCAATTTTAATATAATTATTGCTGTAAATACATTGCCTATATTATAAATGACATGTACAGTTCACTTTTTGATCAGTTATCGTAGATATTGCCCGATTTGATAATTTTCAAATAAAAACTGAATTGCCCAAGTTAATATTTGTTTTTCTAAAATTTGACACCATTCTATATTTTAGCTCCATTATTTAACACTTTTTACTATGGAACAAGGTGACAACCTTCGCATATACGTTTCGTTAATACAAGTAGCGCAACAAATCGCAACGCAAGGATTGAAACTTATTAGGAAAAGGATAATTAAAAGCAAGAAAGTATGTTTCATTATTTATTTGACAGTCAGGCTATCAACAATACAGCAAGCCGTATCTTTAATCAAATAGACCGAATCCCATATCTTCATCCTCGGATTCCGATTCTTCCTTCTTTTTCTCTTCTTTAGCAGCAGCGGCCGGAGCAGCAGCAGCTGGTGCTGCAGCTGCGGCGGATGGAGCAGCTACGGCAGCGAATTTACTTGGATCTTTAATAAATTCCTTAACTGTTTCAGCTTCTTTAAATTCAACATCAGTAACAGCAGCAAGAGCCAAAAGATTTTTGAAACCATTAACAATACTATGTGGAGCAGATGCAACAGTTGGATAACTGATCGATAATGAAAGTGCAGCAATATTGGCTACACCGATCATGAATTTCGTTCTCAAATCCTCTGGTTTAATATCCAAAATAGATGGTGCGAAAATTGTGCCAGAATCATAAACTTGCTCAACAATTAAACCATAAGAAAATGGCGAAATGTTAAGCATGTTCAATAAAGTAGCTTCTGAAGCACCAACTTTATCTCCAGGTTTTAAAATATGAACATCATTAATAATTTCAATTGTACCCTTAGAAATTTTTGTTGGAATCGACAAGGCTTGGAAGAAAGATGTTTTTTCTGGACCTAAACCTGTATTTTGTGCTGGAATAACAACAGGTAATGGTGCAATAGCACCAGCACGAGCTGGAGCACGAACTTTATTTTCCAAAAGTTTATCACGAACTTCAACTAAATCTGAACGTGTAAATACAAAACCAACATTTCCTTTGATTTTAGGAAGTAATTTCTCAAGAGCCGGATTACGGTCAAGATGTCCTTTGATAGCTTTACGCATCATGGTGTTTTTACCCATAAGAACAACAGCTGTTCCACGGAGGGAGATACGAATTTGCTGCATTTGTTTTGAGCCGACATTGTCAGCGCCAACAATGAAACATTTTGGGTAATCTTCTAGAAGTTGCTGTAAACAAAATATTGACAATAATTAATTAGTATTCATACTTAAATTAATATACAAAATATGATTTGCTTTATTTAATGCATCAGTTAAAATTTATCAACAACGCACCCCCCACGTTAATGGGTTCGTAAAAACGTGACTATGGGGGCTCTTAAGACAACAAAAACTCATCATAAACTATCTAAAATAATATGACTTCTAAAATATGAGACACTCACCACTAGTTTGTTGAAATAATTGGATTTCCAAGTTGCCTTGTCCTCCCTACCCATCTTGTAGTGTGTAGGGACTCTGTCAGGAATTTAAGAACTGAAAAAAATGAAAACCAACATTATTACCGATTTGCAAAGGAATAACTTTAAAAATCATATTTTTATGTGAATTCGATAAGATTGGATTCTGACGTATTTTCAATTCTATTCAACCAGTATCTGTTCACATAACCTCAATCACATTTTAATTTTAACACAATTTTGAAAAAAATAAATTGGAAATATAAAAAATATTCCACATATCATATGCGATTTGATAACAGCTTGTGAAATAATCAATTACAATTCATTTTAGATAAACGATTATTTAGCCAATTGTAAAAACAAAAATATGAAAACACATCTTACCTCGGCGATAATAAAAGGCGCAATGGCGGAGGCAAAGTTCCGTTTCGCCGAGCCACTTTACGAGACATCTTGTGAGCGTATATTGTACTAAATAAATTCAAATTCGTGGCGCCATTCAAGAAAACTACCTTAAGTTTTCCCAAAAACTACATTTGTGTGTTATAAAATTCCAACAATCACTTCTTTTCGTAATTTATGATCTCATTTCAATTTAAATCGTTCAAAATTGATTACAATCGAATTAATTTCAAGTATTTACATGATTAAATTAAATGTCGCTCAGTTGCACCCGTTGCAGCTAGCTTCAGATTGTTAATATGTACAACTTTTACAACGAAAACTCCCTAAATTATTTAACAACTGAAGTTTTGAGGTTACCTTGCATGTCTTTCGATTATTTTCATGGTAAATTAAGAATTTTATCATGCAAGATAACAAAAAAGTTAGAGGTGCTGCAAAGAAGAAAAACCAAAATAAGGCGTTGAAAGGCCAAAGGAAAGCTAATGAAAAAGATTTAATACAAACACTACAAGAACAATATGACCAGGTTAGTAGAAAATCTTTCAATTAATTAAATCACATTAATAATTGCCTATATTTGAAAATTGTAGATTGACACTGACAAAATTACAACATTTTCTGAATTGCCTTTATCACCATCAACACAAAAAGGCTTGAAAGAATGTGGTTATACACAGTTGACTGAAATCCAAAAAGAAACAATCAAACTTTCATTGCAAGGTAAAGATATCTTAGGTGCAGCACACACGGGTTCTGGTAAAACTTTGGCATTTGTTATACCAATTTTGGAGAAATTGTACTGTTTACAATGGACAAAATTAGATGGCATAGGTGCTATTGTTATCACACCTGTACGTGAATTGGCATTGCAAATATTCGAGACTTTACGTAATGTTGGTGAACACCACGATTTCTCTGCTGGTCTAGTAATTGGTGGTAAAGATTTAAAATTTGAACGAAAATTAATGAATCAATGCAATATTGTTATATGTACACCTGGACGTTTATTACAACACATGGATGAGAATCCATTATTTGATTGTACAACAATGGAGATTTTAGTTTTAGATGAGGCTGATCGTTGTTTAGATTTAGGTTTTAAAAAAACGATGAATGCTATTGTTGCTAATTTCCCATTACAACGGCAAACATTATTATTTTCTGCTACACAAACGAAATCTGTTAAAGATTTGGCTAGATTAAGTCTAAAAGATCCTTGTTATGTGTCAGTTCATGAACATGCCAAACATAGTACACCTGAAGAATTAATTCAACGTTATGCAGTCTGTGAATTAAAAGACAAATTGACTGTAATATGGAGTTTTATTAGGAATCACTTGAAGAAGAAAATTATCATATTTTTTTCTACATGCAAACAAGTTAAATATTTCTATGAAATGTTTTGCAAGTAAGTTGTCTAATTTATTTGTAGAATTAGTTGGAATCATTCTAATAGAAAATTTTCTTCACAGATTAAGACCTGGTGTTAGTTTAATTGCATTATATGGCACACTACATCAACAACGTCGTATGACGATTTATGAAGAATTTAGTAAAAAAACTGCTGCCGTTCTATTTGCAACTGATATAGCCGCACGTGGTCTTGATTTTCCAGCTGTTGATTGGGTTGTTCAAGCTGATTGTCCTGAAGATGTTGCTACTTATATACATCGTGTTGGTAGAACTGCCCGATATCATCGTGATGGTGAAAGTTTATTAATTCTTTTACCTAGTGAAATATCATTTATTGATGAATTGAAAGATGGGAAAATACCCATTGAAGAAATCGAGTTTGTGATATTTTTATTTGTATTTCACAAATTATTAAATTATTGATTTAATTTCAGGATAAACGTGGAAAAACTACATAATCCATTAAATAAAATGAGTTGTTATTTAGATCCTGGTAAACCACTTTATGATATAGCAGAACGGGCATTTGGGCATTATTTGAAATCGGTTTTATTGATGAAAAATAAAAAAGTTTTTAATATTGAAACTTTAGATGTTGAATCGTTTGGTAAATCGTTAGGTTTAAAAACAAACCCAAAATTACCATTTTTAGAGCGATTCAAAGGGAAAATCACCATACACCCAACTAATAATTGCAATAAAAAGATAGTTTTCGACGATAATAACGAAGTGGAAGACAATAAAGATGAAAATGAATTGAATGAAATACCAATTAGTGGGGATCTATTGAATTATATAAATTACATACCAGCAAATAGTCAAGTGAAAGAGAAAAAGACAAATAAAATTATAACAAAAACACAAGCTGCAAAGAAATTCTTAAAGAAACAAATATTGCCAAATAAAAAAGTCATATTCGATGATGATGGTGAACAAATTAAAATTGGTATTAAAGAGAAAGTATCAGAATTAGCTAGGGATTATGAGAATGAAGAAGGGGGTGGTATTGATATTGAAAAAGCTAAAATCATACTTCAAGAAGAAGATAAAAATGATATGAAAATCTTTAGAGAGAAAATCAAAGCAGAACATAAAGAAAAGAAGCGTAAACTGAAAGAACAATTAAAAAAAGATAAGAAAGTTAATGATGTGTTCGATGATGAGGAGGAATCTGATAATGAACCGGATCTGTCATGGTTGCCTGATCCAGATAAAATCTACGGTGAAGAGGAAAATATTGATGAAGATCAAGATAATAATGCCGATAATACCGTTGAAGAAAATATAGAAACTCCAATTAGTACCAATAAAACAAAGAGGATAAAGTAAGAATTTTTATATTATTATTGTTTGAATTTCTCAATATTTCTTTTCAACAGTAAAAAACGCAAACAAACCGATGATAGTGGAGTTGCAGTGAAAAAGGGCAAAAAGAACAAACTGAAAGAAGTCGGCACTTCATTGAATGTTGAAGAAACTGAAGAACTGGCGATAATGCTTTTACAAAATAGAAAGTTATAAATTGATTGGTAATAAAACAAATTTTTTCGATCGGAAAAATATCGCGTTTTTTTACGTTTTCAATTAAATTTCCTTGATTTTTGTCAAATAACAATAATAAAACCCCGTATCGTACAATTATTATAATACGTAAGACGTTTGGAGGGAGGATGTCCGGTCGACGTGCTCCCTCCTGCAAGAAATACAGACCACCATTCACGTGACCGCGAACTCACGACCACTGCTTTCTTCTTTCTTTCATTCTGTTATTAGCCATTCTAGCGGTGTGTTCGTTATTAATAAAACATTTGACGATTTTTTTCGTTTAATCTGTTATTGTTTTCTTCTTCTTTTTTAAATAAATCAATTGTGTTTAGTGACTTTTGTGATATGTAATCAATCAAGTGCCATTGGATATTTCATCGTTTCTATACAGCTCCATCCGTGAAAGAGAGGTAAGTGAACTTGGTCAAAATTTCCACAATTTTTTGGTAAAATTATGCAAATGATTCAAATCAATTTTGCAACTGTTTGTATCCGGTTATGATAAATTTTTTTTAATCAGCAATCTTTCACGACATTAATCCGGATCAAATTGATTAAGAATTTTTAGTTGATAATTAGGTTGTTGGACAAGAATTTTACGTTAATTCTAACTTGATTGGCTTCAATTTAAAATCATGTAATGGCTGTTTTTCTTTCGTTACTACTCGATGTTGTAATAGTTTAAAGGTGCTTTTTATAAATCGTTATTTGTTTCGGTGTGTGGAAATGATTTGGTTCATAATTTGCATATGATATTAAGAGATGAATCATTCGATGGGCCTCAATAGTTTGCCTAAAGTGTCATCAGTTTAACGGTAATTTTGTCACAAGTTTGCGAGATTGTGTTTGGTTGTGTTCTTATTGTTGATCCTAGATGATTATTGTTGGCAGGATTATGGCGCTCCTCCTCCAAGTCATTCAATCATTAGTCTCTTGTCTACTTTTACAAAGTGCATTCCTATCAAGTCAACACGACTATGTTCATTCCTAAAGTCTTTTAATGGTCGTTAAATGTCAAGGCGCAATCTAAACATGGACTGAGCGACTCGTTCACGACATGTTTCACTCAGCATTACCTTTAATGCCAATTTGGATGGTTCAACTAGTAATCCTGTATCACCTTTTTCCAATTGCCATTAACAAATATTACGTAATCGTGAATATGTGGAGAAAACCTACTTTCTTTACAACTTAACGGAAGATAATCCTTTGAGAAAACCTAATTTGATTGACTTAATCACTTTTAATGAGGCTAGTTGAACCATTCTTAATTATTGCTGTTAACCAAATTTGTTGAAACAATTGGTTTTTTTTTGTAAGCAATTTCAATTCGAGGTGTACAACTGCATTTTATTTATAATTAATTTAGAGCGAGTTTTTCATGGTTTACTGGCCTGGTCTGTTAGATAATAATGCAACATTATTATTACGTTAAAGGAAACGAATATTATTAAATTAATTGCCACGCATAACGCTAATTATTATTATTATTTTTGGGAATTGTTGTTCAATAACAAGATGAATTACGTTAAAGGTGACATTTCCATACAAAAAGCAGGTGATTATTTCACCTGTCCCTTGTGAATGTTTTCCGTTAACTTTGGACACGCAAACATATCAAAAAATTCAACTATCTATTTACATCAAATTAAATAACATTCACTAATAACAAAAATAACAACATTACTGGTAGTTTTGTTGAAATTTCTACTTGAGTAAATAGATACACGCAAACTATGATCTATGGCTGTCCATATACTTACATATAAAGAAAATATATTTCTACTGTCCCAGCAAAAACCTATAATTTAACAGAATTGCATGTAATTCTTGGTATCTAAATAAAAGAGAAAGATAGAGTGAGAAAAGCAACACTTGAAATTACTGAGAAAAATGAAATTCTTATTTACAGAAAGTTGCCAAGTTGTAAGTGTCTAATTATTGCGTTTTTTCTCTTATTCTTTTGAAAGTCATCTAACTTGATTTTTTCTTTGTTATTTCAACAAAAAAAAACAATGATCCTTGACCTGTACTCTAGAGTATTAAAATAGCAATATGTTCAAGGGTATATCGATGATTGGAAAGGAACGAATTGATGTGTTTTTTTAATCGGAATATATTTAAATAAATAATATTTAAAAGTCACCAAGTTGTTGTCTTTTTTTTTGCAATAATTCAGGATTTCTGTGTGGATATTGTAAGGATCGTGGAATCTTTGGGGATTTAGAGACATTAACGGTCGCACAGACAAGTAACCCAAAATGGTTTCGAAATTATTTAATTTGAAATAAAAAGCAATCTCGGCATTGAAAATAATCACTTTTTTTTTTGAAATAGTAGCGAAATTCTGTCTAAATTTCAATAAGAAATGATGGAATTTTTGTGGGTTTTAGCGGTCATTTGAAGCCGTGGGAATATCGTTACAGTACGGTTTCAATACTACTGTTACGCACCTGGAAGCCCAATTGTTCCCTACAATATCCTGTACAACTTCATTTATTTGAGCAAAAATGCTGAAAATTACTAAAATGCGTTGATAAATACGAATGATTTCCGCTCTGCGATTTACCGTTTTAATGGTATAGTTTATAAAATATTGTTATAATTATAAATAAACATATTTGATTTCCATCAAAACGGAAAATAGACTTTCTAATAATATTATTATTATTGTTGTTGTTGTCGTCTTTTTAATGTTATAAATATCCATTCATGTGTTTTTGGCTGATATTTAACAAATCACAACGATCGAAACAAATAATAATAACAATGACAATAATTGTTATTACAGTTTCGTGTCACTGGTGTACGACGATAAAGATACGATTTCTGAATAGTACCTAGAATAATAATAATTTAGAATTTCAACATCATTGAGGTAACATTTGATACTTTTAGATGATCATAATGATAATAGTTGATAAACAACAAAAAGAAAGCGGCCAAACGTTGTGTTGTTTTTATTCCGTCACATTTCCTAAATGTTTGGCGACATAATCAACAAGTCTGTGTTTTGATAACGGTTTCGTAATAGTGTCTTACACAAATAATATTTTATTGCTTTTACTCTAGTTTATTTTTTATTTGAATTTTGGTGTTGTTGTTATTAATAAACAAAACAAAAAAAAAGAACGAGTTGGTTTTTTTGTGTTTTAAATTTGTTGTATCGCTCAAGATCCTGTTTCGAAGTCATTATCTAGTAGTCTCATTTATTATCACTTCCACATTCAACATTACATCTATATTTAGGTGGGTTGTATTAAAATTTCGATCATTAGAAAATTATTCAGCTTTCGGGCAGTGTTTTAGATTCATTATTGTAATATTAGTGGTGTTTCTCCTCTCTGCGTTTCTCTTGTGATAATTGTAATTTTCTAACAGGACTGCAACGGGAAAATGCCTGTAAAATATGTTAGATAGTAGATAATAAACAAATGAATCGTCAAGACAAAGAACTACAATACCATAGAACGCGAATCGACTATGAACAGTTTATTAACCTCGCGCATATGACTGGTACTTTTGTCTGTTTCTTCTTTTCCATCTTGAAAACCTGCCACATCTTGTTATCTAATATTTGTCTAGTTTTGACTTTAATCGATCATCCACGGCTAGTTAATAATTGTCGTATTTGATTAATTACACAGAAATCTTCAATAAACATGCTAAATGACTAGGAATTCTTCAAATAATTCGGAATTTGTCATTATCAATAAGAATTCTCTTGTAGACATTTTACAGTTAATATTTAATTGGTCGCTAGTATATAATTTAAACGATATAACGTATAATTCTATCAGATAGCGCTAATTTCAGTATTTTTTTACAAGAGTAAACACTCAAGGTAAAAAAGTTTGATGTTGTAACTGTGAAAGATAGAACAATATCAACACAATATTGTTCAAATCCAATGGTGCATCGTAGCTTTGAGGGGACCTCCGGTTTTTTGGCGTCCCAGGCACTTGCCTTCTTGCCCATAGGCTAATGCGCCACTGGTCACATATTTGGACTAAAGTTACAGTAATTAAGAAAAAAAAGCTTTTTATACATAATTTTGAAAGTTGTTATCCTCGCATATTGTTTTTTCTTCATAGAATGCCTCATGTTGTATGCATATGCCAAACGATATCAAATATTTGGATGTGAAAATAAAGAATCGTGAAAATAACAAAAAACTTGTATACGTACATGTTTTTCGTATTCCAATCAATCTTCAAAATGAATGAACTTGAACTTTAAATTGACCTGAATTCAAAATTTTCACTATTTTGCAAGTTGTTGATTACTGAAAGAGACAGCTAATTAATCAACATTAATGTCTTAGATACGAAATTCGACAGGACTTTAGGCGACAATACTTAGCGTAAAGGATGGATTCCTGCATATGATTCCTGTCATTGGTATGTAGGCTTGCAGCAGAACATGTATTTTATAGCTCACCTCTCCTGAACCGCTAATGCTTCACAGTATAACGGTTGCGTAACATCAAGTTGTCTTTATCATTTCTGTGATTGCGTGTTATAAATTCCAAACAGTTGTTCCCAAAATTGAAAGTTATAAGATGTTATGATGGAAAATGTTTGTCGTTTGTAGGAAATTTAGCCGAAATAATCAGGCCAGAGGGGCTCAATCCGAGTTTTACCAGATGCCTCAACATTTGAAATTACACCATTTATATCTTTAAACTATTATATATCTACTTATTTCTATCTACATGATTGACAAATCTTCAAGGCTGACTTGGGCCTACTAAACGCGCACCAGTGGCGTAACTATCATGTGTCAGGGAGGCAACTGCCTCCGGGCCCAAGCTGGTAAAGGGCCAACGAACTTAATACTATCATTGTAAAATCTAATCTTTGCACACTAAACTTATTGTTCGAGTGAATTTGAAGGATATTGCTTTTGTAAACGTTCTCTTTTCTTAAATAAAGATTGATTTCTTCCATGTGGTGGTCTACTTCGATCTTCTGCCTTCGAGTCTTCAATTTGAAGTTACACCACTGGCGAACATAATTGCTGTCGTTCATGATATAAGCGTATGTAATAAATAGAATGGATAGAGTACATAAATAACTTTTTTTAAATGTAGAAAAACGATTTATCGTATTTGTACCTGACAGGAGACTTCATAAAGCACATCTACGTGAATACCACAGATGCAACTGGCAGCAAAAGTTATAAATAAATAATTAAATGAAAAGATGAGCACAAACACATACGTAGAACTATTACAATTTGTTTCTCAACAAATATAAGAGACATACAAAAAAAATTGTTATACGTTCAAATATTATTTGTATTCAGAGAGCGATTGTCGGTTTTTTTCTTCAGTTTATTAAAGTCACCATTTAGAAGAATTTATTGGGATTTTTATTATTATTTCTAGCAAATACGTACATTAACATAATTGGAATCTATTCGTTGATTTTTGTTTTATAATCGACAAATTATTTTAAATAATTGCCTGATAAAATCAAGGATAAATTAAAAGATACCACCAATAACAATAATTCTTTACAACATAATAATTTATTTTAATTGTTAAAAAAAAGAAATTAAATAAATATACTCGTTTCTATCTAGCATTTTCAAGATCTAAGTTGTACAACTTGACCTATGATGGTCATCCAGGTCACTTTGGTGTGTTGACGTGATGTAACTCCTTCTACTCTTCTATATGAACTTCTTCGTATTGTGTGTACTTAGATTGTGTGTGAGTGTGTGTCTATATAATTTCTTGCTCTAGAACCGGTCAAGTTATTGCAAAAGCTCTTACTATAGATTGTTCCTAGTCGGTTTTAGGTATTTAGAAGTCGATCTAGACCACAATCGATTTTGTTTATTTACATAAATAACAACAAATAAATTTCACGATAACAATTACAAAACAACATTTATATCGAATAACAATAATAATAATAACAATAGCAATAATAATAAACTTATGCAGAGGAGTCAGCAATTATGTTTAAATACATGATTTTCGTGGATAATTGTGATAATTTGATCTGTTTTAGTTTGAGAAAATTACAGGTTTCCATCAATTATCACTAGAAAACAAAGAGATTTCAATAGTCACAAAGACAGGTAAACTCTTACCATCTTTACAACGATTTCAACTTTCTTTGGCACACATTTAATCTTTTAATTGTTTTGTTGTTCTTATCTTGGGTTTTTCTTTTATTTCGGTTTGTTTTCCAAATCGGAAACAATAACAGTACGAGTATTTTGTAATGAAAATGTACAATTTTTGTTCGTTTATTGTCTTAGTTCAGTTCTAATAGCCAACAACAATTTTCTATTAGTTAAACGCATTACGAATAGACAAGAAATCAAAGATAACCCAGATACAGTTCGATATAATTACCAGTTTTTCAATCATTAGAAAGACTAAAAAAAAATGTTACACATTTCCTAATGGCAAAAAAATAAAGGAATCTCTACAATTTGATGTAATTAGAGCTAATGAAGATGCATTAAACAAATCAATAATTTTAGAACAAATAAGGCTAATCGAATAATAAATAGAGAGGATTTGGGTTATTTTTTCGTAACATCGTGGATGGCTGTAGTATCCGTTATCTTGTGATACTTTATAGGAGCTGTTTGCTTGTTTTTTTTAGTAATTTTACAATAATTTGATTACAATGAAAGTGCATTTTTATGAAATAATACCAAATGAATCTCACGAATTCCATTAATTTGATTAATAATAATCTTTAAAATTGTTAACAATTGCCGTATTGTAATAATGTGGGAAACGAATTCAGGTCTAGGTTATGATATTTTAATAACATTGTGTACACTTTAAAAACAATTGTCGTTAACTAAATATGGGGATTGATTTTGTTGTTTTTTTTTGTTTTGTTTAATGAGAAACTTCATAAATGTTGTTAAAAAAGGGAAAGTCTGTTTCTGAATCAGTGCTCATCATAGATTTGTTAACAAGATAACATTGTCGATGGTTTTGTTGAAAAATATTTTCCTTTTATTTAATGAATAGACGTATACGAAATATGGAAGAATGTTTCTTCTCTTCTCTATTACTATATAAGTACCTGTTTTCAAACAATTTCCTGCAATTATTGTTGAATATTAATTTGTTATTGCATATATTTTTTAACAAACGTTACGCTCATTGCATCGAAACTATTATTGTAAAATTTTGATTTTTGTATTACGAAAAAGTGGAACTTTCACGATTTTTGTTTTGTTTCAATTTTAAAAGCCCCGACAGGGAAATAACAACAAGAATAATGCTGTGGGTCATGTTTTGTTTGTTCCTACGCAATTTAATCAGCTTAATGCTCAAATTCAACATTGAGCAACTCATTGTGGACGGCAAATATATGGCTTTTGGCCCTCTAAATTATCGAAACGCCCCTGTTGTGCTTCTATATATTTTTCCTTTCTTATTCACAGTTGTATTGTGGACAAACTTGCTAAAGGGGCCAAAGCAAACGAAATAATTTCAGCTTTTGGAAATTGCTATTGTAATATCAAAGCTCTGACGAAAGTCACCTTGTATCTTGTCTAGATATTGACATGAATTCAAAAAAACTTTTCGAGAAAACCTTGCCCGACAATACTATAAACAGACGACGTTCTAATGTAATTCTTCCATTTCACAATCACTCTAATTGCGTATGCAAAAAAAATCGCTTTTCGAAACTTAACGTAGAATTTCGCACACAATATACGTCTTTGAAAGCTCATCTTGCATCCTTTAAAAATGAACAAAAGGCGAAAAATTCGCTGTATTACACCACAAAGCACAAAGTCAATCTTTAATATTGTGTGCAACACGTGCAGAAAGTACATGTGTCGCACGAGGCGTGATAATTGGCGGTCGCAACTGGAATAGATACTTTTTGTAGTTGCTTTGTTTTGTTTCGTCTTGAAATTATCAATGTTTATTGTAAATATTTCAGCATGATTTTCAGCATAAATCGTGAACATAAAATCGTGTTTTAAACATTTTAACAACTCCAAGAATATTCCATGTTATTGATTTAATAATGAAACTTCCTTGTTATATTTATAACATTCATGCCATTTTGCATAATTATAACGTGGATATGCATGTAAAGAAGTATTTGTTAATTGTTTTTGATTAGCGCAATTTCACTTTTATTCATTTACATTGCATTAAAACAACATGATTAGAATCTATTCTTTTTATCAGGAAGTTTTTATTAATATTTAACGAAATGAAAAATTGTGTAAGATCCCGGTGATGCTTATCAACAACCATGGAAGTGTCCAGGAGAGATTCTGTAATTAATCATATCCATTAAGAAATCACTTTTAATTTAACAATAAATATAAACATAGAAAGAAACATGCAGATAAAGATCCAAATTTCTCAATACGAAACAACAACTGCAACAATGAATTTTAATCGTTTCGTACAAAAAACCACGAACCATGAAAAATATTGCGATAATTTAAAAAGAAAAATAACAACAATATTGGCATAGAGAAGAATTTTATTTTATAAAAAAAAAACTAATTACTCCGCAACTTTCAAATTCCATCTCCTCCAGAGATATTCCAAAGACAATGTTTAGAATTGTAATAACAATAACAATGATAAACATGTACAAAGTTTGGTATTAAGTACAGTTATGCAATGTCAGTAGGGCAAGTCAGTATGTAAATACGCGCAAATAAGGTGTGGTACTCCAACGCACGTCTGGCATTAAGACTTGTGCCGCTCTTGTATTTATCGCATAGACCATTCTCTTGGATCCCAACATTGAAATACCAATAATTATAAGGGAATTATTGTTCAATCGGCAACAATTCTTATTGTTGTAATAATCCCAGTTTAATCTTTGACCCGATCACATTTAACCAAAAATAAATCTATCACAAACAAACAGATACAAACAACAATTATGCAAACTTTTATATAATAAAAACAACAACAACAACAAATTCGACTGTTTTTCGTATTGACCCAATAATATTCAAACGGTTGAATTGAATTCAAATTTATTGATGAAATAGTTTAATTAATTTGCAAGAAAATAATTTTATGTAACTAGGACTTAGGTTAAATGTTATTGAAGAAACTTTCCCTATTATCTCGATAATCAACAACAACAACAACAGGGCTTTCGATTTTGTTGAGAATATGTTGTAGCTTTGTTTTAGTTTTAATTTCTTGTTTCGGCTGAATAGAATAATCACTTTTGTTTAATTAACAATTTATTTCAGACTGCAAATTTTACTTTCAATTCATCGAAACTTCGTATTGAAGATGTTGTTTTTTGTTGCGTTAAGTAACATGTGAACGGTTGTTGTTTATTAAAACTGAATATGCGATGAAATTAATTGGCGCCAATAAAAATATGAGATAGTTTTTGTTTGTTGATTTGTTTAATGTCTGTGTGACTTCCTGGTTACATATAGTCCTTGGCCCGCTTTCAGTCACACCTAATTTATGTTGGTATTTAAGAAAATATATGAAACGCCACTTGGTTATTTGTTTGTTTGGGGCTTTTTTTGTCACATGGAAATTTCCTAAATGAACAATAAACTTCTCACTTTCATCATTATGCGAAAATCATCAGTGCACATCAATGTCGATCCGTTGGGGGATGCTAATATGAAAGCTTCATTCGCAGGCGAGTTTCTCGCCGAATGGAAATGGTGTCGAACACAACAAAAGCTGATTTATTATTTCAAATGTAAACATTAATGAGTGGCCCCATTATCCGGAATTTCTTCACGATATTCGCTGTTAACATTTTACTTTGTGTCTGTTGTTTGGACCTTCACTGAATTAAAAGTTCAAATTTTATGGTTTGCTACTCATTGTCAGCATCAAAATCGATTAAATGTCCTGCTGTCAATGGAGGCCTTTAGGTGACCGTCACTATAATAGGTCTTTCATTGTTTTAAATAAACACAAAGTCATCTCAAGTGTAGACTTTTTCAAAGAGAAATTTTTCAATGTTTGCTTGTTCATATTTGATTGATATTCACTAATTTTCATTATTATGACTATTATTAAAAGGATTTTATTGTCGCTATTCATATAGAAATAAGAAAAACAACAAGACTTTCAGGACTAATAATTAAAAGAGATACAAACAATATATGCCACTAATTGTATTGCTCTAACTACTTAATAGAATCTCCCCTTCCTAAATGTAGACTTAAGCCCGATCTAGTCTTAAATCGTCACTCAACATTAAGATGGGCCGGCCCTTAGAGATCACAACTACATTATTCATTGGTCAATCGTGTGTTTAGCACGTTTTGAAAGTTATCGATCGAAATAACTAATTAGCGGATTGCTCCTCATTCAGAACAGTTAAAAAGGAGGTATTTTCCGTAATAGCCACTCTATTAAAGTAAGAATTTATTTAAAATTCTCGAATTTTTTCTGCAACATTTTAATCTTATCGTATTTCTGACTAGTAATCCTAATTAGAGGCGGTTAATTGAAATGTTCTCAATTTTAAGATACTTCTGGTATTTAGTGAACGTTTCTTTCAACCATTTATGAAGAAAGGAAAAATCTAACAGTTCGTCCTAGATTGGAATTTTTATCAACAACATTAAAGTTCCGGGCCTGTATCTGAAATATGATAACAGTTGTCATTGAAATGTTGTTTTCTCTATTGTAAATACATAAAATTTACGACAAATCAAAATGGATTTTAATCGCTCATTGTGAAATTATATTACTTGAAAGACAATCACAACACAGAACAAACACAAATAGAATAAGAAAACTCTATAAATATGTTTATGTAATATTCAAGTTCATGATCATGGTCGATGATGGTAGAATTGACACATACGGGGCCAGAGTTCAAATTGTTTCAACTTTCTCTAGTTATCAAAACAATGAAAAATGCCCAATCCAGACATTGAAAATGAAAAGAATTCTGTTTTAAAAACGACATACACGTGGTTTAATTGGACAAAAGATAAAATGGATTTTAAAGTATACACGCTTTTGATAAAACTGTACCACTATCTTCTAATTGAGCTTAACGGTAATGTTTTGTTAACAATTAAGGTCATTATTTGATAAAACAATTGGAAAAAGTACAATAAAACGGCTTTGCATATAATTGAGACATTGACTAGAATTTATAATTATTTCAATGTCCAATTCTATTTAAAAACAAAATGAAACGAACACGAAAATAAATTGAATTCAAATTGAACTTTCATTTAATTGACATAAAATTCGTATGAATTCACAATAATTCATACCGTTGCGCCACAGAACATCCAGTTTTGAATTGATTAGAGGCTGTCCAATTCGATAACGTCAATTTTATAATTGCTACTGTTGATTCTGCAATTCACTAACTAATAATAATAAATTATTTGCTATAGATACGATCAACATTTACATGAAATTATTCGTAATTCGAATGGAAACTCGTTCTTTAGATCTAAACGCCTATATTGAGCATTCTATATGTGTGTTAATTTAGATTTAGAACCATTATATCATAACACAAAAATTTATCCTTTAATGAATCTTCCTGCACTATAAAGATGCGTCTTTTGTAACCTTTGAAATTACAAGGTTTTACTGCTCAAATTCGAACTTTCTATATTCGTCATTATGATAATGAAGCTTTTATGTCTTTTTTTACAGAGAAGAGCAGTTGAGGAAGCGAAGCGACTTCAGCTTAAACTGTGAAGGTAACACCCTGTAATTCTTAATTTATAACGAAAAAAACAGATGATTAATTAACTGAAATTCCGCTGCGGGCTTGCATTTTTCTACTGACAAACATTTATCGGTAAATTATAAACTTCTATATTTAAAAACAGGAAAATATAGCTTGCAGTTATACAAAATTGTAACGGAAAAGATAATTCACGTGTGGATAAAGTTTGAAGTTCGTGATAGAACACATCTGGATCTTCTTTTAAGTACCGTTGTATCTGTAATTCAATCAAATTAAGAGATGGACGGCTCTTTATGGTTTCTGAATTCCGCTTATTTACCCAACATGTTACTGACCCCATCTAACATCAATTTAAAAAAAAAACGTATTTTATACAAGCGCAACGTGTGGTCCAGAATAATAAAATCGTAAATATTGACAGCTAAACTATTTGGAATTCATTTAAATCATTGCTCCGTTGTTGTTTTTATACAAATGTGAATCTATCTTGTGATTCAACGAAAATTGCGCCTTTTTGGGCTTTGTGTTCGTAAAAGGAACGCCAATATCCTTATAAAAGGAGAAAATTATGCAACATATATGTTGAAAATTGTGGCTTGTCTTGATGAAAGATTTTGTGGAGTTTCCAATAATTGTTGTCTTTTAAAAATGATCGAAAATCAAATGGATTTTATTGTCTTTTGCAATAATTTTCTTACAGACAATTCATGCGTTTTATAAATTTCTCAATAATTCCCACAATAATTATGGTAAAATCCACTCATAGTGGTTAAGAGATATGTATTTCGATTTTGGAGTTTATGCTTCGTTAACACTGCATATCTAGTTAGTGTTTTTTTTTATTATCCCAAAGAATCGGTTACATAAAGAGTTGTTGCGAAATTTTATTGTAAAATGTGTACTTGTAATCAAGATAGGCAATCATATAAAGTAACAACATTAGAAATAGATAACTGATAAATGATAATCCAGTGATTGTGTTGTTGTAGAGATTTTATCGCGATTTCCTTTCAAATTTAGAAATGTTCAAAGTCAGTTTCAAGCAACAGCGCCCACAAGAGATATTCATAAGTAGGGGGTAGAACAGGATCTAAAAGCAACAGTTATGAGGACTCCCCCGTTGTTTGTCGCTTTGGTAATTTCATGTACGCACCGACAGTGAAACCACAATTTTTTGTTAATAAAGTCAGTTAAAGCTTGAATTGTGCATCTGTCAGTCCCACAAACAAATCTTTTCCATTATCTTTTTTCTTGCTTAATTTTCACGGTCTATTGTGTTTCTACATAGTTACTTTTTTATATATAATTCTGGTATGCTCTGTAACGCTGATTATACGCTTACATTTCAATTCTGAGACTGAATAATGATATAACAGACATTTGGGGGATCTTTGTTGCAAGTCCTTTCAACTTCAGTGTAGTAAACGTGTAGTAAAACGATTTGTTGTTTTCCATCAAACGCTTCTGATTTTCCCAAGATTTCTACTGAATTAGATGAACGCTCAACATTCAACTCTTTTTTTTTGTAGTAATTAAATATGTAAATTTGTGAAACACTTATTTATCTTCTACCAAAACAATAATAAAAGGAAACTTCACACGGAAATACTTGAAACAGCTTGAAATCTGAAACGTAAATAGTTCAAGTTCCTAGCCCTTAAGTCGCAATTAAATGTAACAATAATATGTAATAATAATATTCTATCTACTGCTATCTTTCTCTGATCTATTCAAACTATACAATCAATTGTAATGGGTAGAATAGAGACACAAAACAATGTATCTGTATTCTGTGTTCATCTATTTGATAGCAAAACAATGGATTTTCCCACAATTATGAGAATGTGGCGGTGATAACTGGTGCAAAAGATGGATCTGAGCTAGTCCTTAGATGATGGTGGAAATTTCAAATGAGCAACTGTCGTTATTGGAGAAATTATGAACGACTGTTTGTAAATTTCCGTATCATCGACAAATTCGTAACACTTCAATTGATTTCTATCGAATTTTGTCGAACCGTGAATTTGTAATAACAAATATTTTGTTATTATGTCTTAGCTAGAAGTTATTTTGAACTAAAGCATTTACTAAATAATGCAATATTTCGTTATTAAATAATTTACTTTCACAAACAATACAATAACATGTTTGTATTTTTCGTAAATGACAAAAGTGCTTATGTTGACATTTGAACGGTCGATTATATAATCTGCCTTGCTCAATTAGCTGGTTAATATGTTAAATTGGCGATTATTGTTTGTAAAAAAATTAGATATTTCTATTTTAATTTTAGACAACGTCTAAAAATAGGAAATATTTGTTAATTTTTATTTCACTAAAGAATTAACACAATATTGTTGTTGTTTTTACATTGTGTTTATGCATGTTTAAAGAGCATTTTGTGGAATTTTCATTAAAAAACATTGAGTACAATGGAAGTTATGTTGCGATTGATGGGCCTTTGACAAAATCTCCGCAATTCTCGGTGCACACAATATCTCCACTTGTAACCAATTGAATGTAAAAAACGAAACAGATTTGAAATCTGCAAATCAAAATTGATTGACAATAAACAAAACAGCGACCACTCAAAAGAAAAACACCAGACGAGTTTACGGTATTTCTTTTTATATTTTAGCCAGCTGGAAAAATCGATTGCTGAAAAAAAATTAGCGTTAGTTTGAAAAATGTAGTTTTGGGAAAAATGCGTTTAAACGTTCAAAAAAAAACAGCATAATCATTATTTGAACTAATTATTATCTTTATGGTTACGTTGTCTATGAAAAAAGGGTAGATTACTGCTCATTTCATCAAACCCCCCCGGCGCTTATGCCGTTTCGAACGGATTTTTTTTCTACGATGAGGGACCTGTAAAGGGGGGACTGTGGAAGAGATGATCCTTTTTCATACCGTGCCGGCGTTCGAACCCCGGACTTCTGGATGTAAATCCAATCCTTCTACCATTGAGCCGTTCGGCCCGTTAATTCGTAGATGAAAAGAGTTCGTATAAATGAAAACGATTCATTTTACGACCGAACGAAAACAGCCGACGACTTTCTATCGTGTAGAGTGAAAGTGAGCGCTTGCAGTAGGGTGTACTTGTTGCTAGGCAACCACAAATGAATACCTAACATTGGAAAAACGCCTCTCATTGGCTGAAATTTTGATTTCCACGTACATGCTTCGAAAATGATCAGTTTCCACACGGCTAATGGTAATAGAAAATATTAATTAATTAAAAATATTAAGTTTCAGGTTTTCAATGATTTTTTGATTTTTGGTAATCGATAATAATCTGATGGGGTTACAATGGTGGATGTTCCACAATAACAGGACTGATTTCATTGATTGGTAATTCGCTTCGTGTATGGATAGTTTTTTCATATCTGATTCAATGTGAACGATGTTAAAACGTGTTCATATCAGTTATTTATAGACTCTGATATTTGCGAATCGAGTTTCTGAAGTACAAATCTTCATCCGACAAAAGCAACTTAAGTTTAAAGTTTCTACTTTTTCAATAATAACGCTAATTGTCGTCCGTTGGGAAATCATTAAAGCCAATTATTTACCAATAATTTAATTGGATGAATTATCTTGTATATACATATATGGTTATTATTTGAACATTTCATATTTCGTCTAAATGGCAGTGTAAATTAGACAACTCGTTGAATTAGTTTAGGAACATTGTGTTAAATTCAAGGATAAATATCACCTATGTTATAATAGTCCTGAAGGTTAATATACACACTCATATTTTTTCCTTCTAATAACTTCAAACGAAAAAATTATACCTTTACATAAAAAAAAATAAAAATTAATTATACATGTATAAATTTACTTTAATAACAAATATTTAACAAAGCAAAATGGGTAATTCTCTGATTTAATTAGTCAATTTATCTCAATTTTATACATAAAAATAAAATGTCAACTGATTTCGTATTAATTTACATCAAAAGTCCTTGATAAAGAACTTTTTAATGGTTATTAACAAACATCATTTTCTATTCTGGTCGAATATAACAGTTTCAGTATTGGGCGCATCCACCATTTTCCACGTACATACATTCTCTTCACTAGATAATTGGTGATTCATTCAAACAATTTTTATTTTTCTATTAGTAAGAAAACAAATTAAAAGTGAATGTTGGATATTTTCACTTAAATCATGAGATTTTGATAATTTTCCAGCCACATAATTTCTATAAAGATATTTATTGAAAGTGCACATTTACAGCGATAAAAATCATTTGGAAAATACACCACCTACATTATAACAAGTACAAGATCCTACTTATTGTAAAATTATTGCCATCTAAGCAATATTCGTTTATTAATAGAATACTGGGTGGATGCGTAGATAAATCGTGATATTTATCTACAATCTTCAAATCAGTCGCTTCGACATTTATGCCAGTTTGGAATGCACGTATACGATTATAATCACGGCTATAAAGAAAGTTCTGATGATTAATCCAGGATTATAAATACATCAAAAATTTAATGTTGCACTACAGGTGTGTTGTAGACATTTGTTCTATTTATTTTTTCCCATTAAATATTTTATTCAAAAGAGAAAGGACGTCATTTCTCTGTTGTTGTTGTAAACCTTGCTCTATTTTTCTGTTATTTATAGATGATGAATACATGAAAACAAAAACTAGTTGGTTCAAATTGAAATTGCGAGAGTGCGGGCGAGGGCGTCTTTGACCTCCACGACAATTTCCTGATCAAGGATATATAGAGACACCGTTATAGTTTACATTCACTTATGACTATTTTGCGATTAATTAATTGATTTATTTATTTAAAATAAAACTCGAAGTATTTGATATGAGACTTTCTATAAAAGAAAAAACATTGTATCACAGCGCCTGTAAAAAGCGTTTAAAGAAACTAAAACATTCTTATTTATTATTAATTTCGAATGAAGAAAGACAAGATTCTTTTCAAATTGGTCGTTTATTATGAAATTCCGGATTCCGGATTCGTTTCGTTTATTCAACGATAACAGAATGAAATAGAAAAAAATGCATTGTCTCTGTTATAAGAGATTTGAAAAATTCGTTTCTAATAGAGCTTGAAAGCTTGATCTATGGAAAAATGCAAAATAATAATAGAAGAAAAAAACAACATCTGTCTGTAGATTACCGTTCGCATGGTTAGTTGAGCGTGATTGTAATTTATTCTTTCAATCAATTCGGTTTTATCCGTTCGCGATTTGACGGGGTGGAATGTGCTGGCTTTCCGGATTCAATCTAGAAGCTAGCAGCGATCAATTGAAGCGACAAAAGATCGACATTATCTACTTTATAACATTCCTCGTATGGAATTTTTATTCGAGTTTTGTAATTAATATTATGAGGTTATTCAACTTAAAGCAACTTTGTTGGAATATTTTAAAACATGCAGACTATGTGGATAAAGGCGTGTGAAAAGCTCGTTTATTTTTTTTTTTGGTAATTTTGATATTACTCAAATCTCTAACAGATGTTGTGTGACTTTTATTTTTCAATAGAGGACAACAACAACAACAAGTGAAAGTCCCGATTGGAACTCTTACATATTTCAACTGTTTACAATATAATTATGATTATTACTGTTTGGATGCGGTTTGCGTCAACATTTTAATAAAGTTTACGCCTTCACATTCCTGTATGTTTAATAATTTAGGAAAGAAGTAGGTAGGCGACAAATGGGCAACCAGGAAGTTGCAATGTTTGCACTGTCAAGACTTATTCTGTGTACATTCCAAATCAGCACATACAATTTTTGTTGTTTACAAATAACAAACAAACACACGATAGAGTAATCAATTTCTACTTGAACACTACCGGCAAGATTCGTATTTCTCAAATGATCGTTCTTGTCATGGATGGCCGGTTGAATTAGCTGTAAGCTAATTTCGGTGAAATTATAATCGAATAGTTTTATTATTTCGAGACACTCCCAATGTTTTTGTATGGAGAGAAAAAATATACACATATAAGAAACAAGAACTCCTCGATGAACTTGGCCTAGTAGAAAGTTCTTTCCCTTTTACTGTCAGTTATTATAATTATTATTTAAATTTAGAACCTGTTGTAGTTTCAAAATATTACATTATTATGTATGAGTGAAGCGTATAAATGAAAGTGTAATTGTATTTTTGTTGTGTATCTCCTAATGGACATTTGGATCAGATTATAATTGAAAAAGTAGAAGGTAAAACACCCACTTGAATTACTTTCATTTTATCTCGCTCTAGAGCGACCGGAAATAGAATTTTTAGTCGAAATATATCGCTTTTCTACACAGTCAAACAATCATAAATTCCGTTATTATACACCACCCACATTGAAATCTCGCATAACTTTATCCGAATGTAATTTCATCTGAGCGAATGTACAGAAATTCTTGTCATTCCTGCATAGACATTAACTATTTTCCTGATTTTAATTGAATCTGTATTTATTCATACATGTGTCCATTCTTCCACTCGATTTTCTATGGAAAATTCGTAATTATTGTTAGGGAAATGATGATAGAATCTGTGCTTATTCTAATTTAAAAGAAACTTTTTACGCACACATAAATCTTATCAGGAAATCGTTTTTAATCTTTCCATGTCAGATATTTTATGACGTAAATTATTGCTTTAATTTGTCTGGAATTGGTCTGAATTTGAATAAATTTAAACGAATTTTATCACATATGTTGTGTCTATTACTTTCGAAGTATAACTGATAAATTGTTACACTTTCTCTTGTGAACGTATCTGATAAGATGGTGTTGACTGATTTTCTTCAGGATTTTATTTAAGCAGTCGATAGACACGTAATTAATGCGTGTGTTTACGAATGGTGGAATTAAAAAACGTTGTTGTTGGAAATTTTACGTCGTTTTTATTGAATAATTAACAATGTTATTGCTTGTACACAAACATCACTAATAAATATTTAATTATGACCGGTTCTTCTACTTGAACATATAAATTTTCTATGTCGATCCCTCTCAACATTTGACATTTGATTGAATAGTGAAACGCATGTGTAACCATTGAAATTTGATAATTTCGAGAAAGTGATGACAATGCCAACAAGCTGCCCTTGAATTGAAAATTGGTAATTTACATAGAACATAGAAAAAAAATTAAAGATTCACTACTTGTCTCGGTGATATCAATGGGCAATGAAGACGCTAACTTGGTGCGGTAGATAGTAGTGGTGGTGTTTTTGTGGGTAAGTATGTCGTTTGATCGAGAGAGATTTCAATTTAAATGATCACCAATGGCGATTTTAAATACATTGCACCTGTGTATTTGTGTAGAATTTTAGCGAAAGTGATTTGAAGAGAAGATAGTTCTCGTTGATGTTCTCGCATTTGCATTTTAATTAACGTTTCTTTATTGTTTTACAGCAATTTTCTAAAGATCTCTTTTCGGATACGATGTAGTGTAAAATTTGAAACAATATGAGAAAGTTTGAATAGAGAGGCTTTCTTTAATCATGCAGACACATGCAATTCAGATGAATTTCAAGACGATCTAACGGGATGTTCAATTTAATAAATTATAGTCAGTCTCCACATGTTAAGGAGCGTACCTATACAAAAAATCTGCTAACAATTTAATTTTTTTTTGTGTTCTATAAGGAATTCGTTATGGACGATTTATTATTAAAGAATGGAACATTTAACCGATTCGTCGATTTTAAACGCTCATAAATAATGGCTGTTTTCTTCAATAATTTAATGTAATATTATAGTTTCAATTTATATTCATATAGAAAACCACAAATTAATCGGTATTGGAAAGTTTTAATTTATTTATGTTAAATGTAGTATTATTTTAATTAATTTGTATTTCTATTGTATTGCAGTAATGCGATCGAATATTGATGTCCATGGCTGTAGTCGTTAGCCATGCAATGCGACGATTTCCCACGACTCCGCCTGATCCCGTATACTCGTACGGTTTAAGGGTAAACATGCACAATTCTCGGTAATTTTGTATATTCTTAAAAGTATTTTTTTTCTCAGTCTGACGGATCTCAAATACCGTGGTCATCGCCGCCGCCATCATCATCATCAGAAGACGGAGAGAGTGCATTGTCACGTTCGATGCGTTACGCTGATCCATGGCTATATGGCAGTGTCAGATCACCAGGTGGTTTGCTACTAGCACCAGCTTTAGTTCTTTGTTCCTGTGTCGATTATTTGAATGGTACAAAACGATCAAATAAGAAAACACCGACCATTTGCAAAAAATGCAAAGGTACTCGATTACCTTTGAATGGCAACGATATAAGCAAATTTGGTACAGTACGATGTTATCCAACATCGACGACAACAACACCTCTACGAGCCGGTACTATGCGTGTAAGTTCCACGACACGACCCTCTATACTGCCAACAGCTGATCCATACGATTTAATGAGACGATCACGATTGTCAGTATCATCACCAGATACGACCAGTCAGTTCCGTCGTCGATCTTTATCGCCTAATAAAAATAAATCAAATGACACAAGAAGTCACAGTTCATCAAAACAGAAAACTGTACCAACTGAAAGTTATAAATTACTACCATCAGTCAGACGATCAATCCTTGAATGTGATATTAATCCTTACGAATTGATGTCATTAGAGAATACGAAACTTAAAGATTCAAGTGTAACTTTAGTGAATGGCCAACGAATTCGTGTACGACCTAAAGAAATTCTATCGACCAACACAGAATATGAAGATGTTGATTTGAAAACGTATCAATATCAGCAAACGATCAAAGATAACCAACAAAAAATCAACGAAAAGGAATCTGAATGCAACCGGTTCAAATCTATTTTGAAAAAACGTACGACAACTTTCAGTGACACGGATTCGAATAGCCGCGAGCAGAGCCCCTCGCCCGCACAAAGAAGTGGGTCAACGTACTTTTACCTACCGATGCCCACTGCGAACACACCCAGGAAAAAAGTGCAGTTTTTGGTAGAAAACGAAAATGAAATTTTCGAAACGTCCACAAAAGTTAACCAAATAGAAGCAGAAGAAATTGCAGCAAAACAAGACGACATTTCTAACAATAACATCGACAAACAAAACACAGTAGAAGAAAATCATGATTTAACAGTACAAAATAACGAAATTAAACAAGAGAGAACCGATGAAATTCCAGAGAAAATTCAAACGAGCATTTGTAAATTACGTAGAAGTATTAGCGAACGATCCATACATGAACAGAATAAAGTCGTCTTCCATGACACGATGGCGTTAAGGTCACGAACGCCAAGAAATAATTTGAAAACAACTTTCTCAGAAAAGGATCTGGAACGATTAGACGGCTTAATATCTAGAACGCGCAAAAAGAGTCCACCACCTGGGCGGCCTCAACAACCACCGCCACCACCACCACCACCAACGCCACCTTCATCGCCTAAAATTGCCCAGAAAGCAACTGTTAAAGAGAAAACGTGGAAGGAAATCGCAGCAGAACAACAAATAAATGGTGAATCAAAGATCAACAATGAAGACAAAATTGAAATTAGTCCACCAAAATGTACTCATCTTGAGAATGATGAACCGATAAAACTTATAGCACGAACGGAGTCATTAAAAACGATAAATTTGCGGATAAACATCGATCAAAACACACAGGAGACAATTAAAGATACACCACCATCAGCACCACCACGAAAACGATCAAATAATAAACAACCAATTATCAATATTTTTCAATCTTCTTCTCTTTCTCAAAATCCATTTATTGTTGTACAAACTGCGGCTTCTCCATCTTCTTCAAGTACTCTTCCAAAACTGCATACTTGTTCATCACCAAATAAAACCGTTGTCCAAATAAGTGCACCAAAACCAGCTGTACATAAATTACAAATTAAAAATGAATTCACCGATAATACAGCAAACATTCAAACAATTTCTGTCTGTGAAAATCCTCAACGGAAAACATCGATCATGATAACAGGAGACGATTGCTATTCAACTGTGAATGTGAACGATGACGTTCCGCTTTATCAATCATCAGTAGTTGTTAAGGATAGTGGCAGTGATACAAATCAAAACAGTAAAAGAATTTCAAGTTCAGTTTATATTACTGGCGATTTTAATACATCAGAAAATAACAAAGATACAAATGATTGTGAAACACTTAAAGAAATCAAAGATACTCGCAACGATTACGAACAATTCGATACGAAACAGAAGAACAAGATTCAAGAGAAGAATAGCGAAGATAACGATGAGAGAAATTACGAAGCTTTTGATTTTAAAATGAAAGATAACAAGATTTTAGATAAGTTCAATGAAGACCATATACCATCATCGGAATTATTGAAAGAATTACTGAAAGATCCCGTAGAAGCTGTTAAAAGGAATTTGGTCCCGCACGTCTGTGGTAAATCAGATGTGTCTAGGCGACAACGTAAGATAAAGCCAACGAACGCTTCAAGAACATGCAATAAAACAGAAAACTCACCAACTTTAGACATAGAAGAGATAAATAATGAGAATTTAGAAGAATCTTTGATGAAATTGTGTAATTACGAGTCGCTTGGTGATGATATCAGTTCAGAACATAGTTCATCGACACAATATGAACTAATGGATGCTAGTTCTGAATGTTATACAGATCACAGTAACAGAAGTTCTGTTACGGAAGAAGAACTAGCGAATCGTACGAAATTTTATGAGCTTCTCGCCGATTCAGCTATCGTTGAAGTATCAGAAAACGACGATCATCATTATGAAAGTATAAAAGTTAATCCGGATCCGATTTACGAAGAAATCGAAATTCCACCACCTTTACCATCAAATCCGCCACCTTCTAGTCTTCTTGATGATCTGCATTTGGACAAGGAATACACCACAAGGTATAGGGATTGTATTATTTAAAATTCAATCAAAAATTAAATCAAATCATTCCAGATCCATATTTGAGGGAGCATCAAAATACGACATTCTTAGCTATTTAGTTGATGCCAAAGAAAGAGGAATTGTTCAAGAAGACTACAATAGTGAAGCAACAACAGAAGAAGACGCCAAATATAATCGAGTATCCCATATGAGTACAGTTAGTGATTCAAGTGAAGATAATTCATTGGTGAATACGTTAATTGACGATAAAGCAACATTCCAAAAGGCTGCAGAAGTTGAACGTAACGATTCCGGTG